>CM060452.1:175888317-176488317 GCA_030545235.1 Helianthus tuberosus | reverse complement strand
TTGAGCTTGATCGTCTTCCGGCATCCCAAAGTGTACCTACATTTCATAAACATGAAATGCTTTAGTCTTACGGGGTTTAAATCATGTCCAAACGAGTACGGGAAACAATTGATGTTCAAAAGAAAACAAGGACTTGAAAATAATCTCCACCGTAACTTACGGTGGCACCGTAAGTTACGGTGGCCCCTGAGTTCATACTCTTCTACCGTACAACAGTAGGTTACCACCGTAACCATATCAGCTCCACCGTAACTTACGGTGGCACCGTAAGTTACGGTGGACCCTGTATGCAGCTTTTCCATTTTGCCGTAATTTGACACGAAATCTTTCGTATCTTTCAAACCGCTTATCCGTTTGACTTACCGTTTCTTCCTGCATGTTTAAAATTTGATTCTCCATCATATGGTGTTAAAATCCGATATCCGGCTTGATAAAATTTAAGACTTTTAAGTCCTCGGCTTAATACTCTTTTACCAAAATTTGACCCGTTTGTGATTTTATCAAACATACAAGTTTGTTCGACCCTTATTTCTCACAAACCTATTAAATTCAATAATATCTAACATATTAGGTTCCGATTATAGAATTATATACCTTCTTTAATCCATTTCACCCATATGCTTATTTTGACCCGTTTGAGGTATTTACGCATTTTAGTCTAGAACTTGTGCTTTTCTTTTGACGCCACAAAAGTCCATGTCTAATTAACTACAAATATTCCACCACAACTATTTTGTGGCGGATTTAACATAATGAATCCCTTTTTCCCAAATTTACCCATTAGTTGATCATTTTACGCAAACGACCGTTTTTGAGCATTTGACCCACGAATATGAATTCCTATGACTTTTATTCATATTTAATGATTCCATAATCTTTATGTAAGTTCCTAATCAACCCCCCTATGGGTCGTTTGCCCGATATACCCTTCAAGGGTGTTTTGGTCAATTTTAGTCCCTCACTATACGACGAAGGACTTTCGCTAAATATTTGACCAAAAATTGTATGTTTAACCAAAAGCTTATTTAAACGTACCTGGCTCGGGTCAAGGTATTGACCCGTTTACATAACTTTTGCTTTAAATCTTTCTAGTTAAAGCAACGCATACTTATGTTATTTCCTGTGTTTACAAAACTCAACAAGCGATTGTCAAATGTAATTGTCAAATGGTGCTAACAACACCATTTGACCCATTTAGTCTAATTTGCCATTTATCCATATGAGATGGTACTTAGTTACCATTTCATCCCTTTAAACCTAACCCGGTTTTCCTTTAACTTGTTTTACTTAAAACCATTTTTATTTGTTCGTCATTACATGACTAATTTACCTTTTTACCCCTTTTACAATGATTCATGATTTCTTACCATTTTCCCTTGTTCCGACTCTCATTGAATCGTGTCAGAACATTGTATACCAACCACTTAGTAGCATTCATATGCAATACTTGAAATTAAGTAATTTTGCAAGCAATGTAAAGGGGCGTAAGCTCCACTTACCTCGCATCCGAATATGCTTTTCTTCTCGTGCTTGATTCGTTTGACCGCTTCTTTCCCAAGCCTCCACCTAGCTCGTTAGGCGACAAACTATCATCATTGACAAGGTGGTTAGATTAGTCATTTCAATTCACGACTATTCCACCTCACGTATTTTCTATGTCGAAACTACTATTTGACTTTATCATTGGTTAGTTTGACTTTTAAAAGTCAATTGACTTACCAACATATTCATATGCACATTTGGTTCATTGAACTCACTTAGGCATATTTCATCCGGACTCTTAACAAAAATCAAATTTTTACATACTAACTTAGTAAGCCGCGATTTCATTTAGGCATTTCATATCAATGAAAATTGGCTGTTTTTGGTGACTTGTTTAACCTGTTTACAAGTCTTCAAAAATTATGATTTTTTTATGTGGCGTACCTCTCGGAGGGTTAGCCCTTGAGTTAAAATTTCAAGATCTAACTCTTTACCAAAAATTCTTGAAAATTCATTTACTAAGCTGCAATCAGATTCGTCACTTCTGACTGCAGCTTACGGAAAATTCATTAAAAATTCCTCGTTTATCCGATTGACGAAATTCCAATTGGCGATTCTTTTAATCGCTTAAAACTTTTTACAGTAAGAATTTGAGATCATAAATCAATTCCTAAATTGAGTTATGACATTCGTGATGGGCTGCAATTTCTGCCAGAAAACGCAGCTTGAACCTTTGATACGGAAAAATTCATAAAACGCTCGATTTTCGTCGAAAAAATGCGATTCTAGTGGGGTTTTAAAGATATTTCCTGGAATTACATTCTAGACTCAAGAAACACATTATTTTATCACTTTTTGTCCAGGTTACAGCCAATAAAAATCGGCTGTAAATTCTGATCAAGAATCGTTTGAATTCAGCTTTCAATTTAAGCTTGTTCTTGACATCATAACACTATTTTTTGCAATCAAAACCCTAAAAACATCTCATACATGAATTTAGTATCAACAAAAACTTGAGCTAAGCATGATTTCAACATATACTTGTCTAGGGCTTACTCCTAGACACTATATTGTTCCTATTCCATGCAATTAACAAACATGCATCATCAATTTTCAGATTTCCCAATTTCATGAGATTTTCAAACAGTGAATTAACACCAAATTTTACATACCTTGTAACCCCCTTGTGATGAGGATCACGTATCTATGTTCAGATTTCGATTTGGGACAGGAATTAGCCTTCAATTGATCAAATTTGTGGAGTTAGGGTTTGATGAGAGTTCCTAGTCGCTCTCCTGCGCTTCTGATCGACCAAAACACTAATTTGTGTGTTTGGTTTTTATTTAATTTGTTTTAACAAATTCTAGTTTCAAGTTTTACAACTTAGGTCCCTCCACTTTAGTTTCTATAATTACTTTGGTTAATTTTAACCCTATTATAAGTTATTTCTAAACTATTAGCTAACTAGGTTAAAATCCCTAGTTAGCAAATTCTTGTTTATTTAAGAATCCTAATATTCACCGGGTTTCTTTTACCACTAAAGGTAAATTACCCGTCTTTTAGTATAAACGTGGTTTGATTACCAAACCCGTTTTCGGGGTGTTACAGAAAACCTAATAATCCGCCTAGAAGTCTTCAGTTGAAACTAAATGTACACAATTGCTTATCCGAATTCGAGAATTTTCGGTCCATACAAGATTCAAAGTTTAACCTATTTTTGTTTGACTGATTTCACAGGCTCTATCTCCTGGTTTACACCTGTCTAAAGTTAATCAGGATCGATACAAAGTGAAAGAAAATGAAAAGATTTGAAGCTAGTAGCTGTGTGATCGATCAAAGATTTGTTGGTGTTTTTGGATAGCAGATAGTAAGGTATAACTAACTGAAATGTTGTTTGCGCTTAGTGAATTACCTGTGCTAGACTTTACTTTTGTTGGTTCAGGTCCCACTTCACACACTAACACTCATTCTCAGCTGTGTAAAATTGTAGAGAAGAGGAAATATAAAAGATGGAAAAATGAAAGTTGTTGCTGAATGTATTCGATAATCACAGAAGGGTTACATAACAAAACCTTAACTCTAATATTTATACTAAAGAATTAAACACATGCAAATTAAACTTAGTCCAAGATGCCTAACGAATTATGGCTTTAACCTCCACTACTTTTCCACATAACTCGGTCCTCCATGCACTTGTAATTCTCCAACATAAACTTGCATGTAATTCGGTCAACACAATACCAACTCATTCAATAAAACGTGCAGCTACACATGGGTATAATCCCTTTTAACATGCAGCCTATTGTTGACTGTTTCATGACCCGTAATTAAATCCGTGACCCGATAACGCACCGACCCGTGACCCATAAACAAACCCGAATAATCCAACAATCACCCCCTTAATCGGTGTTTGTTTACGCCTTCACCGCAGCACCGAATCACCTCGGTTTCGAACCATCTGGACTTCTACCGGACACCCGATCTTCACCTCGATCACGTCCAAAGTCTTCTCGGTTCAACCCGAATCTTCACCACACTTGTAACATCTCACATGGCATCACGCTGGAAATGTTCACTAACATCTTGACTCATCACAGATTGACGACCTCTTCCCCGGCCAAATCCAAAGCCACCCGATTTGAACTCCAACGCCATAATGTCACACCGTGTTCTTCTCCAATATCTTCCTTTTTACGACCGGCTTTGTTCAAGAGGCCACTCCACCGACAAAGAAAACAAGCCACCCGCTTCTTCCGTTTTCTTTCAACTTGCCAAACGAGACGAATCCAAAGCCACCTGCTTTGACGGATCCTTTCTGCCCGCTTTTCACGCACTACGCCGGTCTCCTCTTATCACGAACAATCCGATCAAGGCAACCGTTCTCACCATCTACTGTTATCACCGGTTGTATATTAGTTGCGCAAACCCGCAACTAACAACCGAACAGCCCTTTCAACGCCTTTAATCATGACTAACAGCTACGAGACACACCGGTGTTCACCCGTCACCCCCGTCATCCTAACCGGTACTCTCCGCACGACAACGACTGACACGAACCACCTCCCGGTCTCCGTCTTTTGCTGTATAACAGTCCCGAACCCTTCTTTTACGCCTGCCCTCCACCGACCGACACACCCGCCGGCGGCGGAGGCTTCCTCCGATCTTCAAACCCGCTTCCCGAGCCCTAGGCTCTGATACCAAATGTTGGTTCAGGTCCCACTTCACACACTAACACTCACTCTCAGCTGTGTAAAATTGTAGAGAAGAGGAAATATAAAAGATGGAAAAATGAAAGTTGTTGCTGAATGTATTCGATAATCACAGAAGGGTTACATAACAAAACCTTAACTCTAATATTTATACTAAAGAATTAAACACATGCAAATTAAACTTAGTCCAAGATGCCTAACGAATTATGGCTTTAACCTCCACTACTTTTCCACATAACTCGGTCCTCCATGCACTTGTAATTCTCCAACGTAAACTTGCATGTAATTCGGTCAACACAATACCAGCTCATTCAATAAAACGTGCAGCTACACATGGGTATAATCCCTTTTAACAAGCAGCCTATTGTTGACTGTTTCATGACCCGTAATTAAATCCGTGACCCGATAACGCACCGACCCGTGACCCGTAAACAAACCCGAATAATCCAACAACTTTCTTGTCAAAGATTCTTAATCTTTAAAACTTCAAACTTAAGATGGTGTTTCACTTGTTGTTTCTTGCATTTGAATATGATCAATATTTGGGGGTGTTTTAATTTCATCTAATTGAAGAAACTATACTGTTTAAGAATTACGATATTGCATTCGTCACTCATTAGTATGTACTTATCAAGTATATATAACCTGTGAAAATATGCTTGTCTGGAAGTTTCTAGATAGTTTAATTGTGTGATACAGGGATAAAAAACATTTTGTCTTTCAATTATTTTTTGGGTTTTATTCATCTATTCTATATAGGGATTGATCAACTACAAACTCAAAAACCAAGGGACTGAATTATGGTCATACATTTGTTTTAAAGATTATTACCCCAAACGTCGATATGTAATTTTATCAACTAACTAAATATATATGTGGTCCGAAATTCAGTTTATTATTGGTTTTAAGTTTGTTGGAAACTATGGTTCTTCTCATTGTTAGAGATTTCATTTCCATATTCCGGGATTAAAGTTTATGTAAACATAAGTCCCCGACTCTAAGAACACCAACAATTAGACATTTGACACCAAAAATCAAACAGTTACACTGCTAATCATGGTATTGATAATTATTTCGTCTTTTTTATCCAACAAATCACATAATTAATTGTAATCATATGGAGACAGTTTCAATTAGAATTTCTTATTTGTTATAACAAATAAAATATTTGCGTTATGTTGTTTTTGATGATTAATTCGTTTAAAGGATTAAGGACTTCAAGTGGAGCCATATGTTTTTTACTTATTTTTAATGGCCAACAATGAAAATTCATTATAAAACACCAGGGCAAGCAAGTAGCTAGCCAAATTACACCAAAACAAAGCAGACATACACCAAGCTACATATAACAAAACAAGGTAAGAACATTAATTAAAACAAAGAAGGCTGACTTTTGATCCAAAAAAAACCCAACGTCTTCACCTCACTACGCCGCCACCAACGGAGCTCTTTCGTTACTATTCCCAGGTGAGTGAACTAACCAGTAACCTATACCTCAAACTTTTCTTCGAGAAGATACCCGACCCATTAAGCTCTCCCAAGACCAAACATCTGCCTCAAGGCTTGTTTATCTCCATAGCAGTTCACCCAAAACCCTTATAACCCCCCAAATCATCAAATTCAACCGAAACTCACCTAATCTACAGTTCAAATACGGTACAAACTTAAAATTATTGAAAGAGGATGAATATGTACATGGGGGTGCAAAATATATGCTCTAAATACGTTCCAATATACGAAATCACTGTATATTAGTGTGTATTGTTTATGGTGTATACTGGGGACGTGTAGCCCTGGCCCTGGTATATTGCTGACTTGTATGCCACGTACAACTCTTTGTATGCTATGTACAAAGCCATAGGCTAATTACCATTATATCCATGGAATGGATTGTCTACAGACCCTTTTCTAGGGCTATAATGGTAATTTAGCCTGGTCAAAGATGCTTTGACAAGGAAAATTACCATTATTCCTGGAAAAGGGTCTCTACACTAATATTAAGTTTTTTCAGTTAAGTTTTGTCACACCCTCAAATTCCACATGCGACTTATCACCGTGAGGCGTATGACTGCCCATGATCCAGCCACCAATCACATTAACATTTATCATAAGTAAAATAAAACCATCATCAATATGACTAGTGACGTGACATATAAGTCTAAAACTTAGTAGGTTTGAAATAAAGTTCCAAAACATAGCAAGTTTTAACAAAATAAAGTTCGAATGTTTAGCGGAAGCACTAAGTTCATAAATAGCTTAAAACATAAGTTTAAATGTAGGAATCCAATAACAGATTCTAGACGACCACTACAACGCTGCAAGCATACTCCAGCGCAACATCTACAGACCTGCAAGCATGCAGTAGTGTGTCAACATAAAGTTGGCGAGTTCACGGTTTTCGAAAAGGATTTTCTCGTTTTGTCCAAAAACATCGTTTTATGAAGTTACCATGAGATCAACACATGCAGTGGGGTGCTACCCCATTTAAATGTATAAATGAACCAACCACTAAACTGTGCAGTATCGAAACTTTGTCGTAATTGTTATTTCGCCCTTTTGATCAATGTTTACCGTTACTGACCAGAATTCCTAGATAATAGTTCACGCCCATCCTCCTCCAGAGGCATGGTGTGAGCTTGTCAAACCTAATAGCGCTATCAACTAGTATCCCGTCCGCCTCGCACAACGATTAATCGGTATAAGTGAAAAAGGGGCTTTTATGGTAGAATTTCGTTTAGTGTATGAAGTTCCCAACCACCGGGATATGTGAAGTTCCCAAACCACCAAGAATATATGAAGTTCCCGTCCCAACGGGAATATATATGGAGTTCCCAACCCACCGGGAATGCATGCTTTTAGTTGTGGTGTGAACTCACCTTAGGTTGCTCGGTAGATAATACGTTTATCCTAAACTTGGTCAACCAAGTCCTATAACGGTTACCAATCGTTAGGACCATACGCAAGTAGTTCACATATAACACGTATTTCACAAGTAGTGCACAAACAATACCCAACATGTATTTTGTACCACAAGTATGTTTATACAAATAGGTTTGCACAAGTATTATAACAATAGTGAAAACAGTGTCGAATGTGCGGCCTCATGGGTCCAATATAGGCAGCCCAAGTGTGCGGTCTATATACAACATGGGGTTTTTACAAACAGTGCGGCCCAGATGGATTGTATCCCAACAGTTGAAGTCTAATATTGGACTTGTACGCCAACAGTTCAAGTGTGCGACTTGAAACAGTTTGTGCTACAATGATCCAAAGAGTACGATCCATTTAATAAGTGTGCGACTTATTCTAAAAACATGGATTTCACCACTGTGCGACCCAATAGTGCACATGTGGCCCAAATAAATGGAGTCTATTAGGTGTGTGCATGTTCAAGACTTAGTGTGCGGTTGCAAACGGTTTGTGCGACCAGAACAAAAAGTGTACAATACAATCAGTGGGACCAGACATGGAGTGTGCGGTCAGACTACATCTTGTCGTACAAGGTTTTGAAGTGTGCGACATTCATATATCAACATATAATATTCATGCTTCAATCATATATCATTCCAATAAGTTGTACCCTATGCTTATGAAATTGTACATTCCTTAACCATCTAACATCACACAAACTAGGATCAAACTGATAGGACAAAAACATTTAGCATAAATTTTCAAATCGTGCAAGTGGGTTGTACCTCATGCATACATATTTGTACACACCATGGAAATACAAGATCAAGTATTCAAAAGAAACCCTGGTTTTATCATATGAACTTCATATTCATGTTTTCAAATTAACCAACAAATAAACCCATCATTAAAGAGAAAGAAACCCAGATCTATGCTCATGCTCAAAAACCATATTGCCAATCCTCGAAGCACTTCCGATTCACCGGATATCAGACTCGCACACATAACAATACTATCATCATCCTTAACCACTTAGTCGAAGTCATCATTTCCATTTGCTTATCACATAACACAACAGACAATCATTCCCTATTTTCTAATCATACAGACAAGCATAACCAGGTTGTACCCTGGGCATGTTCAGTTGTACATTCAAAGAAAAACCCAGCATCACACTTTCAATCATGAACAGAGAGAGAAGGTTTAGAGAGAGAGTGGAAGGAATGTAAATGGGGATCTGCGCCCTAGAATGCCGCTGCCATCAATATTTTAATGTCGGCTGATTGTTTACATAAATACTCCCCTATTTAGTCGCACACCCAGGCTTGTTCTCCTTTGCAGTGTGCGACAACTTTAGAGCAACCTGGGTGTGTTGTTTTGGGCTAATCTTGGGCCGAGTATCAAGGGTGTGTTGGGTGGATTGGATTATTTTAGTTAAATTGGATAGTGGTCCAATAACCCAATACAATAATATTCATACAAACATATTCATGAAACAAAATGATACATAACTAGATATTTTCCGCCCGCGCGTTGCGGCGGAACCCAATGACTACAAAAGGTGTGTCAGCAACGGCAAACAGATACCGAATATCAAAACATAAATAAAATGACGTGGTAAGGATAGTCACTCCGTCATAAAAAAAAACGATTTTAAATAACCTAGTATATAATAATAGGACCCACACGTCCTACACGTTGGAAATTCGGTTGTTTTCAGTTCAGTTATTACGGTGCTAACACGTTAAAATATGGATGCGCTCGGTACCGGTAACGGCAGCGAAAGTACCGATCCGGAAAATCATCGAAATTAGGTACCGGCACCGAAAATGCTCGGTACAATACAGTATGGTATTTGAAGGTAAAAATCAATAAATACAGGTATGGTGCTAGACCGGTGTCGAACCGAAAGTAACGATTCTGAAAACGCCAAAAGGTGGGTACCAAATTGGTACAAAAAATGATTTGGTATAATAAATTTGGTACTGATACGATACCGGTTCGTTTACAGGATTTGATACGATTTGCTCATCAATATTCTAAATATCCAAATTAATTTTACATGCTACAATTAATTCATTACAGAAAAAGACAAAAAAGAAAGCAAAATAAGTTGTTGTGTATATAAAACCTCATTCAAACGAAATACAGTTTACTTACTGTGTGTATGAAAAGTAATCTAAACAGTCAATTACTTGCATTGCTGCGTTGCTACAGGATTTGATGAGCTCGGTACCAACCGGTACCGAAATCCCCAAAAGTGGGTACCGGTACCGAATATACCTAGTATGGTACGGTTCGGTACCGGTCGGTACTGGTACGACACTGGTATTTGAGGGTAAAAACTGGTGAATACCTGTGCAGAACCGGTACCGAAAATACACCGGTTTGGTAAATTTGAGACAGGTACCTATACCCGATACCATTTACTCATCTCTTAATGATGTTACTATTCATTCCACTCCAATTTTAAATAATAACTAGGTTTTAATGCTGCGCGCTGCGTTGCGGCGCGACAAAACTAAGTCATTTTAAAACTATTTATTGCGACTAAATACTTGGTTGTTATTAAAGCTGTGCTATTTAGTGTCTTATTTTTAAGTTGACAAGTGGAGTTTTCATACAACAGAGCCGTTGGCTGCAAGCGAGTTAGTAACTCCTGGCGATGGCGACTATTGCGATGTCTAAGCATCCACTAACCCAACAAACAAGGAATAAGAATTGTATAAATATAATCAGAAAAATGTGTGAAAGAGGAGAAAAAGGAAGATGACGTGAAGTTATGTAAGCATAAAATGGAAAAAAAAAAGACCCCATGATTTGAACTTGAGTCTCTTTAAAACACATATAACCACAAAACCACTCCACCATGATGAATAATCTATCTAACTTTGAAGAAAATGGATATATATACACACTTAAAAAGGGTATAGGGGAAAAAAGTCAACAAAAGATGACTTGAAGTTAAGACAACCAATAAGAAAAGTTTACTATTCATTATGATGTGACAGCTACTATTCATTAGCTTTGTTTTTTAATATATGTATAATTCTAATTTTAATTTAATAATAAATATCACTGTTCATTCACTTTCTTTTTTATCATATATAAATTTCATGTTAAATACTTAGCTTTTTAATTTGTTTAGTCGCATAAAAGAAACGTTCAGTTACACATAGAGTGATTTTGTGAAGGGAAGTCCGGGTTGTCACATTATCCCTATGTTAACAGAAATTTCGTCCTGAAATTTAGCGTGCAGTAATCGACCAACTAGTAAGTAAAAGCGTTTTCACGAGGTGTCACATCATCCCCCACATAATTGGGAATCTCGTCCCGAAATTCCTCAGTAACTTCATTAATGGAGTCTTTGTTTATAAACAGTTTAGGGTACTTGCACATCATTTGGTCTTCTCTTTCCCAGGTAAACTCTGGGCCGCAGCGAGAATTCCAACGAATGCGGACAATAGGTATCTTGCTGCGCTTAAGTGTCTTGATTTCCCGATCCATAATTTCAATTGGTTCCTCGACGAAAAGCAGCTGATCATTGATAGTGAGTTCCTTAAAAGGAATGATAAGAGTTTCGTCTGACAAACACTTCTTCAGATTCGACACATGGAACACCTTGTGTACCGCACCCAGCTCCTCAAGCAGGTTTAGTTTATAGGCTACCTTACCGATTCTTTCGGTGATTCAAAAGGTCCGACATATCGTGGATTAAGCTTGCCCCTCTTGCCAAAACGTACCACACCTTTCCAAGGAGAAACTTTTAGTAGAACCCGGTCCCCAACCTGGAACTCCAAGGGTTTCCCACGCTTATCCGCGTAGCTTTTCTGACGGTCGCGTGTTGCCGTCATGCGTTGTTTGATCAGGGCAATCTTTTCTGTTGTGTCGAGTACTAGTTCCAGGCCGGTAATTTGGCTTTCGCCAACTTCCGCCCAACACAAAGGAGATCGACATTTACGTCCGTACAATGCCTCAAATGGAGCTGCCTGGATGCTAGTGTGGTAACTGTTGTTATACGAGAACTCTACTAGCGGTAGGTGTCTTTCCCATCCATTTCCAAAATCAATAACCCATGCTTGCAGCATGTCTTCGAGTGTTTGGATGGTACGTTGGGTTTGACCATCAGTCTGCGGGTGATAAGCAGTGCTCATATCTAAACGTGAGCCAAAGGATCTATGCGTAGCTTGCCATAACTCGAACGTAAAACGTGGGTCACGATCAGAGATGATAGAAGTTGGCACTCCGTGCCTAGCAACTATTTCTTTCAAATAGATGGCTGCAAGCTTCGAATATTTGTCTGTTTCTTTGATCGCGAGAAAGTGTACAAACTTGGTTAAGCGATCTACGATCACCCAAATGGTATCGTTTCTGCTTTGTGATCTTGGTAAGCCAGTAACAAAATCCATGGAAATCTGTTCCCATTTCCAGGTTGGCAACTCAGGTTGCTGTAGTAGTCCAGACGGCTTCTGGTACTCGATCTTGACTCTGGCGCAAGTCAAGCATTTACTGACGTACTTTGCGATGATTACTTTCATGTTCGGCCACCAATACAAGGTCTTAAGGTCGTGATACATTTGATTGGATCCAGGATGCAACGAGTAGTGAGACTTATGAGCTTCATCCATCACAAGTTCTTGAAGATTCCCATAAAGTGGAACCCAGATACGCTCCCTGAAGTAATAGACGCCGTCATCCTTGCGTTCAAGTTGCTTTTCCATGCCACGCAGTGATTCTGCTAGTAGGTTTTCTTCCCTTAGTGCCTCGGCTTGAGCGTCAAGAATCTGTCCAGGAAGGTTTGAATGGATAGTAAGTTGAAGCGCATGCACACGCTTTAGTCTAGTGTCCTTACGACTGAGGGCATCGACTACAACGTTTGCTTTGCCTGGATGATACTTGATAGCACACCCTTAATAATTTAAGAGTTCAACCCATCGGCGTTGACGCATGTTTAGCTCCTTTTGGTCCAGAATATGCTAGAGACTCTTGTGATCGGTGTAAATCGTACATTTGGTACCGTACAAGTAGTGTCTCCATATCTTGAGTGCAAAGACTATGGCTCCCAGTTCCAAGTCATGGGTAGTGTAGTTCTTCTCATGAATTTTGAGTTGTCGTGAGGCATAAGCTATAACCTTCTTACGCTGCATCAACACACATCCAAGCCCTTGTACGGATGCTTCGCAGTAAACAAGGAAGTCGTCGGTGTCGTCAGGTAATGATAGGATAGGTGCACTACACAGTTTTTCCTTCAATTGCTGGAACGCAGACTCCTGAGTATCACCCCACTTGTAGGCGACACTCTTTTGAGTTAGAGTTGTAAGAGGTTGCGCGATCTTCGAGAAACCTTCAATGAATCTACGTACTTCAGCGTATTTTAACGTATTTCGACGTATTTTATCGTATTTATCGTAATATGACGTATATTAACATATTGCAGCTTATTTTAGCATATTTTCATGTATTTTTGCGTATTTTAGAGTTTTTTTTCCGTATTTTAGAGTATTTTAGCGTATGTTGAAGGATAACGCAAACAAGTTCTCCACAGTTTGTTATTCAGATCTCTATTCGGTCATCTTTCCAAACTACAACACACGATAAGTTTAAACTTTATAGTGTGTGATTTGACCAGGAAATGATTGGAGGTGATTTCTACTTTTAATAAGTGGTCACAATTGTCAAATTCGTTGCGTGCATTCATATTATTTAGACAACAACCGATAATGAACGGGTTATTGGACTTCTTGTTCCAAATGCAGCTGTAGGATCCGTACTTAAAGGTCTCTCTAAAATATGTAACCGAGACCACCTTGTTAATTTGAATGAAGCAATGAAGATTTAATGTGCAAACCGCAACCGTTTTTTACTACGGAAACAGTGGCTATGGGAAATACAAACCGCAATTGTTTGTGACTATGGGAAACACAAGTTTTCTTTTTGAGCTTGATGGATGTCCATTATCTCAATGCTTCTCCTTACAGTACTGATCTGGAATTGGAGAACCGTTGTGTATTTGCTTACTATCTAGAATTGGAGAACCGTTGTGTATCTGAATCAGGTTCTCAAACAAACACTACTAAAGATGAGTTGGTATTGAACCAAGAATATGAAGATCACGGTGCAGCCACGTGGGAAGAAAGTCATTGGACTACCGCAGATGAAGTCAAATGTGATCAAACTTGGACATCAGACGTAAATCTTGAAGCAAATATGTGGTTCCCAATTTACGGAACATAATCCCATGTTGTCTAGAGAAGCACTTTTATCATGTGTCATATGGTAACAAGAGTATGCTGTTCCAAGATCAATTCCAATTGCAGTTTTTTCAACTCTCCTGACCATTTTCAAACAAGTGGTTGTAATGATGGGAACCTTGATTTGAAACACATAATGTGCGTTGATTGGATTGTAGATATTCGTTGCATGCATTTATATTGTTGAGACAACAACAGATAATGAACAAATTGTTGGACTTCTTGTTCCAAATGCAGCTGATGAAACCAGAGCTGTTATCTCGGTTGTTCAGTACTTTCGTGATAATTACAATGTTCATCTTCGTTATCTTTTGCTTTCTTCAATTCAAGCAGGCACGGATGCTAAACGTACTGTTATTACATCCGAGACAATTCGAGTGAGTCCTATGAAGCAAGTGTGTGTCTATTCAATTGAGAGGAATCATTGCATTACATCCCCGTTGAAAAACAGAATCAATAAATTTAGGGAAAATGGGGTTGAAAGATGATAACCCAACAGTGGAGGATCTCATTTTACAGCTTCGATAAATTCAGTGGTATTCTCAAATAATGCTTCTTTGTCGCGTGACGGAAAGCTACCGCGTGACAGGAAGCTACCTTGCAAAATTAAAAAATTAAATAGACACCTTCAACAATATGAATGCACGCAAGGAATATCTACAATCCAATCAATGGACATTATGCGTTTCAAATCAAGAGTCCCATCATTACAACCACTTGTTTGAATATGGCCAGGAGAGTTGAAAAAACTGCAATTGGAATTGATCTTTGAATTGATCTGCAATAGTCCCATATCTTTGTTGGTGGGCATATGATCCGTGGGCCCTATTGTCGGATATGTGACTCCATGGAAGATGTGATAAAGATCCGTGGGCCCTATTGAACGTGAACCTTGCTTGTACAATCAACGCTCATTATGCAATAGGAATTGTATAACACCCCGTATGCGAAAACCCACACCCTCATAAATTTTTCTGACACCCTAAAAATATTTAAAATATCCCAAAATGTCCTAAAATACCCCCCATACGCGAAAACGGACAATGAATACCTTAAATATTATTAAAAATAATTAAAAAATAAAATTTTGGGGCTGTCGCGGGGCGCGTAAGCCACCCCTTTAGCTTACGCGGGCCGCGAGCGATCAACAACGCGGCGAGACCCTGGGCTGCCACGTGGCAGCCACAAGTCGAAGCTAGCCGATGACCCGGATCACTTAAACCCTACCCGACCTACTGCGCGTGCCGCGTAGGCCCTGTCTCATTTTACGCGGGCCGCAAGAACCTCGAGATGAGGCCCTATAAATTGCGACGAAGGGCTTCAGTCCCAAATCGTTCATCTCTCGACTTTCTCTCTCAATTTCTTAATAGTAGAAACTATACTCGGGCACAATACTGCCCTAAATAACGAGGTTCTGCTCCGTTGTAAGTATCATAACCCCTGGATACATATTAGATACTCTGCCCAATTGATCTAGGGTTCCGTAACGGCTGTCGTGGTTCTGCCCGACGTAGTCGTTGGAATGCCGTCTCGGGGAGGGTATTACTAATGTTAAAATGGGTTATTATACTAACGCGTGTACATTTGTGTAAATTATAGATTGTCACCAGGAAACCCTAAAGGATAATCTAAGACAGCAATGTGAGTAATCTCCTTTTTGCAAATTGTTTTTACAAAACCTCACTTAATTAATTATATATTAAACAATTATTGAGCATTTGTAAGGATACAATTATCGTCGGTATGTTGGGGTTTTGTATACAAAATTTGTTACTGGAGGGGTAACATTTCCACAAGTCGGGTTTGACAGTACCGTGGGTGGTAATTGATATGACTTGGAAACAAATGTAATTGCAAGACCGCCCTCAATACTGTACAATGGTTTTTCTTAAAACTTGATTGAACTGGGATTCACTCACCAGTATTTCCCACTGACAAAATGTTTTTAAACGCGTTTCAGGTAACAAAATGTGAAAGCCAATTAGAAGCTAGTTGGACAGCACTGAAGGCTTGGAAAAGTGGCAATAAAGTTACCTAAAAATAAAATAGATGTTTTTATTAAATAAAATAGGGTATATCCCTTTGACAAAGTGTGTACTTAAAACTTGGATTTTATCCCATGTGTTTAATGTTATGAAAGTGTGGTATTTTACTCTGATAAAATATTTCCTAACTACGGTCCTGATGAAAATCCCGCTGCCAAATTAGACAAATACAAGGTACCACCGAAACTGGCCGCGACCGTTCGTTCCCAGAGTTTGTTAAGGGGACAGGGGTTGCGACAGTAGGTGGTATCAGAGCTAAGCCACTGATTAAGCTACAGAAGTGTTCTGCTGACACCAAAATTCAATTTTTAGGAAATAAATTACGGAACTACGTGCATAATTGTATTTACGTGTTATGTGTTATTTGACTATTTGTTAGTTTACAGTATGAGCGACCAAGGACCATCTGACGCGTACCGTCAATTGTCTGGTTCGCCTAGAAGCAAAGGTGCCTCTTCTCAGCCTATCCTCTCGGGGTATTCTGCTGATACGGAAGAATGAATATTCGTATTTAAGGCTCAATCTGAAGAGCCATTTCCTCAGAAAAAGAGGGGATGGTTCAGTAGGGGAGGACACGAGCGTAGAAAGCGTATTAAAAAGTTACAAGAACAGAGAGCAGTAGCCGCAGCCAAAAGAGAAACCGATGTCTATGCCCAGGTCATGCTTAATAGGGGAATAGCCAACATCCACATCCTAGCAACCACTACAGCTAACCCTAACCTGGAGCAAATGTTAGCACCCCAACCCCAACCACCAATTCCTGACCAACCGATGGAGATAGAAAACCCTGAAAATCAAGTAGAAATGCATGATTTTAACTCGGAGGAAATACCTAGGGTACCCGTACCAAATCCCTTAGACCCAAATTACGACCCATGGTGGGACGACAATAGGGACTATGTGCAACGTTACCCGATACATGAAGACATGCCCATGCAAAACCTAGGAGACTACCCAGGGTTAGATCCTCTAGATCCCTATTACGATAATGATGTATTCATTAGGGAGATTCTAGAAAATCCTTACCCATACCAGGCCCCTACACCTCCATACCAGGAACCCGCAGCCCAGATTCCGAACCCAGTCCTAGAACCGGCACCCCCAATGAGTGCAGAAAACGTAGAATAACTTAGGACATTTGGTGAGGAAATTTTAGAGAATAGTGAAAGGATGAGACAGGTGGGAGAGCGACTCGTCTGGAAGTACGACGAGCGCAATATGGATTTCTGGATGAATCCATATCCATAGAAGTGATGGTAGAAAAGGTTATCATAATAATAATATAATATAATATAAAATATGTGTGTATGTGTATGAAAAAAAAAACTACGGATGCCTATTACTAGTAGTGTAACTTTAAATTTCAGTCGGTATTGTAATTTTAATTTCCGTACTGGTGTGTAATAGATGCATATTATATGAATAGAGTAAAGTCGCAATGATCGACGCTTTTGACCAAAGTGCGTGACATGTGATTGGCTATATTACAATGTTATTTTGTATGCGTGGTAAATGTCTAAAATTCAGATGGACAACGAAGTGAACCAGGAAAACCTGAACAATGAAAACCAGAATGATAACCACCCGAATAATGATAATCTGAATAATGAGAATCCGAACAACAATAACAATGGAAATCAAGTGGATAATAGTGCCATCCAACACATAGTCGCACAAGGAATCATAGATGCAATGCCATTTATTATTCAAACTGTTAAGGAAGCGGATGATAAAAGTAAGCATAGCAGTAAGGGACCAACTGAACCGGAACACAGCGTAAACAATGGACCTGTACTTCAAGTGCCCATTCCCAAAAAAAGAAGAACCATGCCTTATGGTTGTTCTTACAAAGAATTCTGGTCTTGCAAACCAATAGAATTCTCAGGCAATGAAGAACCCATTGCAGCTCTACGCTGGATAGAAAAGACTGAGGCTGTTTTAAAAATAAGCAAGTGTGCTGAAGAAGATAAGATAATGTTTGCCTTAAATCTATTCAAGAACTCAGCCTTAGAATGGTGGAACACTATCCTCCAGTCTAGAGGAAGTGATAGGGTTTACAGTATGGAATGGGAGGAATTAAAAAATAAGGTAGAAAGGAAATCCTGCCCTCCTAATGAAAAGGAACAGATAGCAAATAAGTTTCTGAATCTTAGAATGACTGGGGTAGATAGTAAGGGGTATACTACCACATTCTTTGAATATGCTAGAATAGTGCCAATCCTTGCATCACCCGAACATATATTAATCTCCCGATACATCTGGGGATTAATTGGAGAAATTAGGCATGTAGTCAAGGCAGCTAGACCTCAAACCATAGAAGAAGTTGTAGAACTAGCAAATACCTTGACAGACGAACTGATCCGTAATAGAGAAGATGACCAGAGGAGAAACCTGGCTCAAAGGCTTACCCAAGAATTCCGTTATGGTAATTCCCACCGTAGGAACGTAGGTTCTACCTCTGTACCATACTGCAAAGCTTGCAAGAAGAAGCATTCGGGAAAATGCTCCACTCACTGCAATTTCTGCAAGGCACCAGGACACAAGGAAGAAGATTGCAGGAGGAAATCTAGCAATGGACTGTGCTTCAACTGTGGAGAAAAAGGCCATATCAAGCCAAATTGTCCGAAATTGGCTCCAGCTGCAAACAATAAGAACACTAAAAAATGCTAGAGCATTTGTTCTAACTGCAGATGAAGCCAAGATGATTCCGGACGTCATAGCCGGTACGTTTTTAGTTAATGATGTTTTTGCTAAAGTATTATTTGACTCTAGTGCAAACCAAAGTTTTATCAATACTTCGTTTTGCAAACTCCTTAATCAATCATTAACTAAACTCCCACAAGAATGTTTAGTAGAAACAGCAAATGGGGAAATTGTTAGGATTTCTGAAATCTTGCAGGGAGCAAGAATAGAAATTTTAAATCAAAAGTTTATTGCAAATCTTTTCCCAATGAAACTGGCCGGATTTGATATTGTATTAGGAATGGATTGGTTAATAGCCAATAAAACCAGTATTTTATGTGATCAAAAGTCAATCCAAGTAAATTCACAAAGGGGTGAAAAGATCACAATTAAAGGAGATATATCGTCTAGATCCACAAAATTCATCTCTGTGATGAAAACTGCAAGCTATATAAGAAAAGGGTCATTAGTGTATTTGATTTCTATAATCACTAACACTAAAGGAAAAGAACTAAAAGACATTCCAGTCGTGTCTCAGTTTTCATATGTGTTTCCAGAAGAACTACCTGGACTACCGCCAGACAGAGAAGTTGAATTCAGAATTCACCTGCTACCAGGAACGGAACCAATTGCCAAAGCACCTTACCGTTTGGCACCAGCCGAAATGCAGGAACTGAAGAAACAATTAGACGAATTGCTGGAGAAAGGATTCATACAGCCAAGCTCATCGACGTGGGGAGCACCGATATTATTCGTTAAAAATTAGGACGGATCGATGCGTATGTGCATTGACTAACGTGAATTGAACAAGGTCACGATTAAGAACCGGTACCCATTACCAAGAATTGATGATCTGTTTGATCAATTACAAGGAGCTCGATTTTTCTCTAAAATCGATCTAAGATCAGGATATCATCAACTAAAGGTACAGGAAGAGGACATTCCTAAAACCGCATTCAGAACAAGGTATGGCCATTATGAATTTACTGTCATGCCATTTGGTTTAACCAATGCCCCAGCCACATTTATGGACATGATGAACCGAATATGTAAGCCATATTTGGATAAATTCATAATAGTTTTTATTGATGATATTCTCATTTACTCTAAAAGTAAAGAGGATCATGCGAAGAATTTGCACGCACTTCTAAGTCTATTAAGAAAGGAAAAGCTTTATGCTAAGTTTACAAAATGCGAGTTTTGATTAGAACAGGTACAGTTTCTTGGACACTTAGTCAATCATGAAGGAATTCATGCGAAAACCCACACCCTCATAAATTTTTCTGACACCCTAAAAATATTTAAAATATCCCAAAATGTCCTAAAATACCCCCCATACGCGAAAACAGACAATGAATACCTTAAATATTATTAAAAATAATTAAAAAATAAAATTTTGGGGCTGTCGCGGGGCGCGTAAGCCACCCCTTTAGCTTACGCGGGCCGCGAGCGATCAACAACGCGGCGAGACCCTGGGCTGCCACGTGGCAGCCACAAGTCGAAGCTAGCCGATGACCCGGATCACTTAAACCCTACCCGACCTACTGCGCGTGCCGCGTAGGCCCTGTCTCATTTTACGCGGGCCGCAAGAACCTCGAGATGAGGCCCTATAAATTGCGACGAAGGGCTTCAGTCCCAAATCGTTCATCTCTCGACTTTCTCTCTCAATTTCTTAATAGTAGAAACTATACTCGGGCACAATACTGCCCTAAATAACGAGGTTCTGCTCCGTTGTAAGTATCATAACCCCTGGATACATATTAGATACTCTGCCCAATTGATCTAGGGTTCCGTAACGGCTGTCGTGGTTCTGCCCGACGTAGTCGTTGGAATGCCGTCTCGGGGAGGGTATTACTAATGTTAAAATGGGTTATTATACTAACGCGTGTACATTTGTGTAAATTATAGATTGTCACCAGGAAACCCTAAAGGATAATCTAAGACAGCAATGTGAGTAATCTCCTTTTTGCAAATTGTTTTTACAAAACCTCACTTAATTAATTATATATTAAACAATTATTGAGCATTTGTAAGGATACAATTATCGTCGGTATGTTGGGGTTTTGTATACAAAATTTGTTACTGGAGGGGTAACATTTCCACAAGTCGGGTTTGACAGTACCGTGGGTGGTAATTGATATGACTTGGAAACAAATGTAATTGCAAGACCGCCCTCAATACTGTACAATGGTTTTTCTTAAAACTTGATTGAACTGGGATTCACTCACCAGTATTTCCCACTGACAAAATGTTTTTAAACGCGTTTCAGGTAACAAAATGTGAAAGCCAATTAGAAGCTAGTTGGACAGCACTGAAGGCTTGGAAAAGTGGCAATAAAGTTACCTAAAAATAAAATAGATGTTTTTATTAAATAAAATAGGGTATATCCCTTTGACAAAGTGTGTACTTAAAACTTGGATTTTATCCCATGTGTTTAATGTTATGAAAGTGTGGTATTTTACTCTGATAAAATATTTCCTAACTACGGTCCTGATGAAAATCCCGCTGCCAAATTAGACAAATACAAGGTACCACCGAAACTGGCCGCGACCGTTCGTTCCCAGAGTTTGTTAAGGGGACAGGGGTTGCGACAGTAGGTGGTATCAGAGCTAAGCCACTGATTAAGCTACAGAAGTGTTCTGCTGACACCAAAATTCAATTTTTAGGAAATAAATTACGGAACTACGTGCATAATTGTATTTACGTGTTATGTGTTATTTGACTATTTGTTAGTTTACAGTATGAGCGACCAAGGACCATCTGACGCGTACCGTCAATTGTCTGGTTCGCCTAGAAGCAAAGGTGCCTCTTCTCAGCCTATCCTCTCGGGGTATTCTGCTGATACGGAAGAATGAATATTCGTATTTAAGGCTCAATCTGAAGAGCCATTTCCTCAGAAAAAGAGGGGATGGTTCAGTAGGGGAGCACACGAGCGTAGAAAGCGTATTAAAAAGTTACAAGAACAGAGAGCAGTAGCCGCAGCCAAAAGAGAAACCGATGTCTATGCCCAGGTCATGCTTAATAGGGGAATAGCCAACATCCACATCCTAGCAACCACTACAGCTAACCCTAACCTGGAGCAAATGTTAGCACCCCAACCCCAACCACCAATTCCTGACCAACCGATGGAGATAGAAAACCCTGAAAATCAAGTAGAAATGCATGATTTTAACTCGGAGGAAATACCTAGGGTACCCGCACCAAATCCCTTAGACCCAAATTACGACCCATGGTGGGACGACAATAGGGACTATGTGCAACGTTACCCGATACATGAAGACATGCCCATGCAAAACCTAGGAGACTACCCAGGGTTAGATCCTCTAGATCCCTATTACGATAATGATGTATTCATTAGGGAGATTCTAGAAAATCCTTACCCATACCAGGCCCCTACACCTCCATACCAGGAACCCGCAGCCCAGATTCCGAACCCAGTCCTAGAACCGGCACCCCCAATGAGTGCAGAAAACGTAGAATAACTTAGGACATTTGGTGAGGAAATTTTAGAGAATAGTGAAAGGATGAGACAGGTGGGAGAGCGACTCGTCTGGAAGTACGACGAGCGCAATATGGATTTCTGGATGAATCCATATCCATAGAAGTGATGGTAGAAAAGGTTATCATAATAATAATATAATATAAAATATGTGTGTATGTGTATGAAAAAAAAAACTACGGATGCCTATTACTAGTAGTGTAACTTTAAATTTCAGTCGGTATTGTAATTTTAATTTCCGTACTGGTGTGTAATAGATGCATATTATATGAATAGAGTAAAGTCGCAATGATCGACGCTTTTGACCAAAGTGCGTGACATGTGATTGGCTATATTACAATGTTATTTTGTATGCGTGGTAAATGTCTAAAATTCAGATGGACAACGAAGTGAACCAGGAAAACCTGAACAATGAAAACCAGAATGATAACCACCCGAATAATGATAATCTGAATAATGAGAATCCGAACAACAATAACAATGGAAATCAAGTGGATAATAGTGCCATCCAACACATAGTCGCACAAGGAATCATAGATGCAATGCCATTTATTATTCAAACTGTTAAGGAAGCGGATGATAAAAGTAAGCATAGCAGTAAGGGACCAACTGAACCGGAACACAGCGTAAACAATGGACCTGTACTTCAAGTGCCCATTCCCAAAAAAAGAAGAACCATGCCTTATGGTTGTTCTTACAAAGAATTCTGGTCTTGCAAACCAATAGAATTCTCAGGCAATGAAGAACCCATTGCAGCTCTACGCTGGATAGAAAAGACTGAGGCTGTTTTAAAAATAAGCAAGTGTGCTGAAGAAGATAAGATAATGTTTGCCTTAAATCTATTCAAGAACTCAGCCTTAGAATGGTGGAACACTATCCTCCAGTCTAGAGGAAGTGATAGGGTTTACAGTATGGAATGGGAGGAATTAAAAAATAAGGTAGAAAGGAAATCCTGCCCTCCTAATGAAAAGGAACAGATAGCAAATAAGTTTCTGAATCTTAGAATGACTGGGGTAGATAGTAAGGGGTATACTACCACATTCTTTGAATATGCTAGAATAGTGCCAATCCTTGCATCACCCGAACAGATATTAATCTCCCGATACATCTGGGGATTAATTGGAGAAATTAGGCATGTAGTCAAGGCAGCTAGACCTCAAACCATAGAAGAAGTTGTAGAACTAGCAAATACCTTGACAGACGAACTGATCCGTAATAGAGAAGATGACCAGAGGAGAAACCTGGCTCAAAGGCTTACCCAAGAATTCCGTTATGGTAATTCCCACCGTAGGAACGTAGGTTCTACCTCTGTACCATACTGCAAAGCTTGCAAGAAGAAGCATTCGGGAAAATGCTCCACTCACTGCAATTTCTGCAAGGCACCAGGACACAAGGAAGAAGATTGCAGGAGGAAATCTAGCAATGGACTGTGCTTCAACTGTGGAGAAAAAGGCCATATCAAGCCAAATTGTCCGAAATTGGCTCCAGCTGCAAACAATAAGAACACTAAAAAATGCTAGAGCATTTGTTCTAACTGCAGATGAAGCCAAGATGATTCCGGACGTCATAGCCGGTACGTTTTTAGTTAATGATGTTTTTGCTAAAGTATTATTTGACTCTAGTGCAAACCAAAGTTTTATCAATACTTCGTTTTGCAAACTCCTTAATCAATCATTAACTAAACTCCCACAAGAATGTTTAGTAGAAACAGCAAATGGGGAAATTGTTAGGATTTCTGAAATCTTGCAGGGAGCAAGAATAGAAATTTTAAATCAAAAGTTTATTGCAAATCTTTTCCCAATGAAACTGGCCGGATTTGATATTGTATTAGGAATGGATTGGTTAATAGCCAATAAAACCAGTATTTTATGTGATCAAAAGTCAATCCAAGTAAATTCACAAAGGGGTGAAAAGATCACAATTAAAGGAGATATATCGTCTAGATCCACAAAATTCATCTCTGTGATGAAAACTGCAAGCTATATAAGAAAAGGGTCATTAGTGTATTTGATTTCTATAATCACTAACACTAAAGGAAAAGAACTAAAAGACATTCCAGTCGTGTCTCAGTTTTCATATGTGTTTCCAGAAGAACTACCTGGACTACCGCCAGACAGAGAAGTTGAATTCAGAATTCACCTGCTACCAGGAACGGAACCAATTGCCAAAGCACCTTACCGTTTGGCACCAGCCGAAATGCAGGAACTGAAGAAACAATTAGACGAATTGCTGGAGAAAGGATTCATACAGCCAAGCTCATCGACGTGGGGAGCACCGATATTATTCGTTAAAAATTAGGACGGATCGATGCGTATGTGCATTGACTAACGTGAATTGAACAAGGTCACGATTAAGAACCGGTACCCATTACCAAGAATTGATGATCTGTTTGATCAATTACAAGGAGCTCGATTTTTCTCTAAAATCGATCTAAGATCAGGATATCATCAACTAAAGGTACAGGAAGAGGACATTCCTAAAACCGCATTCAGAACAAGGTATGGCCATTATGAATTTACTGTCATGCCATTTGGTTTAACCAATGCCCCAGCCACATTTATGGACATGATGAACCGAATATGTAAGCCATATTTGGATAAATTCATAATAGTTTTTATTGATGATATTCTCATTTACTCTAAAAGTAAAGAGGATCATGCGAAGAATTTGCACGCACTTCTAAGTCTATTAAGAAAGGAAAAGCTTTATGCTAAGTTTACAAAATGCGAGTTTTGATTAGAACAGGTACAGTTTCTTGGACACTTAGTCAATCATGAAGGAATTCATGTGGATCCAACAAAAATCGAGGCGATTACCAAATGGAAAACCCCTAAGTCACCAACCGAGGTTAGAAGTTTCTTAAGATTGGCCGGTTATTATAGAAGATTTATTCGAGATTTTTCTAGAATAGCCAATCCCTTAACTAAGCTAACCTGTAAATCCATTAAGTTTGAATGGGGAGCAAAACAAGAAGAAGCCTTTAGAATCCTTAAGCAAAGATTAACCAACGCACCCATACTAGCGTTACCAGAAGGAACTGAAGACTTTATAGTCTATTGTGACGCTTCTAAATTAGGTTATGGATGTGTGTTGATGCAACGTCAAAGGGTTATAGCTTACGCATCTAGACAGCTTAAGAATCATGAAGAGAATTATTCAAGCCATGATTTGGAATTAGGAGCCATAATATTTGCCCTTAAGATTTGGAGACATTACCTTTATGGTAGTAAGTTTACCATATTTACAGATCATAAGAGTTTAAGGTATGTTTTTGGAAAAAAGAGCTGAATATGAGACAAAGACGCTGGATGGAAATTCTTATTGATTATGATTGTAATATCCAGTATCATGCAGGAAAAGCCAATGTAGTGGCTGATGCTTTAAGCCGAAAGTATCATGAAAAGCCAAATTAAGGAAGATACTGAAAAATTAGAAAAGCACAAGAATCAGTAATCAAGGAAGATACTGAACACATTAGAAAAGCACAAGAATCAGTAATCAAGGAAGATACTGAAAAATTAAAAGGAATGATTAAGGAATTAGAACAAG
Source organism: Helianthus tuberosus (assembly GCA_030545235.1). Classification (NCBI taxonomy): domain Eukaryota; kingdom Viridiplantae; phylum Streptophyta; class Magnoliopsida; order Asterales; family Asteraceae; genus Helianthus; species Helianthus tuberosus. Next base: position 176,462,690 of record CM060452.1, on the reverse strand, counting down.
GAACAGATGGAATTTGGAGATTCCATAAAAAGAGAATGTGGATACCTAAATTAGGAAACCTACGTCATCGTATATTAGAAGAAGCCCATAAGTCTAAGTATACGATGCATCCAGGAAGTGATAAGATGTATAAGGATTTAAGGAAAAATTTTTGGTGGATAGGAATGAAAAAGGACATAGCAGCTTATGTTTCTAAATGTTTAACTTGTTCCCAAGTTAAAGCTGAACATCAGAAACCCTCAGGATTACTGCAACCATTAGAAATGCCCGTATGGAAATGGGAATTGATTACAATGGATTTTGTTACCAAATTACCCAAAACAAGGAAAGGTAATGATACAATCTGGGTGATTGTAGATAGGCTAACCAAATCAGCTCATTTTCTACCAATAAAGGAAACTTTCAGTATGGAACAGTTAGCCAAATTATATGTAAATGAAATAGTTTCATTACATGGGATTCCTTTATCAATTGTCTCTGATAGGGATAGCCGTTTTACCTCTCATTTTTTTGTCAATTTTCCAAAAAGCAATGGGAACCAAGTTAAATCTAAGCACAACTTATCATCCACAAACGAACGGACAAAGCGAAAGGACAATTCAGACAATGGAAGACATGCTTAGAGCTTGTGTAATTGATTTCGGAGGTAATTGGGACGATCACTTACCTTTAATAGAATTTTCTTATAATAACATTTATCACACAAGTATCAATGCTGCACCATTCGAAGCACTCTATGGACGAAAGTGCCGAACCCCAGTCTGTTGGGCAGAAATTGGGGAAAAACAATTATCTGGACCTAAGATAGTGCAGGAACCAACCGACAAGATCATTCAAGTCAAGGAACGACTAAAAGCAGCACGTGATCGACAAAAGAGCTACGCTGATAACAGACGTAAGCCATTAGAATTTCAGGTAGGTGACAAGGTATTATTGAAAGTCTCTCCTTGGAAAGGAGTGGTAAGATTCATCAAAAGGGGAAAGCTAAGTCCCAGGTATGTTGGACCTTTTGAGATTATTAGAAAAATAGGACCTGTAGCCTATCAGCTACAACTGCCAGAGGAAATGGTAGGAATACATGATGTATTTCATGTATCAAATCTCAAGAAATGCTTAGCTGATGAATCACTGATGGTACCTCTTAAGGATATAGAGGTAAATGAACAGTTAAAGTTTGTAGAGAGGCCTCTACAAATTGAAGACAGGAAAGTCAAGAATCTCAAACACAAGAGATTAAAAGTGAAGTGGGACTCCAAAAGAGGACCAGAATACACTTGGGAGCTTGAATCAGAAATGCAAAGGAAATATCCACACCTGTTCTAGTAGACCTCGAGGACGAGTTCTAAAACAAGGTGGGGAGGATATAACACCCCATATGCGAAAACCCACACCCTCATAAATTTTTCTGACACCCTAAAAATATTTAAAATATCCCAAAATGTCCTAAAATACCCCCCATACGCGAAAACGGACCCCGAATACCTTACATATTGTTAAAAATAATTAAAAATTAAAATTTTAGGGCTGTCGCGGGGCGCGTAAGCCACCCCTTTAGCTTACGCGGGCCGCGAGCGATCAACAACGCGGCGAGACCCTGGGCTGCCACGTGGCAGCCACACGTCGAAGCTAGCCGATGACCCGGATCACCTAAACCCTACCCGACCTACTGCGCGGGCCGCGTAGGCCCTGGTCTCATTTTACGCGGGCCGCGAGAAACTCGAGATGAGGCCCAATGAATTGCGACGAAGGGCTTCAGTCCCAAATCGTTCATCTCTCGACTTTCTCTCTCAATTTCTTAATAGTAGAAACTATACTCGGGCATAATACCCCCCTAAATAACGAGGTTCTGCTCCGTTGTAAGTATCATAACCCCTGGATACGTATTAGATACTCTGCCCGATTGATCTAGGGTTCTGTAACGGCTGTCGTGGTTCTGCCCGACGTAGTCGTTGGAATGCCGTCTCGGGGAGGGTATTACTAATGTTAAAATGGGTTATTATACTAACGCGTGTGCATTTGTGTAAATTATAGATTGTCACCAGGAAACCCTAAAGGATAATCTATGACAGCAATGTGAGTAATCTCCTTTTTGCAAATTGTTTTTACAAAACCTCACTTAATTAATTATATATTAAACAGTTATTGAGTACTTGTAAGGATACAATTATCATCGGTATGTTGGGGTTTTGTATACAAAATTTGTTATTGGAGGGGTAACATTTCCACAAGTCGGGTTTGACAGTACCGTGGGTAGTAATTGATATGACTTGGAAACAAATGTAATTGCGAGACAGCCCTCAATACTGTACAATGGTTTTTCTTAAAACTTGATTGAACTGGGATTCACTCACCAGTATTTCCCACTGAAAAAATGTTTTTAAACGCGTTTCAGGTAATAAAATGTGAAAGCCAATTAGAAGCCAGCTGGACAGCACTGAAGGCTTGGAAAAGTGGCAAAAAAGTTACCTAAAAATAAAATAGATGTTTTTATTAAATAAAATAGGGTATATACCTATGACAAAGTGTGTACTTAAAACTTGGGTTTTATCCCATGTGTTTAATGTTATGAAAGTGTGGTATTTTACTCTGATAAAATATTTCCTAACTACGGTCCTGATGAAAATTCCGCTGCCAAATTAGACAAATACAAGGTACCACCGAAACTGGCCGCGACCGTCCATTCCCAGAGTTTGTTATGGGGACGGGGGTTGTGACCAATTGATCTTGGTACAACATACTCTTATGTGGCAGCCTGGTTTGTTAAGCACAATTGATGAAGGAGAACGTGTATGAGATACGTGGGCCCTATTGTCGGATCTGTGACTCTATGGAAGATGTGATTAAGGCCCATCATTTACCGTGGAATGCATCCATATTTCTGTAAATCGCACAAACATCGTATCTCTCCGGAACCGGCAATGCGACTCTTCTACTTTCAAACAAAAAACGGTCCACCTTGCGGCAACATCGTCGTTGTGGAGAACAACCTCGTTTAATAGCAAGATAAGAAGGATGACATATCGGCAGTTAGCTCGAAGAAGTTTCTCTTAATCATTCAACACGTGTAATCCAGAGGTCGGACTCGGGTGGGCCATAAGAGCCGTGGGCCCTATTGTCGGATCTGTGACTCCATGGAAGATGTGATTAAGGTAAGCATTCCGTAAAGTTGCATCTGATTTTTAAAACATTTCCCACTGACATAATTTTTTACAAATTGGGAACCACATATTCGTGTGTAATTATATTTAGTATTGTATGAGGCGTGTCAGAAGGACGGAAAGCAACTTGATATACAATACCGGAGGAATGGCGAGTGTTCCACATATCTTCAGTGTGCTTTGCAAGCTTCTTTTGGTATCATCACATTTTTGTACCATTTAAGACTAACTGTAATTTGGCTACAACTTTCTCTCTCAAACCTTTCTAAAAGATGAAAAAAACAAAACACTAACAACTAACAAAGATTGAAGAACAAAAGAAGAAACTGTTCCTCTTTGTTACCAAGCATGTCATCTGAAACAATTAACAGGACATTGTTGTTCAGCAGGATTTGCTTCCGGTGATCTCTGTTAAACTTCTTCGGGATTTTCTGTACATTCGAGTGTTGCAGTTTTGGAAGATGACCGAATAGAGATCTGAATAACCGATATGAACATTGTATTTATCACGAAAGTACTGAATAACCGAGATAACAGCTCCTGTTTCATTAGGAAAACTAAAAGAACATAACAATATAAATTAGTCAAAGATATCACATAAATTGACAAAAAAAAAAAAAAAAAACAAAAAAAAAGTAACTTATTACTTGATAAATTAATAACACTAATATATATATATATATGTGTGTGTGTGTGTGTGTGTTTTGTAAAAATAAATAACTTTAAATCAACTTTAAATTAAATATGTTTTATAAAAATAAAAAAAAATCTACAATTTTTAAACAAAAAAAATACAACAAAATACAATCAAAAAACAAACCAACAACCCTTTTTTCACCAAAACCCTACTTTTTGCCCCCAAAATAAACTTTCAGACCAAAACGCCCCGGTGTGTGAATAGACCAATGGGGTGTGTGAATAGACGAAGCCTAATATTTTTGGTTAAATGACGCATTATTGACTTGTACAAAATGCTATTAATTAGTTTTGTAAAAGAAGAACACTGCAATTTTGTGAGCGCAAAGAAAGTTGTCATTTATTTATTTAGGGTCGTAATATTAACACATGGCAAAAACTTATTTACACATGGTGTATACGGGCCGTATACTGTTATACGGCCTGTATAGAATTTAAAAAACTAACAAAGTCTGTGCCAGCAGACTTTGTCAGTTTTTTTAATTCCATACGGGCCGTATAACAGTATACGGCCCCGTATACACCATGTGTAAATAATTTGTCTGGTCGTATACAATGTATACGAACATGTATACGGGCCGTATACTTTTATATGGCCCTTTTTCTTCGAAAATTAGATTTTTCTCAAAGAATTTTTAGTGATTTAAGGTGTCAATCACACGAGACATTTAACAGTCGTGAGGTGCTCAAACCTTTCTAAAAGTAGAAAAAATAAAACATTAACAAGTAACAAAGATTGAAGAACAAAAAAACGTGTCGTATGACTGTAATAAAACGGAAGCTATCTACGCGGGATTACGGGCATGGTGTTACTCTTTATTTAATATTTATAGAATAAAAGGAAGGGTGAGGCATTTGATGAGAGTTGTAGGGAGTCTGAGTCTTCGGTTTCATCAGTCTGTACCGAAGAAACCAAATTCGCAACAATGAGTCCGAGTCCATTGTTGTTCGTGAATATTTCAAATCATCATAGAAGATGTGTCGGGTTCTTCTGCTAGTGGTCGGGCTTCCAATGCTCACACAGGGTGATAAACGTCGCTGATATGAACACAAACCAACTGCTTTATCTTGAGTCGTCGGGAAAACTTTTCCTCAGGGGAGGGTGAGTAGTATGAGTCTGAGTCCATTGTGGTTCGTGAATGTTTCGAACCATCATAGAAGACTATCAGGATTTTGTTGGTTTGTTTCCAACTCTTCTGAAAGACAAGAATACAACGTTCATGTATCATAAGGAATGACCGATCTAAGGCAGAGAATCTGATTCAGATACACAAATTCATCAGCGGTTTCTACAACACAAGCACATACACAGTTAGGGTTTAGAATGTTTGAACTATTCGGATTTTGTTGGTTTGTCGGGTTCTATAACTACAATCCTTCCAACATTATTGAAAATTATCGTAAACAAATCTTTCAAGGTCTTAAGTGATGGACAATTGGTTAAAAGATGTACAAGAGTTTGTGTAGAGATCTTTACATAAATAACGGTTCAATATCAACTCATCTTTAGTAGTGTTTGTTTGAGAACCTGATTCAGATAAACAACGGTTCTCCAATTCCAGAGTAAGCAAATACACAACGGTTCTCCAATTCCAGAACAGTAATGAACGTTCAATTGTGTATACAAATTCATCACCGGTTTCTACAAAACAAGCACATACACAGGGAGAATGTTCTCGAAATTGAAGGAAAAGAAAAATGGTTGCCGATGTTTTTCACTATCAGGATTTTGTTGGTTTGTTTCCAGGTAGGGTTTAGAATGTTTGAAGTATTTGTGGATCAATAGAAATAACTGAAATAACAGCTTCGGAATCTATTAACCCACAATTGGTTTGAATTTGTAGATCAATAAATGATTGGTTTAATACCAACTGCTCGAAATCCCTTTCGTTTTTTGGATCGTTCTAATATATTAAAGAGAATAAACCATTATCACTTCCAGATTTGCTAATTTCACTGTTGATCTATTAGAACGATCCTTGCATTGGGTACAATTTGTTGGAATTTGTGGATCAACAGAAATAACTCGCCATTCTCTTGCACCTTCAACTATGTTGGTTCGGTTGAGTTATTTTCCGACTGTTTCAGTTATGATTCAATAAATAATATCTGATTGAGAAGCACTAAAATGGTTGCAGTTGTCCAATTGAGGGTTACTCTGCTATATACATCAACAAATCATTGGTTTAATACCAACTGCTCGAAATCCCTTTCGTTTTTTGGATCGTTCTAGTAGATTAAAGAGAATAAACCAATTTTTACCATTTTTACCATAAGAATACGGGCCGTATACAATTATACGGCCCGTATACACAAAGTTAAAAAAAATTACCGGATCGTATACATTGTATATGATCTGTGTATACGGGTCGTATACTATTATACGGATCGTATACTATGGGTAAAAAATGATTGTATCAGACTCTCTCCCCTTCCTTTTCTCTCTCTGACAACCCTAGACCCAAACCACTGCAATCCACCACGTTCTGCGAAAAAAAAAACATCATCTGTTCATTATTGTTCTTGAAGATGAAGATGAAGAAACGAGGGTTTATTCTCTTTAATCTATTAGAACGATCCTTGTCTTGAGAACATGATTCTGATTTAAACAATGCCTGAAGATCCTTGCATTAGACACAATTTGATGGAATTTGTGGATCAACAGAAATAACTGAAATAACTCGCCATTCTCTTGCACCTGTATACATTGATTGTGGATTTAACTTGCAAGAATTGGGTCCGTCGCATGATAGAAGATACATATCGTCCGTTCAAGTTGCGCTTCCTGATGCAATTTGTTGGAATTTGTGGATTTCGGTTGGTTCAGATCTCGGAAGTACTGGATCAACAGAAATAACTGAAATAACTCGCCATTCTCTTGCACCTGTATAAATTGATTGTGGATTTAACTTGCAAGAATTGGGTCCGTCACATGATAGAAGATACATATCGTCCGTTCAAGTTGAGCTTCCTGATGCAATTTGTTCGAATTTGTGGATTTTGGTTGGTTCAGATCTCGGAAGTACTGAACAACAGAAATAACAGCTTCGGTTTCATCAACCGGCTTTGAAAACCGGACGGAATCTACGAAGAAACTGTTGGAATTTGTGGATTTCGGTTGGTTCAGAAACTTAACAAGAGAAGCAACTAAAAAAAATACAACTAATTACTCGGTCGAATAATGGCCAATAATACGTTCATTATATGTGGTTCCAATGTCCTACTACTACAATCCTTCCAACGCCTGTACCCTTCAATCTTCTTGAGTATTTTTCTAACTTTATGCTTGCATCCACCACAGTGAGTATTAACTTTGAGTGAAAGAGTCTGTTTAACTACAACACAAGCACATACACATTTCGAATAACTTCATAAAGATTTGTTGGAATTTGTGGATTTCGGTTGGTTCAGAAACTTAACAAGAGAAGCAACTAAAAAATACAATTGATTACTCGGTCGAATAATGGCCAATAATCCGTTCATGATAGAAGAGTTGAGCAAGAATTGGGTCTGTTGCATGATAGAAGATACATATCGTCCGTTCAAGTTGAGCTTCCTGATCTCGCAATCGTCGCTCTCCTCGGCTTCAGAATAATCGTCGACGTCGTCGCTGGGGATTTTTCTCTTCCGGTTATCTACCCTTTTTTCTTTGGTTTTCTGGTTGATTTTGAGAAAGAGAGAGAGAGAGAGACAAGGGAGGGTGAGGGTTTTGAATTGATTCCTGCGCTCAAGTTTCAAGTCCTGCGCTCAAGTTTCAAGTATTGGAGTGAAAGATTTGTTGGAATTTGTGGATCAACAGAAATAACTGAATACAACCGGTCAAATCACATACTATATAAAGTGTAAACTTATCGTGTGTTGTAGTTTGGAAAGATGACCGAATAGAGATCTGAATCAAGATTTACGTCTGATGTCCAAGTTTGATCACATTTTGATTGAAATAACTGAGAACCTGATCCTTGTTTTGCTTCAAGGATTTACGTCTGATGTCCAAGTTTGATCACATTTGACTTTGTTCTTCGTTTTTTGGATCGTTCTAATAGATTAAAGAGAATAAACCATTTTTTACCCTAAGAATACGGGCCGTATACTATTATACGGCCCGTATACACCATGTGAAAAAAATTTGCCAGATCATTTTTTACCCTTTAAATACGGGCCGTGTACTATTATACGGCCGTATACAGCATGTGAAAAAAAAAATTAACCGATCGTATACAATGTATACGATGATTGTATATGGGCCGTATAATATTATACGGCCCGTATACTATGGTAAAAATTGGTAAAAGATGGTTTATTGTCTTTAATCTATTAGACCGATCCTTGTAATCATCAACCAGCTTTGAACGCGTGTAGAACACTCGTAATCCTCAACCGGCTTTGAAACCGGACGAAATCTATGAAGAAACTGTTGGAATTTGTGGATTTCGGTTGGTTCAGAAACTTAACAAGAGAAGCAACTAACACAAAGTATCTCGATATGGTTGGTGTAAAAGCTCACATTTTACTACGTTGACCATGTTTTTTGACAAATCATCTGCTTCCTGAATCTAAATCTGAATCTGAAAGTTAACTAGACCCCTCAAGTTGTCATTCATAACAACTAAGCGTCTGGAGAAGAGTATGTTGATATAGGATAGTTGATGCAATTTTCCAAGCATTTTATCGTGTGTTGTAATTTTAATGAAGCAATGAAGATTGAATATGCAAACCGCATCCGTCTTCTGTTATGATTCGGAACATTCCGAATAACTAGCAGAACCCGACACGTCTTCTGTGATGATTCGAAACATTCCAAATAACTAGCAGAAGAACCCGACACGTCTTCGGCTAGTTACTCTTTTCTTCGATTTCAACGAGGCAACTTTCCTTATCACCCAAACCGGTGATTTCTTATCCATACTATTCTTCATAGCCATATTCCCACTCACAAGTTGTTGATCTTTGGGTGGTGATTTACTCCCGAACAAACCATGCCCACCTTGACCAGAATAGATAAGCGTATCACTCGATCCACTTACATTCGAATAACGCTGAGAATCCACAACGCTTATGGCCAGATTCTTTCCTTCAATCTTGGCAAAATCAATGCCTGCTTGTTTTATTATCACCAAAGTACTGAGCAACCGAGATAACAGCTCCCGTATTTATCACCAATTCATCTTTAGTAGTGTTTGTTTGAAAACCTGATTCAGATACACAACGGTCTTTTTGCTTCGTCCACTAGAACTATTTGTGTATGTATTCTTTTGGTAGTTAACAACGCTAATTAGAAAAAAATCTGTAAAATTAATCATATCGATTGCTATAACAGGATGGATGTGACACACACAGATAGATAAGCTGTCACAATTGTCAAGACTGTTTGTCGGGTTTCCAATGCTCATACAGGGTGATAAACAACGCCGATACGAACACATGTGTTTCGAAATAGGCTTTGTTCTTGGTTTAATGAAGTTACATGTAACATCTAGTTATATTCAGATTTAAACAATGCACTGACATCCATCAAGCTCAAAAAGAAAACTTGTGTTTCCCATAGTCACAAAAGATTGTGGTTTGTATTTCGCATAACCACCGTTTCCGTAGTAAAAAAACAGTTGCGGTTTGTATTTTGCATAGCCACAGTTTCCGTAGTAAAAAACGGTTGCGGTTTGCACATTCAATCTTCAATACTTCATTAAAATACCACTAGTAGAAGAACCCGACACGTCTTCATGTTACGGAGAATGTTCTAGAAATTGAAGGAAAAGGAAAAGATTTGTTGAAATCGAATTTGACAACTATGACAGCTTATTAAAAGTAGCAATCACCTCCAATCATTTCCTGGTCAAATCACACACTATAAAGTTTAAAGTTATCGTGTGTTGTAGTTTGGAAAGATGACCGAATAGAGATCCGAATAACAAACTGTGGAGAACTTGATTGTGTCGGGTTCTTCTGCTAGTTACTCGATCAACGGACTGATCGGTAACATTACTCTACTTGTGCACCGATTTAAGCGGCGTGTTCCGATCAACGTTGTTAAAGGTGATGAAGAGTTTAGAAACCCTAGAATGATGGTGTTTTTACTGGAAAAAAACGTGATACTTAAAAAAACATCCTTATATACGGCCCGTATACAGTTATACAGCACGTATACATTTGGTAACATCAAAAACCTCCCAAAATAAATCCATTGAGCAGTATACGTTTTACAAATCGTATAAACATGTATACGGCTCGTATAACTATATACGGGTCGTATATAGTAAAATAAAAAAAAACATTCTTTGCGCATTTTTCTATTAAAAAACATTCTATACGGGCCGTATATCTGTATACGGCCAGTATACACTAGGGGATGTGAAAATAAGATATAGGGGTGTGGGAACAAGGGGTGCCTTTATTTAATAATAATAATGTCATCAGATATATATATATATATATACAGTAGACTATATGTTAGAAAAGAAAATACTATACACCATTGAAAAAAAGGAGAATCCTATTGGCATACCGGGGTATCTATACGTACACTTTGACAATTCAATATGAATCGTATAGGCCTATACGATCCGTATTGGATAAAGTTAAGACATGGCAGACTGACAGGTGCAGTGGATGTCTGGCGGCTGGCTTATATGGATCGTATAGGGCTATAAAATCCGTATTAAAACCCTAATTTTTTGAGGTTTGAATTTTGTTGTGTCGTGTTTCGTTTTTAGTGTTTTGGGTTTGGTTGTTTTTGTGTTAATGAGTTTTAAAATCTTTATTTTTTATCGTACATATCGTATTATGTAGGATCAGATTGTGACCCAAACGAGTGTTTCGGAAGAGCTCAAATCCGTTTCAGAGGCGGAAACAGAGAAACGGATGTGAAAACAACTTGATTCACACTTTAACATATTATAGCGTATCGTGGTGTATCGTATCACATTTTTAACTTTTTAATATTTCATCGTGACGTGTCGTATGATATCGTATCATCCTTGTACTGTATCGTGTCGTATCGTAGTTGTATTTTGTATTATTTTTTATGTTGACGTATTCATGACATGTGATATTATACATTATACGTAACCAAGCAAACCAATCTAAACAGTCAAAATAAACAATCACAAATACAAATAAAATGAAACTGCAAATTTAATTACATAATAAGTTTGTATATATACATGACATCGTCTAAAATACATAAACAGTCAAAATAAAAAAAAAAGTACAACGATCCAAAACCGCTAGATCCACATACTGACCCTCCTGAGTCGTGCCTGAAGGCCCCGCCCCCTGAGTCGCACCTGAGGGCCCCGCCCCCTGATCTGCATCCTGTCTAGGGCGAGGCGGCAACGTCGGTATCGGAAATGGGGTCCGACCACGGTCGATAGCCACCTCTATCCGCTCCTTTAGCCGGTCCTCCATCTACTGTAACGTAATTGCCACAGCTGGTGAGAGTTGGTTGTACAGAACGTGCTGGGGGTACTGTGGCACCCCCTGTGGTTGCGGCTGCGGTGGCGGCGGCGGAGGTGATGGGTGAGTGTGGTCACCATCGGCGTCATCATCATCGTCGTCAGCATCCCCACCTGCCGGCTCTGGTAGCTCCTTTGGTAACTCGACAGCGAGGTCGGCATGGAAAAACAGCTGCCCGTCCGCTCCTAGAAATCAAAGCCCGAGCCCATGGAAGTCACTCGTGATGTGCATGCCGATCAACGTCTGTCGTGTCAACCTGGTTGGCTCAACCTTACCCCCCTCGATGAAACGTCGGTCCTGATGGGGAACAAGGCCCAATTAGTGGGCAATATGCGTGATGTACGCCCCCGTACAATAGAGACCTGTCCTGCCGGTGGTGCGCCACCGCAAACAACTGGGCTAGGCATCGATAGAGGGCGCACGCCTCCCCCCATATAAGAAAATACAGATAAAACAGATCCACCTGATTGCACAACTCGTGAATCTGCTTGCGTGGTGAAATAGATGTGGTAATAAGCCTGTGTAGGTAACAGAACATGGGGTCTCTGATATGTGAAACCCTCGACTTCGAGCGGCCAAAGGGCCCTCAACCGATCACTTGCAAGAACCTGACAAGTGTCGAACAGGGTAACACATGGACGCCCTCGGTGTAGAGGGTGTCTGTCTACTCTATCAAATAAAGGTCGTTGTGCACGACAAACTCTCTTAAAGACATCTCATGCCACTGACCCGCTAAACGAAAACTAACCTCGACCCACGGATTATCGGGGTCGTCAAGCTCCTCTGGCTGGTCTGTAGGCCTAGAAGCGAACTCGAACGATGCCAAGAACTCCACGTCCACGCGCACGCCCACGTCCACGCCCACTGGCCACCCCCACCCCCGCACGTCCTCCACCACCTGCCCCCGCCCTCATCCTCTACCTCCACCTCCACCTCTACCACATCCGCCACCTCCACTGTCACACCCCGATCGTGTTAAAACAATAAACCGCGATGGAAACGTCGGGGAGTGCCGTAACAGAACCATTGTTTCACAACAGATGGATAGAAGTTCTGTTTTATTGAATTAAATTTATCACATTGTATTGAAATTAGAAACAAAACATGAACAAATTAACTTCCATTGTTATTAAGTCACTAAGGCCTTGTCCATTCCTATGTGAGCATATACCAATAACATCATCAAACATCATCAACTATGGTACCTGAAACATATGTGAAAATACGTTAACATAAAAATGTCGACGAGTACATAGGTTTTATGTGAGTGTCAGATTCATGGCTCGTTTTACCTTTTGAAATAACTCAAACAACTTTGTTATTCGATATTAGAAAACTTAGTTTTGTAAAATGTTTATATTGTGAATTGAAATGACCAAGTTAAAACAGATTTGTTATAATTTATAAAACCTCGATGCCATGAATCTTAACTCCAAAACATTTGTTTATGTAGACCCAGATCGAAAATCATTTTTGTAATAAAACTCGAATGGTTTATATTGTTAGTAAAACCTTGTAATATAACTTTGTTTTGATAACATTTGCCCAAGTGATCTAGATAACGCAACCATATATAATGTGTTAAAAGCACTTATATATAGGAAGTACCAGCGGCGTACCCACCATGCTTTTAACACATTACACCCACCCCGTTACCTAATCACTTCCCTAACCCAACGGTTCAAACAGTTCCAAACGATTCACATCAATCAATCAGTTCCAAACGGTTCACATAAATCAAACAGTTCCAAACGGTTTACAAGGATCAAACAGTTCCAAATGGTTCACATAAATCAAACAGTTCCAAACGGTTCACAAGGATCAAACAGTTCCAAATGGTTCCAACAGTTCAAATAATTCACATAGATCAAACAGCTCCAAACGGTTCAAACAGTTAAAAATGTAAAACAATGTGTCCAAATGCTGGATGATCATATGCAACAAAATGTAATATATGAAAATCAATGTGCTAGCATGCTAAGTGAACATACATAGCAAAACATAATGAAATCATGTACTATATGCGTACTAATGAACATAGCAAGTATATGATATAAAAGCATGAAAAGCACGAAAGTAACAAGTAGGCACATGTGTTTCACCCCAAAATGTTTAAAAACAGTAAAAGAGGGGACTATGTACTCACTTGAGAATGCTTAGAAGTCTTGAATAACAACCAAGCAAAGCTACAGGGATCACGGAAATCAATCGGCACCTAATATAAGTAACTATGTAAATAAACCGGACCTAAATCGGAAGATCGGATAAAATGGGGTTTCGTAAACCAAATGAGTATAGGAACTCATGCAATATGGTTTAACAAAGCCTACATTCTAAATCGAAACCTATCCTAAGTGCTTTCGACCCGCTACGACCCATTAACGTAGCTCACGCTACTTTAACGCGTCGTTCGCGCAAAGCACGTTCGAGACGCCTAAATAGTCCTATGACAAGTATTATATGCCTAAACATGCTTAAATATGTTGCATAATTAGTTATGTGACATAAGTTTAGGTTACATATGCTTAAAATTCAATTATGCATGAAAAGGGCATTTTGGTCATTTTCCTAAGGCATATAAACTACCTATCATACAACTAATTAAACCTAAGTGACCATAAGGTATAACCTCAGAAGGTTATTCCCTATACATCTATGGTCACCAAACATGCTTGGTCGCATCCTAATGATCGACCAAACGGGTCGGGTTCGAAAGTCTAAGCGGTTGTTTAGACCGCTTATCTTACGACCCTATATAAGCACTAATCTAGAAGTGACGAGTTAAACATGTTAAAACATGTTTAACGAAGTTTGAAAACAAGTTTGATATCAAAACAAAGGGTTTTGGTACCCAAGAATAATTTGGTTGCAAAATACGCATAAATACGCATTTTGACCGAAACTATGACTCGTCACTACACCTAATCAACGTGGTAATCAGTAGGTATAGTCACAAGGGACTATGACCATCGTGATTACGCTCACGTTGCGAAGTTCAAATGAACTTCGTGTGGACCATTGACCGGTCAAAGCAGAAAGTCAAACACTGTTTGACTTTCACGCTTGAAATATATGAACAAGCATGAAGAAAACTTACAAAAGGTCCAAGCAAGGAAGGTTTGAACTAAAAAATTCTCAGGTATGAACCTTCACAAGGAGAGCTTCAACTTAGAGAATGAATTTGAGATCAAGTGTGTGAATGAAGGTGATGAAGATGGTGGGTATTTATAGATTTCTCAAAATCGTTAGGATCGTTCCTCGATAATTGAGCTTCGATCTGGACCTTACACATAAGGCACATGGTTTTGGAATCATAGGGGTGCCCAAAACCATCACACGGTATTGAGAAAAATTACACAAAAAACCCCAAGTTCAACCTGGTTGTCAAAATGAAGTTTCTGCTCAGATGAGGCCATGGTGTCGCACCATAGCAAAACCATATAGTGGTGGCACAGCGCCGCCACTTACCAGTGACCAGAAACTTTGCTAAATTGTCAGGTTTAGTCCCTGCAACACTTTTGAGCCATTTTCGATGCGTTTAAACCCCGTTAACCTCATTTCAAGGCTCTAAAATTCAGTTAAAGAATATGGAACATGAAATATGCTCAAAAACATCTCGGATGTCGGTTCGTTTGGTCGTACAGTTGCGTTGTTCGGTTAATTACGACGAAACACGAACGGACGCGAAAAACGATCCAAATTACACGACGAATGGGATTTTATCATGCCAATCACTAAAATAAAATATTTTAATGATTACATAAATTTTCTGGATGCCCGGATATATTCAGAACGTAAGATATGCGCGAAAATGCAAACTTATGCACTTTTTGACGCTTTTTGTCCCTGTTTGACCCAAAAGTTTATTTTTGCGCACCAAACACCTCAAAGCCTATTTCTAAGCTATGTAAAGGATATTTAGGGCATATTTAACTTATGATCAAGTTCCGGAATGTTCGTTACAATACGAATCTGCATACTTTCGCAGTTTGTCAAAATTAGTCCCTGTGAGCGAATAAACTTGCTTTCGACACACCAAACCCTCCAAAAATTATTTCTAAGTTATGTAAAGGTTATTTAAGGTATGTTAAGACCATATCACTGTTCTGGAGTGTTTGTTGCGTTAAACTGATTACGTTTACGCATCAGGTCGCGTATAACCTTCCAGAAAGCGATTTAAAGCTCGAAATCGAACAAGAATTGATATGTGCAAATGATACACATATTTATACAAATCCCAAGTATGAAACACAATATTTCATTGATTTGGTATTTTTTTTGGTGGTCGAAGAGACACAGATGTCACAGTCTCCCCTACTTTTGGAAATTTTGTCCTGAAATTTATTCGTAGGAGTCTGTCTATGACGTTTGTGTTAAATAATTGTCTTGCATGGAATCTAGGGTGTCATCTATTTGCGTAGAGTAACCCATCAAAGATTTGTATGCAAGGCATAACCCTGTCATTCCCCAGTGGATATACTTCGAAGTAAAAATGAATGGACGATTCACTTTCTCCAATGGGTTCTTTGTCAGGTGTCGAAAGAATATTCATTTCCCTCGATGGATATTCTTCAGAAGCGAAAATGAATGGACGATTCATTTTCCTCAACGGGTTCTTCGTCAGAAATGGAAATGAAGGAATAATCAAAAGGATATTCATTTCCCTCAACGGATATTCTTCAGAAACGAAAATGAACTAGTTGAGTCATTTTCCTCAACGGGTATTCTTCGGAAATGGAAATGAAGGAATAATCAAAAGGATATTCATTTCCCTCAACGAATATTCTTCAGAAATGAAAATGAATGGATTGAGTCATTTTCCTCAACGGGTATTCTTCAGAAATGGAAATGAAGGAATAATTAAAAGGATATTCATTTCCCTCAACGGATATTCTTCAGAAACGAAAATGAACGGATTGAGTCATTTTTCTCGACGGGTATTCTTCAGAAATGGAAATGAAGGAATAATCAAAAGGATATTCATTTCCCTTAACGGATATTCTTCAGAAACGAAAATGAACGGATTGAGTCATTTTCCTCAACGGGTGCTTCTTCAGAAATGGAAATGAATAGAGTTAACTCTAGACACATGACAAAACTTGTTGTGATTTCTGTGCACTAAATTCCATAATTATGTATGCATCCATAATTACGTAATTCCTTGCACAGTTCGCACGGTTTGTTTTATAATGTGAAGGGGATAGAATTTGATGAACAAGCTCGAGATAACTTTGATTAGGTCAACACATAAACACATAAGCACATAATTGTTTTCTTGGTTATTAATTTGTTATCAGTTTGTTATTAATTGTTATTAACTTGTTGTCGATTTGAACATGGGTATTCAAGGTATGCCAGGAACCCAGTCGATGGACTTCAACGTCCTCAAGAATCCATCTGAAAAGACACGATGATCTTTTAAAAAGAAAATTCGATTTCGATTACAAGAAATCGTAACATTCGAATTAAGGTACACAACAATTAAGGACTTACGGAAATACCCTTAGGTACCCTATTAAGGATTTATAGTGGTACCTTGGGTATTCGTCCAGAGTTGTAACTTGCGCCTTATACTTCGTTTCCTTGGAAGAAACGAGTACTTAGGATTTTCACGGAGATCGCAAGAGATCATAAAATGGAAGAATTTTGGGAGTAGGTTATTCTACAAGGAACACGGTTCCTTGGTTGTCGGTATTGTAGGGGATATGTTGTTTATACATGCAACCACATTTGTACATTGCAATGTAAATAAAAGATTTATTTATAAACAACAACAACAACTGTTTCATAGACCATGATAACAAAAGAAAATAATACATAAGGCTCGATTATTTCTAAAAAGCGTCATCTTCCAGTCAGTCAAATGCTCACCCCTGCGCTGGATTTGCATTAGCAAGCTTTGGGCAATTCTTTCGGAAATGGCCTATCTCGCCACAGTTGTAGCAAGAACCTGGTGGAAAACGAGCTTGAGCAGTATTGATGTCAGCTTGATTTTGTGCAGCTGCAGCTGGGCAAACTCTTGCTGTATGACCTATAAGTCCACAAATTAGGCATTTGTGGCACTTCACACTAGCATGGTGATGAAGGTTATATTGGTTGCACAAGGGTGCAGTTCCGTTGTATGGCTTCCTAGCAGGGGGTTGAGCTGGTTGGTTGGGGACAGCTTGATCATTGTGGGCAATCACGACGAATTTCTGAGAAGCCTTTCGCTTCTTTGACTTCTTGGAGGATTCAGCCTGCTCATCCTTTGGTTTCGATTCGTCAATCGGTTTCTTGTCGCCCTTTCGGAAAAGTTTACCTTTCCTGATCTGAGATTCAGTCAAGGTAGCGGATAGCTCAAAGGCCTGTCTAACTATAGTGGGGTTGCTACCCGTAACAATGTCTTGTACTGAGTCAGGTAGGCCAACAATGTACTTTTCGATTGCCTTATCCAATGGCGTAACCATGTTCGGGCATAACAGACTTAACTACTCATAATGGTCCGTGTAAGCTCGATGCTCACCGCTATCTTGCTTAAGATCGTCAAATTCCCTTTCCAATGCCCTAATCTCATGACGAGGACAGAATTCCTTCATCATCAGAGCTCAAAGTTCTTCCCAGTTTTGAGCCAGTGCTACCTCGGCACCCCTATCTCTCATCACACCATTCCACCATGTTAAAGCTCGTTTCTCAAAGACACTAGATGCGAACTCAACCGTTCGCTCGTTTGGACACTGAACATGTCTGAAGGTGCTCTCTAGACTCTCGAACCATTGCAGAAATGCAGTTGCTCCTTGAGACCCAAAAACATTTGATGGCTTAGCTGAGTTGAACGTCTTGAAGTTACAGGGAGCATTATTGTTGTTATTGAAGGCTTGGTTACATTGAGCAATGATGTTTGGGAGTGCAGCAGCCATTTGCTGCGTAATGATAGCTGCCAATTCTTCATTAGGTATATGATTGTCGCGTCGTGGAAGCATTCTAAAAGAGGAAGCATGAGAGAAAACAAGTGAAATGACATTGGGTAAGAATAGGATGTTACAATTACCGACCAAAAAGCATGGGTGATGGTCATTTGTTGGAACCACGAAGCAAACAGACGACATACAAAAGCTGAATCAAAGTAAATAGGTCCTCATAATGTATCGCGAAGACATGCTTTAGCCTATAAGTGGACACTCACCCCAAGAGTTCCCAGGTAAGAGTGACTGGTCCGATTATGTGGATTTGTATGAACACTCTAGCCTTAGACAGAAAACTCAGGATACAGGCACCCACCCTTCCAGATTGCACGTGTTCACATTAATAAGACCCAAACTTTGACAAGATTTTGAAAACTTTGAAGGTTCAAAACCTTATAATAAATCATCCTAGAACAGATGATTAGTTTTCAAAGCAGATTCGAAATTTGTGTTCTTGTTGTGGTTGTCACCTAAAGATAGGCGACGGTATTGTTTTATGACTAAACGCAAGTAAACTCGCGTTAGGGTCCTAGGAAGGTTATAGTCTAGGTCAAAGCATTACTAATAACCTAATTCCCTATAACCATGGGCTCTGATACCAACTTTTCTGTCACACCCCGACCGCGTTAAAACAACAAACCTCGGCGAAAACGTCGGGGAGTGTCGTAACAGAACCATTGTTTCACAACACATGGATAAAAGTTCTGTTTTATTGAATTAAATTTATCACATTGTATTGAAATTAGAAACAAAACATGAACAAATTAACTTCCATTGTTATTAAGTCACTAAGGCCTTATCCATTCCTATGTGAACATGCACCAATAACATCATCAAACATCATCAACTATGGTACCTGAAACATATGTGAAAATACCTCAGCATAAAAATGCCGGCGAGTACATAGGTTTTATGTGAGTGTCAGATTCATGGCTCGTTTTACCTTTTGAAATAACTCAAACAACTTTGTTATTCGATATTAGAAAACTTAGTTTTGTAAAATGTTTATATTGTGAATTGAAATAACCAAGTTAAAACAAATTTGTTGTCATTTATAAAACCTCGATGCCATGAATCTTAACTCCAAAACATTTGTTTATGTAGACCCAGATCGAAAATCGTTTTTGTAATAAAACTCGAATGGCTTATATTGTTAGTAAAACCTTGTAATATAACTTTGTTTTGATAACATTTTCCCAAGTTATCTAGATAACGCAACCATATATAATGTGTTAAAAGCACTTATATATAGGAAGTACCAGCGGCGTACCCACCATGCTTTTAACACATTACACCCGCCCCGTTACCTAATCACTTCCCTAACCCAACGGTTCAAACAGTTCCAAACGGTTCACATCAATCAATCAGTTCCAAACGGTTCACATAAATCAAACAGTTCCAAACGGTTCACAAGGATCAAACAGTTCCAAACAGTTCACATAAATCAAACAGTTCCAAACGGTTCACATGGATCAAACAGTTCCAAACGGTTCCAACAGTTCAAATAATCCACATAGATCAAACAGCTCCAAATTGTTCAAAATGTAAAACAATGTGTCCATATGCTGGATGATCATATGCAACAAAATGTAATATATGAAAATCAATGTGCTAGCATGCTAAGTGAACATACATAGCAAAACATAATGAAATCATGTACTATATGCGTACTAATGAACATAGCAAGTATATGATATAAATGCATGAAAAGCACGAAAGTAACAAGTAGGCACATGTGTTTCACCAAAAAATGTTTGAAAACAGTAAAAGAGGGGACTATGTACTCACTTGAGAATGCTTAGAAGTCTTGAATAACAACCAAGCAAAGCTAGAGGGATCACGGAAATCAATCGGCACCTAATATAAGTAACTATGTAAATAAACCGGACCTAAAGCGGAAGATCGGATAGAATGAGGTTTCGTAAACCAAATGAGTATAAGAACTCATGCAATATGGTTTAACAAAGCCTACATTCTAAATCGAAACCTATCCTAAGTGCTTTCGACCCGCTACGACCCATTAAGGTAGCTCACGCTACTTTAACGCGTCGTTCACGCAAAGCGCGTTCGAGACGCCTAAATAGTCCTATGACAAGTATTATATGTCTAAACATGCTTAAATGTGTTGCATAATTAGTTATGTGACAAAAGTTTAGGTTACATATGCTTAAAATTCAATTATGCATGAAAAGGGCATTTTTGTCATTTTCCTAAGGCATATAAACTACCTATCATACAACTAATTAAACCTAAGTGACCATAAGGTATAACCTCAGAAGGTTATTCCCTATACATCTATGGTCACCAAACATGCTTGGTCGGATCCTAATGATCGACCAAACGGGTCGGGTTCGAAAGTCTAAGCGGTTGTTTAGACCGCTTATCTTACGACCCTATATAAGCACTAATCTAGAAGTGACGAGTTAAAAATGTTAAAACATGTTTAACGAAGTTTGAAAACAGGTTTGATATCAAAACAAAGGGTTTTGATACCCAAGAATAATTTGGTTGCAAAATACGCATAAATACGCATTTTGACCGAAACTATGACTCGTCACTACACCTAATCAACGTGGTAATCAGTAGGTATAGTCACAAGGGACTATGACCATCGTGATTACGCTCACGTTGCGAATTTCAAACGAACTTCGTGTGGACCGTTGACCGGTCAAAGCAGAAAGTCAAACACTGTTTGACTTTCACGCTTGAAATATATGAACAAGCATGAAGAAAACTTACAAAAGGTCCAAGCAAGGAAGGTTTGAACTAAAAAATTCTCAGGTATGAACCTTCACAAGGAGAGCTTCAACTTAGAGAATGAATTTGAGATCAAGTGTGTGAATGAAGGTGATGAAGATGGTGGGTATTTATAGATTTCTCAAAACCGTTAGGATCGTTCCTCGATAATTGAGCTTCGATCTGGACCTTACACATAAGGCGCATGGTTGTGGAATACTAGGGGTGCCCAAAACCATCACACTGTATTGAGAAAAGTTACACAAAAGACCCCCAAGTTCAACCTGGTTTTCAAAATGAAGTTTCTACCCAGATGAGGCCGTGGCGTCTCGCCACGGAAAAACCATATAGTGGTGGCGCAGCGCCACCACCTACCAGTGACCAGAAACTTTGCTAAATTGTCAGGTTTGGTCCCTGCAACACTTTTGAGCCATTTTTGATGCGTTTAAACCCCGTTAACCCCATTTCAGGGCTCTAAAATGAAGTTAAAGTATAGGGAACATGAAATATGCTCAAAAACATTTGGGATGTCGGTTCCTTTGGTCGTACGGTTGCGTTGTTCGGTTAATTACGACGAAACACGGACAGACGCGAAAAACGATCCAAATTACACGACGAATGGGATTTTATCATGCCAATCACTAAAATAAAATATTTTAATGATTACATAAATTTTTTGGATGCCCGGATATATTCAGAACGTAAGATATGTGCGAAAATGCAAACTTATACACTTTTTGACGCTTTTAGTCCCTGTTTGACCCAAAAGTTTATTTTTGCGCACCAAACACCTCAAAGACTATTTATAAGCTATGTAAAGGATATATAGGGCATATTTAACTTATGATCAAGTTCTGGAATATTCGTTACAGTACGAATCGGCATACTTTCGCAGTTTGTCGAAATTAGTCCCTGTTAGCGAATAAACTTGATTTCGACACACCAAACCCTCCAAAACTTATTTCTAAGTTATGTAAAGGTTATTTAAGGTATGTTAAGCCCATGTCACTGTTCCGGAGTGTTTGTTGCGTTAAACTGATTACGTTTACGCATCAGTTTGCGTATAACCTTCCAGAAAGCGATTTAAAGCTCAAAATCGAACAAGAATTGATATGTGCAAATGATACACATATTTATACAAATCCCAGGTATGAAACACAATATTTCATTGATTTGGTGGTCGAAGAGACACAGATGTCACATCCACCTCCACCACCCCAGCCCCGCCCTCGCCCGACAACGTCAGCCATATCAATCTAAAATATATAACAATTTTTAATATTTTTTATAACATTTTTAATTTAATTTTTAAAAAAATATAACAATTTTAATACTAAATATAACTTTATTAATTTAATATTAAATATAACCTTTTTATTATATTTAAAAAAATATAACAATTTTTAAAGTATTTTTTTCTAAACTGAAACAATAATTTTTAATTTATAATATTAAATATAACATTTTTTTTAATTTACTTTTTAAACAATATAACATTTTTTAGTTTATTTTTTAAAAAATATATTATATTTTAATGTATTTTTTTTAAAAGAGTTAATTGCCAAAATCGTCCCCGAGGTTTGGGCACGTTTGCCATTTTCGTCCAAAATGACACTTTTGTACCAAATTGCCCCCAACGTTTGTAACTTTTTGCCATTTTCATTCAAACCACTAACTTAGTTTATTTTTTCTGTTAAGTTGAGGATATTTGGATGAAACTGGCAAATATAAAATCACGGGGACGATTTTGGTAATTTACTCAAACCCTTTTTAATTTATTTTATTTAATTATTTTTGTTATATATATAATAAAAAAAGAATATACATGGAGTTTTTAGAAAGAGTAAACTGCCATTTTGGTCCCTGTGGTTTGGCCAGTTTTGCCACTTTAGTCCAAATCTCGAACTTATTACATCCAGGGCCCTGTGGTTTGCATTTTGTTGCCATTTTGGTCCAAAGTCCAAAAAACCCCATTTTTGACTGTTGAGAGCTTCCTATTTTGTCCTTTAGTGCAGGGGTATTTTGGTCATTTATGTTTTATTTAAAGCAATTTAACAACAACAACAACAAAACCCAGAAAATCAAGAACAACTTCTTCAACAACAACAAAACCCAGAAAATCAAGAACATCTTCAAAGTTCATCATCAAAACCCAGAAAATCAAGAACATCTTCAACCTCATCATGTTCAACCTCATCATCTTCAACCACCACCACCCCCCTCTCGCCGCCAAGCACCACCACCTGAAGATACAGATCTGAGTTAAAAAACACCACGAATTTACAACCTGCAACTTAATCTTAGATTCATAAACACCACGAACTTCAATCTTAGATTCATAAACACCACCACCCCCTCTCTTCTTCTTCGATGCAGCAACAACAATATCTTTATTTCCTTATCTCAGATCTGCAGCAACAAATCAAAAAAAAAAATTCTTCGTTTTCTGAATTTACAACAAAAAAAAAAAACGATTCTTTTACACAACAACAATATCTAGTCGACCTTATCGCGGATCTGAAACATAAATTCTTCTTCGTTTTCTGCTTCATTCTTTCACCGCCACCACCATAACCACCGCCACCACCAATCTCTCTGATCTCTAACCCCCACCACTATCTAATCCCCCTCAAACAACATCAGATCTCAAAAACAATCAAACAACATCAGATCTCATTTTCTTCTTCTACGACAGATGAGCAACAATATCATCACCACCACCACCACCACCACCGTACCTACCACCACCACCTCCTCCACCGTCTCTCTCTTTTTCTCTCTCTCTCTCCTCCTGCCGCCACAAACCACCACCCCCACCACCGCATCATCCCCACCACCACCATCTCTCTGCATCATCCCCACGAAATCAGGTTACATCATGTATAAATTGGGTTGGGTGTTCTTGATTTTGGGTTGGGTGTTCTTGATTTTGCCTCTGCTCACCGTGGAAGCTTGTCTGGTGTTCTTGATTTTGGGTTGGGTGGCGACGGTGGTATTGGTAGTTTAGAGAGAGAGAGCAGAGTGAGAAAGATGAGAGAGAGAGAAAGTTCTGTGTATGTGTAGGTATATAATATATATATAATTGTTTTAGGGTATTTTATATACATAATTCAGTTATAATAATTACAAAATGCCCAAAATGCCCCTGAGAATAAAGACAAAATAGAAGGGTTTAAGTAGGAGAATCTGGTCAAATTTGAATGGCAACAAAATGCAAACCACAGGGCCCTGGATGTAATAAGTTTGAGATTTGGACTAAAGTGGCAAAACTGGCCAAACCACAGGGACCAAAATGGCAGTTTACTCTTTTAGAAAAAAAAATTTAATAGTTTTGTCACATAATTTTTATAAATCTTCATTCAAATCACTAACTCAGATTATTTTTTCTGTTGAGGTGAAGGATGTTTTAAATTTTATAAACTAAGACAAAAATTAATTTACAGCTTCTTTATATACATTAGTCTTATAAAGAAAACATATTTATTTAATTAAGATTATGAGGGTAACTAACTAATACTTATTCTGAGTGACTTGAGTAAAGAAACTTTTGGTTCATAGCATTATAATTACAATTTGGTGGGTAATTTTAAGGTTTGGTAACGATACGTTGTTTGATTAGGGGGGGGGGGGGGGCACTGGCTTCTGTTTTTCCTTAGAAGCGAATTTAAAAGAGTAGAAGATGAATTACAAACTTGGTACATATGATAAGATTTTTTTTATTTGACCTTTTTCAATAAGGTAATCAGCATTTTAGTTTTATAAAATTTAGAGGTTTAACTAGATTTTATTTTTATAAAACTGATCTATATAAAAACTTGAAAATTAATTTCTGTCTTAGTTTATAAACATCCTTTGCCTTAATAGAAAAATTAGCTTAGTTAGTGGTTGGATGAAAATTTATAAAAATTATGTGACAAAGCTATTATATTTTTCATATAAAAATTGCATGTATACTCTTTTTATTATACATGTAACAAAATTAATTAAATAAAAGAAATTTAAAAGAGTTTGAGTAAATTGCCAAAATCGTCCCTGCGGTTTTATATTTACCAGTTTCATCCAAATATCCTCAACTTAACTGAAAAAATAAACTAAGTTAGTGGTTTGGATGAAAATGGCAAAAAGTTACAAACGTTGGGGGCAATTTTGTACAAAAGTGTCATTTTGGACGAAAATGGCAAACCTGCCCAAACCTCATAGACGATTTTGGCAATTAACTCTTTTTACAATATAACATCAATTTCTATTTAAAAATATAACATTTTTACGAAAAAAACTAAGATTTAAAACATATTTTTATATTTTATAAAACAGAAAAGAAAAAAAAACTTTTTTGGGCATATACGCATCGTATAGGCCCATAAGTATCGTATTACCCTATAAAGTTCAAAAATGATGAATTTTTGAAATAATATGATGCGTATAGGCCCATACGCATCGTATTAATTCATCGTATAACGAAAAAACCCCTAAACTATTTGCCTTTAAACCAAAATTCACACAATTTCTACTGTCAAAATAAAAAATTGAATACGTATAAATGATGAGGGTTCGGAGATACATACCTTACTTGTCTTTAAACTCGAATCCAAACCGTATGTTCTTCACCGTATGTGTGTGTATTTGGATCGTATAAGATAATAACCCCCTGTTAATCAGGGGGTTATATCGTTTTGCCCTTTAATACGCATCGTATAGGTCTATACGACAGTTTTTTTTTTGAAAAATCAGGAGGTAATACGCATTGTAAAGGCTTATACAATGCGTATTACCCCCTGAATTTCCAAAGGAGCCCCTGTGTTTTTTTTGAGAAATCAGGGGGTAATACGTATCGTTTAGGCCTATACGATACATATTAACATGCAATACGACAAAGTTTATGCCTATACGATCGTATTGGCCATAATAACAATTTTTTTATCGTGTTTTCCTCGGTTCGATGCGTATACGTGTCGTATTTTGATGATTTTTCACGTATTTAGTCATTTTATGAAGTACACCTTCAATATGCACCGTTTCGGTGACGTTCGGTTCCGTGTGACTATCGTATTCTCTGGTGGAATTGAATACAAAGAAAAACAAAGACAATGTGAGTCATCTTCGTCTTTCTTGTTTATAAAGGCCAATCAGAATGCAAATTCGTAGACCAATACGGGTCGTATAGGCCTATACGACCAGTATAGGGCTGACGCAATGTTCCTCTCAATCACTTTATGTCATTGTTGAGTGACAGAAAGTAAACTCGCACTTTAATACGGATCGTATAGGCCTACATGATCCGTATAGGGTTTGCATGTGAATCCTATTTGTCAGAGTTGATAGACAACTTTTTACTAATATGCATCGTATAGGTCTATACGATGCGTATTAGTTCGGCATGTGAAGACAGTGTCAGCCTTTGACTGACCTTGGAAATTGAATTTACCTTAGGCTAGAGGGTATGGTGATGGTCCTCCAAGGGAGGATGATCCGCCACGTAGGCGCCACGTCATAGTCCTCCCAAGGATGGTCCATCCCACAAAACTAGAGGGTATGGGAGGATGATCCTAGATGATCCTACCCCATCCCACTATGTACAAGTAACCATGCCTAATGTACAAACACAAACAAAGGGGGCCCACCATATTTGGTTCGTCGCAAACGGCGATATCTCGACGATGAGGACGATGACGGAGGGGGGCAGCGTGGAGGGCGGTTCGTCGCCGGATCTCGACGGTATAGGGACGACCTCCATACCCTGCAGCCTTAATACGCATCGTATAGGCCTATACGATACGCTTTGATGGTGTCGATTTAATTTTGCAAAGTGTCCCAATTTACCAAAAAAAAAAAAAAAAACTAAAAATAAAGATCGCGTCACTGTGTGCGTATATAACTTTGGTCTTATATGGGTTCAGCAAGCAGGGAGAATAATATATAAATGTGGACCGATAGAAGTTTGCTTTTTTAAAGAAAAAAATCTTTCCGTCTTCTTTGACTTGAGTGTTGATAATCAGTCTATTCTACAGCAACGATTAGGTTTTGATCATCATCATCGGAGGTGAGTTCTTAATAAGATTTTTTGATCAAATATGCTGCTGCAAATTTAAGGATTTAAGAAGTGACGTCTTCTTTGACTTGAGTTATTAATTTGATCAAATATGCTGCTGCAAATTTAAGGATTTAAGAAGTGACGTAAATAAGATTTTTTTATTATTATTTTTTTTTTATTTTTTATTTTTTTTTGTAGATTGTAAACTGTATTTGATTGATCACCCTGAGAAACGAGTCTAGAAGTTCGTAACATTAGATTGCTCTAAATGCTTTTTTATGTTAAAACGGAGTAGTATTTCTGCTTTGATCAGGTATTTCTTAATCTATATTTGTAAGAGTAAAAGATTAAGTACAAAACTAGCAGTGGTGTTAGAATATTAATAATCAAGAAATAAAGTGTAATATAAGAATCAAAATATGTCAAATAGATTAGAAAGTCAGCGGATTTAGGACCTAATCTAGTGTGTTTGTGTGTTTTCTTGTGTATC
This sequence comes from Helianthus tuberosus, assembly GCA_030545235.1. Lineage (NCBI taxonomy): Eukaryota > Viridiplantae > Streptophyta > Magnoliopsida > Asterales > Asteraceae > Helianthus > Helianthus tuberosus. The sequence goes on along the minus strand of CM060452.1, from coordinate 176,435,186 downwards.
CCTGAGTTCACCGAGTCCCTGCACATTCATGTTTATAAATTGTTCATAGAGAATTGATCATATCGATCCCCAATCCTACAAGTGGCGCATCTTTTCAATTGATGATCAGTCAAATCCACTAAATTTGAGTGTTTGGTCTGTGTTCATTACAGTTGGAGAAAGAGGAGTTTTGCTGCCAATCAAGATCACTGCCAGTTTTAAAATACTTTTGACATATATGATATAGCTATCATATCAGGAGAGAACCATGGCTGATGCACTTGGTCTTCTTGTAGAACAATTAATGATACACTACACGACATCTTACCATTCATATATTGGAGGAAAACAAGATTACAAGAAAAACATAACTGAATCTTTTGACAATCTCATGAATTACCTCAGAGACATGATGGTAGGGTATGAAAATGAGGAAGTGAAGGATTTGCTGAAACAAATTGAAGTCACGGAGGAAGAAGAAGAAGCATTGATGGGTCATATGACGTTAAATGATTTTTTACGTAGTGTGAATGTGTCAAACGATGATCCGAACAATTTTACGACAGAAAAGAGGCTTATTGCTGCTGCGAACAGACGTGCAAATGGAAGATTGGATAAGATGATAGTTATTTGTGAACAACTCTATAATATAAGATATAACTCAAAGGTAGAGGAGGAAGAAGTGGTGGGTTTTGATAATGAGATAGAGACACTACTTGATCAACTTACTGGAACTTCTACAAAGCAGTTCCAGATTATCTCAATTACAGGAATGGCTGGGCTTGGAAAGACTACTTTGGCTAGAACATTATACAACCATGAATTAGTTAAGTATATGTTTGACTTTCGAGCGTGGACTTGTGTTTCTCAAGTATATCTAAAGAAAGATTTGTTACTCAGTATATTAAGCTCTTTAATGGTTGATCTTACCGATGACTTTTACGAAATGAGTGAGTACCAGTTGGGGGAAAAGTTATACCAAAAATTAAAGGGTCGTAGATATTTGGTGGTCTTGGATGATATCTGGGATTGTAAGGTCTGGAATGATCTCAAAATGTATTTTCCAGTTGACCAAACCGGAAGCCGGGTTCTATTTACTAGCGGTGACATAGACGTGAGTTTACATGTAAAATCAGCAAGACCTGCTCATGTTTTACGTCTTCGAACTGCATGGGAAAGTTGGGGCATATTTAAGAAGAAGGTGTTTAGAATCGGAATATGCCCTGAAGTGTTGTGGGAATCCGGGCATGTAATAAATGGGAAATGTGAAGGTTTGCCTCTTGCAGTCGTTATAGCTTCTGGTCTACTGAAAAATAATCTTTCAATCACCTGGTGGTGGCAAATTGCTGCAAGTCTACGCTCATTCATGGTTAGTGATCCAAGACAGTACATAGACTCACTGGCTTTAAGCTACAACCATTTGCCTCCTCATTTAGGACCGTGTTTTCTCTTTTTTGGAGCGTTTCCTGAGGACTACGAAGTACCAGTATCAAAGCTGATTTGGCTATGGATTGCTCAAGGACTCATACATGAAACCGGAGGCAAAATGCTGGAGGATGTTGCAGAGGATTTCTTGCTGGATTTAATCAGGAGAAGTCTGCTGATGACTCCCAGAACAAAGGCTGATGGCCAAGTTAAAACATGCCGCATCCATGACTTATTGCGTGATTTTTGCTTGAGGAAAGCTGAGGAAGAAAATTTTCTTTCAAACGATTATAGGTATGCATATGTTTCTTCACATAAACATTTTAAATTAAGCATTACTAACCAGAATTTGCAGGTATGGCAGGCTCTCATCAAAGTCATCAAAGCTCTGCTTTCCATTGGAGCTTGGAAAATCTCTTCAAGAGGGTGGATCAGTTCACATCGACACATACAAATTCCTTAAGATTTTGGATATAGAGTCTATTCGTCTCTCCTTATTCCCTTTGGACGCTGTACAGATGGTTAATCTGAGATACCTGGCCATTCAAGCACAGGATGGAAGTCCCCATGCATCATTATCCAACCTTGTGAACCTACAGATGCTCATAATATTATCAAGGAAGAATATTCTTGTTCCAAAAACCATATGGAATATGGTAAATCTAAGGCACCTTTATATCAAATCTGGGGAAAACCTTGTGGAGGATCCTATTTTCGAACAAGTGTCATTAAATGATGGTTATTTTTGTCCTGGTGTGTTGGCTAGCTTTCAAACATTATCACAAGTAAGTCCTCGATCTTGCCACAATATATTCTCAAGGGCTCCCAATCTTAGGAAGCTTGGGCTTTGTGGACCCTTAATATCAAGCCTGGGGGATTTAGAGTTTCCAAATTTAGGATCTTTGGAGCACCTTCAAAAATTAAAGTTGCTTAATACAATTCCACACCCTGAAGTGACGAGATCATGCAATCCTGTTATGTTTCCTGAAAATCTTAAGAAATTGACCATGTCAAATACTGGCATGGATTGGGAAGAGATGTGGAGCTTCTCCTTGCTACCTAACCTGGAGATTTTAAAATTAAAATTTCAAGCATGCATTGGAGAAATATGGGAAACTGGGGATGCAGAGTTTCGGCGACTCAAGGTCTTGAAACTGCATGATCTGGACATGAAGAAGTGGGTTTGTTCGAGGGATAATTTCCCAAGATTACAGCGTTTGGCGGTTCATCGTTGTTTAAATCTCGTCAGTGTCCCAACGGCTCTTGGGAAGATATTCACATTGGAGGTCATTGAGGTAAATGGATGCAGCGTTTCTGTTTCTAGATCAGCAGTGGAAATTCAGAAAAAGCAAGAGAGTGAAGGGAACTACTTCTTGAAAGTCCACATAATAAAAAAATCCTTAAGTGGAGCTACAAGGCCAATCCTAGAAGGGTTTTAAATGTGAATTCTATAGACATACGTTTTAGCTAAGTGCTAGATTAAAACGCAGTCGTTGTGTTTGATTATATGTTCCATCCCGACTCGTCATGTTTCTCCGCAATCACACTATCTCAATCTTCTTTAGCAACACAATGAAGAAATCTAATGGTGGTGCTGAAGTGTAGACTATTCAGACATGTGTTAGGATTGAAACGCAGTCTGAATGAAATTACACTTAGCAAATTAAGACATTATTAATCATTTAGTATCGTTATTATTATGTATTTAAGTTAGCACTAAACATATGGGTGGATTAAGGCTGCATTATGACTGTTATTTCCTGTGTGTTTTACTGTTTTTGGCGATTTATAGCGTTTATATTTGTGCCAGTTCACTATAGGATTACAACCCTTCGATCACTATAAATACCCTTGTACTTAAGCTGCTTTGGTTAATGGTATATCAGTCTTTTTGTCAATTCTCCTACGGCATATATTCGAATTCATACAATTAAGAAGTTTGATCCTGATACCCATATACGTTGTATCAGAGTGGTTCCTTCACTCTTGAAAGAACCATATAGAACTAATCTGAATTTTTAAACATACAATTAGAATGGAAAATTATACGATTGTTCCTCTCACACCAGCAAGGATAGTAAAGAACTGATACTGATGTCTCATGAGATCCTCTCTGATCATGACTATTTCAAAGAAACAATCGCTGCAAACAAATGGGATGAGAAGAAGTCGAGTCGTTAAAGAACCAAAAGATTTCAAAATCAGTACAGAGAAGAATAACAAGAACTACAGTAACATTTGTGTTTATTGTCAACAACCTGGCCACATAAAAAAGTATGTTATAATGTTATCTACGTTTAAAAAATAATGAATTCATGATCAAGTGGACCGAACACAAGACTTGGGACGATATATGATTCATCAATCTTTCAATGAATCACTGCATGACTGGAAATCAATTCAAATTCAAAACCTTTACAAGTACATACGGTATAAAGACTAGAACCCGAGAGCACAACATCTTCATTAAGAAAGGAGAGGGTCAAATCGAGTTAAATTGTGATGTACAACAAGAACCATACAAACCATGTATTATGTACCGTAAAGGTCGCGTTTGAAGGAACTTTGTACTATATATATTATATGTGCTCATGCAAATCTATGAATCAAGATGGGGAAGAAACAGAAAAAACAAGAAGAATCAGGTTATGACCCATCATCAGAAGAATAGAAGAATGAGAAGTGACATATTTGCAAGAATACTTTGAAAACTTAGGTCTACAAACCTCTGACAATTCTATAAATATCTATCTAAAAACAAGTCTATCAGACATATCTAGAAACCTAAATATATAAATAATACTAACAGAAATCACAGGATCAAATAAATTCTATTTGACTCTGCCTCTTCAAGTGCTCAATACGATAGACTGATCCATTTTAACTTCCCAAAGACTCAATCCATAAAGAATCATTACAAATCTTTATACTTGAATTTGAGTCAAACTTTGATTTGAGTCAAATTTACAACAAAGACTCCATTTGGTTACCATTAGAAAGTATCTAAATAGATCCAACAATAAAATGAAATATCATTGTTAAATATTCAAATTTTAATCTTTTAGGGATGCAAATTATTTTTCACAAAAACGAAAAGACTTTTTGTCATTAAAATAGAATAACAACAAATACCTATAGGCTAAGCACTTCCTCTTTTATATGTATTTTTATATTTTGTTTAACATGAGGTTAACTAATCTTTTTGCAAATCTATATCTCATTTTATCTTTATCTGGATCACAAAAGAGTTTAGTTCCTTCTGCATGTAATTTGAACTCGAGTTAGTTCAGTTTGTGAAAAATTAAGATAGGATTTCGAAAAGAATCATTCAAAAAAAAAAAAAAAACAGAGGAATCTTATTCAATCCAGTATTAGACATTGAAACAAAACCTTGTTGCATAAAACTGTTAGGTTATGTAAGATATGTTGATGATTATAACAACCCTCGAAAACGCCCTAAAATACCCCGTATGTACGAAACCGAACCCGTATAACCTTCTTTTTATAAAAAAAACAAATAAAATAACAATTTTCGTTCTGTCGCGGGCTGCGACAGGTTCTGCCATGGTGTGTCGCGAGGCGCGACGACTTGTTTCTTCCCGAACACCCAGGTTGCCACGTGTCGCACACGTGTTGGGTCTACGGTTGTGATTCGACAACCCTAGCCGTAGCTAGGGTGCCCTCGCGGGGCGCGAAAGGAACAAGGGGAGAGGGTCACGGGGCGCGAGAGTCCTTGAAAACTTGTATAAATTGAGCAGTTCGGCAGCATTCACAATCGTTCATCTCTCTTTCTTTCTATCTATAATATCACACGGATTTAATAGCCAAAATACCCCCTAAATCCCGAAGCTCTGTCCCGTTGTAAGTATTTTAACCCTGGATCACTAATTCGATATCCTGTACGATTGATCTGGAACCCAGAAACTGATGTCAAAGCACTTCCTGTTTAGGGCTATGCTTTTCAAACTAAGTTGGTGTTCTGTCTCGTGATGTATTGATAAGTTGAATTTGGGTTATTATACTAACGCCCGTGCATTGTGTATTTTTAATAGGAACTTAAGAAAATTTACAGAAAATATCACCAGGAAGCCTGTAGAAAAACCTAAGTTTACATTTTGAGTCATTCTTCTTTTCACCAACTTACTTTACAAAAAACCTAAATGTTTTCAGTTATACTTACAGTGATTAAGTCTTTGTATTCTACAAAATACTGCAGGTATTATGGGGTTTTGTATACATTACTTGATAATCTTCACAATTGGACACCGGTAGCAAATGTGTGTTATGACCATAGTCACAGATCTATCGAGTGACAAGTACTTGGAGTTTTTGGTTAGATATAAACATTGTAATCGCTCTTAATACTGTGAAGTTATAATAATGTGTTTTTATAAAATGGAATGTACTCGCCAGTATTTCTTGCTGATAAAATATTTTTAAAACGCGTTTCAGGTAACTTGATGTGAAGCTATTAGAAGCCAGCTATGGAGCACTTAATGCTTAAATAAAGTGCCTATAAATTACCTAAATAAAAGAAGAAGTTATATTTTCACCAAACTAGGGTTTATCCCTATAGAGATATTATAAATAAAATATGGGTTTTATCCCATTTGTTTAATACAAAAAGTTTGGTGTTTTGCAAACTCTGGATTTATTTCCTAACTATGATCCCGATGTCTCATTTCCGCTGCCAAATTAATAAACACCGATACCACCGGCTCATGTTCGCGGCGCCTGCTCTGGGGGTAGGGTCGGGGCTGCGACAGAAGGTGGTATCAGAGCCACTAGTTTAAGCCATTTAGGTGTTCTTTTAAATACCTAAATTTTAAACATTTGTGTTAGGAAATATCCATAACTTATGTGTTATTCTGTGTAAATATGTATATTATGATTTTATGTACTTTGATGATTTTCGTAGTATGAGTGATCAGAATTGTTTTGGTCAAAAATTACCTAAGCAATTAAGTGATCAAATTAGTTAAGTGAGGTAGTGTGCTAGAAATGCGTGTGAAAAATGTGTTTACAAAATTAGATATGAAAACAGTTTCAGGATACGGCTCAGGATATAGAGCTGTATCTATGATCAAACAATGAGCGAAAATGTAAAGGTGGACACGTGATATACGAGGAAAGCCCTTGATCAATCTAGATCGCCGACATAAAACCTCGGGAGCTGATAATCGCAGCTGCCTTGTTCTTCTATTGCTTCAAATATCAGGATACAGAGCAGGATGTGGTGCGGATCAACTATGTGTTACAATGTAATTCGAATACAAGTGTTTGAGTGTGGTGTTTGCAGTGAGTAAAAGTGTACGAGAGTGTAAGTGAAAGATTGTGTGCCTTAAACTGATCCTCCCTCATCTATTTATAGTAAAGATAATGTAACAAACTATCCTAAACTTCTGGGATCCACCGAATATTCCTTAATCGAACGTTGTAGACCTGGTCTTTCGGGTTCAACGTCTCTCCTTCAACAAACACGCCCGAGTCTTGAGGAGAAGAAGTCCACTTGACCGTTAGCAAGTCCCATTCTTCAACCTGCACGTGGTTAATTCAACCTGCACGTGCTTTGGAAGTTGCACCACTGTCATTTCAAGGGTCTAGTCGTATTGATTGCCTTTAATTGTTTATTTGTGACCAGGATGCTGGAAGAGGATATTGCTAACATCTTGGGCGATATCCTGAGCTTTATCGAATTAACCACGTGCAGGTTGAAGAATGGGACTTGCTAACGGTTAAGTGGACTTCTTCTCCTCAAGACTCGGGCGTGTTTGTTGAAGGAGAGACGTTGAACCCGAAAGACCAGGTCTACAACGTTCGATTAAGGAATATTCGGTGGATCCCAGAAGTTTAGGATAGTTTGTTACATTATCTTTACTATAAATAGATGAGGGCGAATCAGTTTAAGGCACACAATCTTTCACTTACACTCTCGTACACTTTTACTCACTGCAAACACCAGACTCAAACACTTGTATTCGAATTACATTGTAACACATAGTTGATCCGCACCACATCCTGCACTGTATCCTGATATTTGAAGCAACAGAAGAACAAGGCAGCTGCGATTGTCAGCTCCCGAGGTTTTATGCCGGCGATCTAGATTGATCAAGGGCTTTCCTCGTATATCACATGTCCACCTTTACATTTTCGCTCATTGTTTGATCATAGATACAGCTCTATATCCTGAGCCGTATCCTGAAACTGTTTTAATATCTAATTTTGTAAACATATTTTTCACATGCATTTCTAGCACACTACCTCACTTAACTAATTTGATCACTTAATTGCTTAGGTAATTTTTGACCAAAACAATTTGGTGCCCACCGTGGGGCAAGTGGTGCTACTTTTACTAAAAATCTTTGCAAAATCATTAATCGGTTTCCTATTTTCCAAACTTTTTGCCACATTGTTTACAATGGCCTCAAGATCAAACATGAGCTCTTCCATTATGTCTGCTACAACATCTGCTACCACTGGTTCGGTGCTTCCACCACCTCCTCCAAGGATGCCGTTTTCTTCACAACCTCAAGATGTTATCCCTACTCGGAGTGTCCAGGGATCTGCTCCCGTTTTAGCCTCTAACGATGAAATTTTGACTTTATTTGGAAGTGTGCAGGAACAAATGAGGCAGCAACAGGAGACTAACCAAATGCTGTTAAGAGAAATACAACTCTTAAAAGCTAGCTCGAGTAGACCCGCTGAAGAAACTGTCACTCCTATACAGCCCAGGGCTTTGAACTTCAGTTCCGCAGTTTACACTGAGGATAATAGGGAGAATATCGTCCCAAGCCATTCTCAGAATCATACCCCTGAGATACCTTCTTCGGTCAGGATATCGACTGTGAGAAGTTCAGGATATGCTTCAGGATATGGCCAAAATCCTTAGAATGGTAATGTGTCAAATAATAATATTCTTGCTACTAACAACAATGGCTCTTTGCAGGATGCAGGTATGACGTCAACATTTACCAGGGAGCTCCAGAAATTGAAGGACATGATATCCAGTGTACCTGGAGTAGTCCAGCCAATTCCGGAAGTATCCCAAGACAGCCACAAGATATCCCGCTTTGCATATCCTATCTGTGATGCTGAAATCCCAAAAAGATTTCAGACTCCCAACATGAAGCTGTATGATGGGACTACGGATCCTGAAGAGCATATTGCCCAGTATAGGGAAAGAATGGAGATTAACCCTATCCCTCCGGAGCTCAAGGAAGCATGCTTATGCAAGGGATTTGGTTCTACTCTGACAGGATCAGCCTTAAAATGGCTATTGAACGTTCCTCCTCACTCAATTACTTCGTTTGCTCATTTGGTTAATTTATTTAACAGTCAATTTTCTTGTAGTCGGAGTTTTGAGAAACTAACCAGTGATCTTTACAGGATAACTCAAGGGCCTCAGGAATCCTTGAGGGATTATGTGAACAAATTCAGTCGAGAATCCTTGGATATCCCACATCTTGATGTTTCAACAGCTGTGCAAGCTTTTAAGATGGGGTTACAAAAGGATTCTCAGTTTTATCAGGATCTTGTAATGAATCCCTGCAGGAATCTCGACGAAGCTAGTAACAGGGCTTTGAGATATATCCGTCTGGAAGATGACAAGAAGATGCAGGAGAGGATGAACTCTACCTCAACCTATGAATCAACGAACAGGAAATCGGAGACCTCGTATAAGCCATATCGCTCCAGGCCATATGGCAGAAATGATAACAAGAAAGTGAATGCTGTTGAAGACGAGGATCCTGAAGAATATCCTGACTTATCTGAATACTGCTTTTCTGTTAATATACCTGAATTAATGTATGCTATGCAGGGCTTAGGAGACAAAGCTAGGTGGCCTCGGAAGAACCAGCAGAAAGCTGATTGGAAGGATAAGTCCAAATGGTGCGCCTTCCACGAAGACTTCGGACATATGACCGAGGATTGCATTGCTTTAAGGAAAGAAATAAGCTACCTGTTAAGCAAGGGGTATCTTAAGGACTTGCTGGGAAAAAAAAAAGAATAAAGGGCAGGATCCCGAGAAGGATCCTGAACGAGCAGCATCACCCCCAGCTGATGCCAAGATAATTAACTTTATTTCAGGAGGATCTGACATTTGTGGGACTTCGTATTCGGCGGCCAAGAGACATGCAAAGGAAGCTAAGAGTGAGAGAGGGGACAGACCAGTCAGGATGAGTACCCTCACAACTGATAAAGTGATCACTTTCGATAGTGATGACAGGGATACTGTTCAGGATCCTCACCATGATGTTTTAGTAATAACATTATATGTGGCTAACCATTTTGTACGTAGGATACTGGTAGACAACGGTAGTTCTGTCAATATAATTCAGCTGGAAACATTGAAGAGGATGAATGTATCCCCGATGGACATTACTTCGAAGTCCACTGTGCTCGTTGGTTTCAGTGGAGAAGCTAGGAATACCGTAGGGGAGATAAAGTTACCAGTATATGTTGAAGGGGTCAATTCAATACAACGTTTCTGTGTGATGGACTCCTTATCCTGCTATAACATCATACTGGGAAGACCATGGATTCACGATATGAAGGCTGTGCCATCAACATATCACCAATGCATCAAGATCCCTACCTCTTGGGGAGTTGTCAAGGTTGAAAGTGATCAGCAGGAAGCGAAGGAGTGCTACTCATCCTCAATGAAATCCTCAACTAAGCCTAGTACAGCATAGCAATTAAAGATGCGGGCCCAGGATATCGTGGAGGATTCAGAGCAGGATGTAAAGAAAATGATCCTGGATCAGGATAAGCCTGATATCTCGGTGCTCGTAGGAACCAATATCCCTCAGGATATTGAAGAACAGTTAACTAACTTTTTGAAATGCAGAATGTCAACGTTTGCATGGAAGCATGAGGATATGACAGGTATATCCAAAGACATTATCACTCACAAGCTTGGAATTGACAAATCATTTAAGCCTGTTCAACAAAAAAGAAGAAAATTTGCTCCTGAGCGGAATGCGATTATCCAAGAGGAAGTTGAAAGGTTGTTGAAGTCCAGGATGATCAGAGAAGTCAAGTTTCCAAGATGGCTAGCTAACGTAGTTGTGGTACAGAAGAAAAACGGGAAATGGAGAGTCTGTGTAGACTACACGGACTTGAACAAGGCTTGTCCTAAAGACCCATTTCCTCTCCCTCATATCGATGCAATGGTAGATGCTACTGCTGGACATAAGATGTTAACATTCATGGACGCATCCTCAGGATTTCAGCAGATTCAAATGGAGCCTTCGGATCAGGAGGATACTGCTTTCATGACACCAACAGGTATATATTGCTACACTGCTATGCCTTTCGGTTTGAAAAATGCAGGTGCAACATACCAGAGATTGGTAAACATGATGTTCAAGGATAAGCTGGGGGACACCATGGAGGTATATATCGATGATATGGTGGTGAAATCTAAAAAGGCTGAGGATCACCTCCAGGATATCAAGGGAGCATTTGATATCCTGGATCGATACAACATGAAGCTGAATCCTGCTAAATGCCATTTCGGAGTGGGGGCAGGAAAGTTTCTTGGATATATGGTGACAAAAAGGGGGATAGAAGCAAGCCCAGAGCAGATCAAAGCTATCCTGGATATAAAATCACCCTCAAATATGAAGGACGTACAAAGGTTGACAGGCCGAGTAGCAGATTTGAATAGATTTATTTCAAGATCCTCAGAAAAATGCAAGGAATTCTATGATATCCTCAAGAAGAATAAGAAATTTGAATGGGGAGCAAAGCATGAAGCAGCCTTGCAGGATTTGAAGCGATATCTCTCAACCGCACCTCTATTGATGAAGCCTGAAAATGGTGAACCATTATCCCTATACCTTGCTGTATCAGGGAACGCTGTAAGTGTCGTTCTTATAAAAGACCATGAAGGTCAGCAATATCCTGTTTATTGTGTTAGTAAAAGTTTGTTAGATGCTGAAACTAGGTATTCTCATTTAGAAAAATTGATATTAGCTCTAGTCATGGCGTCGACAAAGCTTAGACATTATTTTGAGACACATAGGATCCATGTTAAAACGAACTATCCTGTCAAAAATGTGCTTAGGAAACCAGAGATGTCAGGCAGGATGGCCAAGTGGTCAGTAAAGTTAAGTGCCTATGATTTAGTGTATGAACCTAGGAATGCCATAAAGTCTCAAGCTTTAGCTGACTTTGTAGCTGATTTCAGTAGTGACATTCATGACGAGGCAGACCTAGAAGTTCAGCAGTTAGTAGAATCTTCAGGATCCTGGACATTGTATACTGATGGTGCATCCAATATAAGAGGTGTAGGTTTAGGTATACTACTAAAATCGCCACAGGGGGACATATTACCCCAGGCTATTAGGTGTGAATTTCCTGCTACTAATAATGAGGCAGAATATGAAGCTTTAATTGCAGGATTAGAATTGGCTAAGAATATGAGTATCAAGAATTTGCAAGTATATGTTGACTCCTTGTTAATTACTAACCATTTTAATGGATCCTATACAGTTAAGGGTGAGAGATTAATCGAATATCTCGATATTCTCAAAGAATTAGCAGGATATTTCGATGTTTTTACACTTGAACATGTACGAAGGGAGGATAATGCTGAAGCGGATGCCTTAGCAAATTTGGGATCATCGATTAGGATACCTGAAGGGACCCAAATACCAATATTACACGTCTTATATCCTGCAACGAATCCTCAGGGTAAAGAAGTAGCGGGGATTCGGGATCCTGGAGCGGAATATCCTGAACAGGATCCTAAATCCTGGACGGCTCCAATTGTGAGATATCTCAAAGAAGGACACATCCCTGGAAATGAAAATCCTAAGGCATTTAGGATGAAGGTATCACGATTCACTATTATAAATAATATTTTATACAAGAAATCTCTTGCAGGACCGTATTTGAGGTGCTTGGAGGATCCTGAAGCCAAAGAAGTACTTCAGGATATACATGAAGGGGATTGTGGTAACCATACTGGGGGCAGGTAATTATTCTCAAAAGTATTGAGGACAGGATATTATTGGCCAACAATGAGAAAAGATGCCGCAGAATATGCTCGAAGATGTGACGCATGTCAAAGACATAGTAACATATTGCATCAACCTGCTGAACCACTGTATCCTATTGTTTCCCCCTGGCCGTTTTTGAAGTGGGGTATGGATATAGTGGGAAAGCTTCCGAAAGCTCCAGGAGGAAAGGTTTTCATGTTGGCAATGACGGATTATTTCTCCAAATGGGTTGAAGCAGAACAATTTGTTCAAGTTAGAGATCAAGAAGTAGTATCCTTCATAAAGAGGAATATCCTGACCAGATTCGGAGTACCAGCCGAGATAATCTGTGACAATGGTTCTCAGTTTATAAGCAAGAGAACTACTGACTTTTGCAAGAGTTGGGGAATCAAAATGATCACACCTACTCCGGTACATCCTCAAGCAAATGGACAAGCAGAATCCTCAAACAAGATAATTGTCAATAACTTAAAGAAGAGACTTGGAGCCAAAAAAGGAAGATGGGTAGAAGAATTACCCTTTGTTTTGTGGGCTGATAGGACAACGGTAAAGAATGCAACAGGCCAAACCCCATTTTCCTTGGTATTTGGAGCAGAAGCAATGATTCCAACGAAAATGACAATACCTACTGCAAGATCTACCCTGAGTGATCCTGAGCAGAATCCTGAAGCCTTGAGTCAGGATTTAGACACTATAGATGAGAAAAGAGATGCGGCAAGGCTAAGGATGGCAACATATCAACAGAGAATATCCAGGGCATATAACAAGAATATTAGGACCAGAAGATTTAAGGTTGGAGATTGGGTGTTGAGAAAGGCTTTTCAGAATACTACCAATCCTGCTGATGGCAAGTTAGCTCCAAAATGGGAAGGACCATATGAAGTTGAATCAGAAGCAGGGAAAGGAGCATACAGACTTAAGAATATGGAAGGGGATATGCTACCGAGGTCTTGGAATGCTATACACCTTAAGCTCTATTTCAAGTGAGTTTAGAATTTAATTTCTAACTCAGGATGGTATGAATTCTACCTTTTTTAAATATGTTTGGTTTAATTTGTTCTTTGTAACCCAATACTGACTTAAGCATCGGAGGGGTGTTAGCCAAGCTAACACCCACCTTAGTGTAAGGATGTTTTGCAGTATATGCTTCGGGATATAGCTCCAGGATGCTCACTCAGGATATTTTGAAAGATTAGAGGATTGGCCCCCTCTCTCACGTACAAGGGATCCTGATCCCTTCACAGGTTTAAATGTATTCACTTTTCTTCCGAATTGGGTTTAAACACCCCGCCTGGAGCGCAAGTTATTCAGGGATAGTTCAAGGTGGCGGGACCAGTCCATGTACAAGTGGCTGACAATTTCGTTACTGTTGGCTATATCCTGAATCCTAAATGTATATGAGGATTGATCACCCCCTCTCACGAAAGGGTATTTTCATACTCTCTAAGGTTTAAAGGTTTTCACCATTCTAAGTCTTGGAGTTTATACACTCCCGCCTGTAGCGCATGAAAATTTGGGATTTTCCCCAGGATACAAGGGATTTATCTCCAGTACATCCTTGGGTTTTACCCTTGGGACCTAAAAAATTGCCTATACAATGGAAACTGACATTCAGAAGATTTCTAAGTATTTGAAGACATTGTACACAGGGGACATTCCTACCAAGGCAGTGATGTAAAGCTCAAAGGCTAAAGCTCGGAACTAGTATGCTAAATATCTCACACAGGGGACATCTTCATTGGAAAAGTTGCAAGGAGATTGAGGTTTGATAATAGGGTTATATACTACTCCGGGTATGATCTTTCCTTTGTAAACATCATCTAAGTTTTTAGTAACACTATGTTTTATAAAAAGGGTAAGTATCCTGATATATTTTCAAAGTCCTTTTCAGGATATTTGATTAAGGTGTTTGAAACTAGTATTAGTTTGGAACTTTGATCATTTAAGTATTATCAAAAACTGGTTGTGGAAAGATAGATTGTTTTTCACTCTCTAAAAAACTTTCTACAAAGTTGAAGGAATGTTTGGAAGTTCTATCTAATAAAAAAGTTTTTACAATATATCGCTGAGCATATTGATCAGAATATTGTTATAAGATAACAATACAAAATTTTTACAAAGCTAAGAGTTACACTAAGTAATGCAAGGCAATAACAAAGAAGTCAAAAGATAGTTATATTATTAACAAGTCAAAGCATGTGCTTTTGGTTTCACCTTAAACCAAGGCCCATCCGCCAACAGCACAATTAGTTTTTACCATACTTGTGTAACGGTTGCAGGATCTATCTCAAAACAGGACCTGTCCACTCACAACCGTTACCACATTCAAAACAAGTTATACTAATCGATGACCAAGGGCTTCATCCTAAAACCTAGGACCCATCCACCTTTGGTCATCCTATTGTTCTAATGCAGGAAATATAAAATTGTTCGAAGATAGGAAAAGTAAATTGTTTACACAACCACAACCACGAAATTTAAAAGTGGGCTCCAGCCTTGGCACGTATATCCATCATCGCCCACTTCGCCGCCTAAGAAGCGGCACCTTCTTGATCAGCAACCTCCTTCCCAGCATTTGCCCCAGCATCAGCCTCAGGATTCTTCTCGGCATCATCATCAGCATTGGTCACTTCCTCGGCCGCCTTAGAGGTCTCTTCACCAGCATGCTTTGTAGGATGAGCAACGGGATGACCTCCGAGATCCTGAAGTTTCTTCTCCCAAGCCTTTATATTCCAGGAGGGGCATTCGAAGCCCAAATCCCTGGCTTCGTAAGCCATCCTTATCCTGGCTTGGAGAAGAGAGACGACCACGGATGCTTTGAGGCTATCCCGATATGAACTCATATTCTGCTGGTATTGGAGAAGGGCGACATCTAGTTTGGCTTGAGCATCCTCGTTGGCTTTGTGGACGGTAGCTTGGTGATCCCGGATCATTGCCTTGTATTTGTCTTCATAATGCTGGGATTTAGCAGCTGCAATGGTTCCTTGATCAGCTATGGTGGCCTCAGCTTTCTCCAGCTTGATCTCCAACATCTTGTTAAGCCCGCAGGCGTCTTCATACAAGTGCATAAGACGATCCAGACCCTATCGATAAAGACACAGGTATTGGTGTAAACATAAGCAGGATAAGGACTAACATACTTGTGCAGGATATCGAAAAGAAAATTCTACCTGTTTGAGGAATGAAGTGGCTTCGTTGAACCCATGATTCTCGAGAGAGAATGTTTCAGAAACAGCTGGGGAGTCCGTCTCCTTTCTCTTCCGAGAGCTGGATGCCCGGGTCCTGGATGCCGGAGGGCCTTTGGGAGCAGAAACAGTATTCGAGGAGGTAGCCTTTGGTGTAGCAGACGACTTTGGCTTGGATTCTTATTTGATGGGTTCGAGGCTGGAGTAGCAATCCAACTCGTCGAGTTGGAAACCTTCAAGGTTGACAACCGGTACTGCACGAGGGAAGATATTCTTGAACTCATCATACTTTTGAAAAATAATTGATATAGAATATATGTAACTACTGAAAATGTGCTTACCAGACATCTCTGAGCTTGATTTCTGGCTTGAATCTGTGAGAGACAGGGAGAAAGTTCTTTCACTGACAGGAAGTCGATAGATTTCCTCGATCTTGGATTCGGATTCTGCACTAGGAGGCACTAAATCTCTGAAGTTCGCTGCATAAAAATGTCAGGATATAAGTCTAGGATATAGTTTGAGGATATAATTGGGGATATTCCTAAAACCCTAAATCCTACCCTTGGTTAACCATTTAACCGGCAGATCGAAACCCTTATCAATAGAGTCCCATTTTTTACGAAAAAGAATTTTCGTCGCCATCGATCCTCGTTCTTGGTGGCCTTAAGAACCAAAGGGTTCGTAGAAAACAGAAGAAAACGGTGATCGCCGTGGGATCTCAACCCGTATGCTATAGGGAGGTCTTCAATAAACAGGTTGGGAAAATGACGAGACTTGATTTGATCCAGCACTATCAAGACCCGCCAGACCATTGGTATAATCTGAGCATAGCTAAGGCCGGTGAGTTCAAAAAAGCGAGAGATGAAGGGTGGAAATGGGTACCGGAGTCCAAGAGAGAAAGGGTAGGTGAAGAAACAAACCCACTCGTCAGGTGACGCGTCCGATCGGGCTTCCCGATCAAAAGTGCGAAAGACTGTTCCGGTGGGGAAGGCGCCGGAATCTTTAAGAGCAGCGATGTCGGCATTGTTAAAACAGCAGACTTCCTTTGATGGGTTGCGGATAAGGTTTTGACTTACGAGGGCTGAGGCCGGTCGGTCCGATCAAGATTTTGTTCGTGATGCCATGAAAGAAATTGAGCAAACTAAAAGAGACTTAAAAAAAAGAAGGATAGAGAGGAAAGTACCTGATGTCCGGTTGAAGATAAGGGTAACCGTAATAAGGAGTCCCTCGGTTAATATAGGTTGAATATAGGGGGTAAAGAGTAAATAATGCTTTGGAAGTTGCACCACTGTCATTTCAAGGGTCTAGTCGTATTGATTGCCTTAAGATAAGAGGTGAAACTTTTGAAATATATCCGTTGGATTGGTATACCAACCGATATATTTGGGGACAATTGTTATGGCTCATTTTCTAAGCATACTTATCCTAACCAATATCCTGCCTTTAATTGTTTATTTGTGACCAGGATGCTGGAAGATGATATTGCTAACATCTTGGGCGATATCCTGAGCTTTATCGAATTAACCACGTGCAGGTTGAAGAATGGGACTTGCTAACGGTCAAGTGGACTTCTTCTCCTCAAGACTCGGGCGTGTTTGTTGAAGGAGAGACGTTGAACCCGAAAGACCAGGTCTACAACGTTCAATTAAGGAATATTCGGTGGATCCCGGAAGTTTAGGATAGTTTGTTACATTATCTTTACTATAAATAGATGAGGGCGGATCAGTTTAAGGCACACCATCTTTCACTTACACTCTCATACACTTTTACTCACTGCAAACACCACACTCGAACACTTGTATTCGAATTACATTGTAACACATAGTTGATCCGCACCACATCCTGCACTGTATCCTGATATTTGAAGCAATAGAAGAACAAGGCAGCTGCGATTGTCAGCTCCCGAGGTTTTATGCCGGCGATCTAGATTGATCAAGGGCTTTCCTCGTATATCACGTGTCCACCTTTACATTTTCGCTCATTGTTTGATCATAGATACAACTCTATATCCTGAGCCATATCCTGAAACTGTTTTCATATCTAATTTTGTAAACACATTTTTCACACGCATTTCTAGCACACTACTTCACTTAACTAATCTGATCACTTAATTGCTTAGGTAATTTTTGACCAAAACAAGAATACCTCCGACACTTATCATCACCTGTCCCATTCTCCAATGGATGAAGGACCATCCGAGTTAGTCTCAGGATATGTAGCAGATTCTGAAGATACCTTTGTTTTTAGAGCCAAATCTGAGGAGGCATTCCCACCTAAGAAGAGAGGATGGTTTAGTAAAGAGAAGAGGAAGAGGAGAAAAAGAATCACGAAAATTCAAAAGCAAAAACAAGACACAATAACCATAGCAGAGGGAATTGCCCAGATTCCGGTGACTAGGCCATTATGGGAAGAATTAGACAGAAGACTAGCCAATCTGGATATGTTTAGAACTGCAGAAAATACACCTGATCTTAACCTTGTAGCAGCTCCAGAACCACAACTACTACCATTATACCCCTAGTAACCCATGAACCTAGAACAAAACCAGGAAATCCCACTTCCAATCACAGCCTTCAATCCAAACGAAATACCCAGGTTACCTGCACTAAATCCCTTAGAACAGTGGTGGACCAACGATTGGTCATTCCAGGATTTAATGAATGATCCCTATCCTTACATGCCATACGGAGAACCAGAACCAGCTTACCCTGAACCCATACCAGCTCAGATGCCACCCATGAGTCACGAGAATGTAGCAGAACTTCGCCACTATGGTGAAGATTTGATTCAGGAAGGAAATAGGATCCGCCGTATCGGGGAAAATCTCGTTTGGAAATACGACGAGAGGGAGTTGCGATTTTAGAGAACCACCGCCTAATATATATATATATATATATATATAAACTTACTTTTATGTTAATTTGAAAAAAAAAGAAAAAAAATATATTCTATAACCCATTAAAAATATATATATTATATCACTTATATATATGTATTGATGCATAACTACTAATGTTTAAATTTCAGTTCTAGTTTATATATATATATGGGACCGCTAGAATGAGAACCATCTCGAGTTATGAGAACCGCGAGAACCACTTGATCGAAAGCGAGGTGGACCAAATTTTTTTTCGAAAACGTAGATTAGTGTATCACAAACACATTCGTAAAAAAAAAAAAAAATTTAAAAAAATGCCATGGGTGTAGTTTTTTACACCACAAGTTTGTGGTTTACGAGTTCCGTACGAGTTCCGTAAATTTACGGAACTCGTAAACCACAAACTTGTGGTGTAAAAAACTACACCCACGACATTTTTTAAAATTTTTTTTACGAATGTGTTTGTGATACACTAATCTACGTTTTCGAAAAAAAAAATTTGGTCCACCTCGCTTTCGATCAAGTGGTTCTCGCGGTTCTCATAACTCGAGGTGGTTCTCATTCTAGCGGTCCCATATATATATATATATGAAAAAGAGTAAATGTCGCAATGCTCGACAATTTTGATTCAATATGCTTGAGTGTTTGTTTGTATTAATTTATTTTGTGATATTAATTCCTGATAAATGTTTACAACTCATATGGCAACCGAAGTATATCAGGAAGTCCAGAATAATAATGATAACGGAAACCAAGTGGATAAAAGTGGTATAGAACATATAGTAGCTCCGGGAATCATAGATTCCATACCATTTATTATCGACACTATTAATAAAAAGGCAGAAAATAATAATTCCATAATAGGTAGTAAATGTACGCCCATCGAGCCAAGTCACAGCGTGAATGGAAACCACAGACTATTTATCCAAGGTCTGATTCCAAAAAGAAGAAGAACCATCTCATATGGTTGTTCTTATAAAGAATTCTTATCCTGTAAACCCATAGAATTCTCACGTAAAGAAGGAGCCATTTCAGCTTTACGCTGGACAGAAAAGACTGAAGCGGTCTTAAAAAGAAGTAAGTGTGCAGATGAGGATAAGATCATGTATGCCTCTAATCTTTTCAAATATGGAGCATTAGAGTGGTGGAATACCATTCTTTAGTCCAAAGGAAGTGACACGGTTTACAATATGGAATGGATCAACTTTAAGGAAATAGTTGAAAGAAAATTTTGTCATCCTCATGAAAAGGAATGGATTGCCATTAAATTCCTAAACCACAGAATGATTGGGGTAGATTGCAGAGAATATATTACCACATTCTTTGAATATGCAAGGATAGTACCAACACTAGCCTCACCAGAACCAGTATTAATCTGCCGTTACATCTAGGGATTAATCAGTGAGATCAGAAATATAGTCAAGGAAGCTAGGCCACAAATGATAGAAGAAGCAATGGAACTTGCTAACACATTGACAGATGAATTGGTACGCACACAAGAGGAAAAACAGAAGAAAAATCTAGCTCAAAAGATTACCCAGGAACTACGTTATGGTAATTCCTATCACGGAAAAGGAAGAGGTTCTTCCTCTTCACCCTACTGCAAGTTCTGCTAAAGAAAGCACTCAGGGAAGTGTGTTGTGTCCTGCAACTTTTGCAAGTTACCAGGACATAAGGAAGAAGATTGTAGGAAGAAAGCTAGTGCCAGAATATGCTACAATTGCGGAGAAGCTGGCCATATCAAACTGAACTGTCCAATACTAGCTCTAGTGGCAAACAACAAAGCAAAGGCAACAGAAGGACTCAAAAAGAATGCCAGAGCATTCGTTCTGACAGCCGAAGAAGCTAAGATGATCCTAGATCTGATTGCCGGTACGTTTTTAGTTAATGATGATTATGGTAAAATATTATTTGACTCTGGTGCAAACTAAAGTTTTATAAATACTTCTTTCTGCAAACTTCTCAATCAACCATTAACTAAACTCCACCAAGATTGTTTGGTGGAAACGACAACTGGAAATTCTACCAAAATAAGCGTAATCCTTTAGGAAGGAAAGATAGAATTTTAAGTCATAACTTTAAGGCTAATGTTAGGACCGGTTTGACTCCGATACGATTGCTAGACGAACGTGAAACGTGCGGAATCCGTACACGAACGTGACCGTAACACATAAGATGTAATATAATTGTGATTCTATTGATATATCTGAAATGTACAAAGAACCTTGAATCACTTGACAACTTTCTCTCTCTAGTTTCTCTCTCTAGAACTAGAGCTCTCCAAAAGTCAAATGTGCAAAAGTGTTCTTCAAGCTCAATCTTGATTTAGCTTGAAGCCTATATATAGTGTTGAGGTTTAGCTTGAAGCTGTTCAAGCTAAATCATGATTTCCCTTGAACAAGTTCAAGCTAAATCATGATTTCCCTTGAAATGACATGTGACACTTTCAAGCTAAATCATCACTTTCAAGCTATAATATCCTATTACATGATACAAGACGCAATCAATAGACATAGTGCACTAACAGACTCCCCCTTGGATATTGACGCAGTCTTCAGTGACTAATCTCTGTTATGACACCTTCTTCTGTCTTGATCATTCTGCATTTTCGTTCGTTCAAATTGTAACATTGTACGCATCCATCACTCTCTTCTTCTATCAGCTTCAGGCTCCCCCTTTCGTCAAGCTTCCGTGCTTTGGGATCGACACCTTGCTTTCCGTATACAAGCTCCCCCTTGCTTTGAGCTCATCTTCAGACTCCCCCTTAGACTCAGCTTCTGGGATTGTAGTCTGGACTATCATCTGCAATTTCTCAAACATTTATAAGTAACAACATTTTGAACTATCCAGGAATCGTAACCTGGCAATTCAAATCAACTTCTCTAATCCACTCTCCCTATCAACCAACTGTATAGATTTAGCAGTATTAAAGAATCCAACTCCCTCACAGTTTATCATCCAAGTCCAAATTAATGACCTTGGAGATATCACAAACTGTTTTTGAAATTTTTGATTTTAAATCAAGTTTCAAATTAATGAACTTGTTTCAATTTCAGAAACACAATCAGCTTACTTAAATTTTGAAACTCAGCACTCAGACATCGATTGTCGAAAATAAAGCAGAAATCAAAATCTTTTTGTATTTTCTGAAAATATAAAGCAATAACGAAATATGTACAAACATATTTACAAACCATATTTTTGTTTGAGAATGCGTCAGAGGATCATATCAGTTTTTGACAAGTCACAAGTACCGTTGAGCTTAAAATCACATTATGCATTAAACAATTCACTTAGATTGTCGATATACTTGTCCACTTAAATTTTCATACAAACTTCAACTCATTCAGGATACGAATTAGGTATATTAAGAACTTAAACCTATTCATGTGTCCCACCTCTTGAATATACTCCCGTATCCAGAATCCCAATAATCAGTCTTACAGGTGAGTATACTACAATGATATCTGTATATAAATTAGGTATGCGAGGGCCAAGGGATCTCAGATCGATACTTCCGTATACGCAGAGGGATATCAGCTTCGACTTTACGGAATGTCCCCTTTAGAGGATCTTTTTGCTTACAACAGCAGCGACTATCAATTTTTATTGTTTCATCGGCATGCTGAGAGTTTAATGCTATGTTTCAAGCATTGCAGAAAGTATTAGCCAGGGACTAGGTCAGAACTACCGTTCAGCAGAAGTCCCGGAATAATACCCCAGACATCATAGAGTATAAAGACCTAGTATATCAGATTAAGAGACCTTTCAAACGAGATTTCAGGGGTTACCTATATATCCAAGTAGTGTTCCCCACAAAATAAGCAAGTTTGAATTTAGGTTTATATCCCGAAAAAAATTACTAAATGTATAAAAACCTACCGACACATCCACGGTGAGATCGTTTAACACATTTAAACTTTCCATTTCTTTAGCATACTGTAACTATCTACTGATGTACTATCATTTCCTCTTTTTACGCAAAAACTCAAATTTTTGAATTTTATCATGTTTTTGACTTTTTCAAATTTTCAAATGTTTTTGTATTTTCTAAAAATATTTCTCCCCCTAAAATGCAAAACCATTTTTAAAAAAATTTGACAACCAATACTGATAGCTTTGTCTCGCCATCCACTTTCTGCATCTCATGCTCTGTTTTACAGAAAATATAACATACCCCCATGATTTACAACCCATTGATCTTAACAGTTTGAAAACCGTTTTTCAATCTGATGAAAGTAATCATGTTTGTTCAGCCGTGAGGGTTTCGGCATATTCAATCAACACTCCCCTTACAACAAACTATTTTCCCATAATGATTTCAAAACACTTAAGTTTGTTTTAATCAGAATGGTTTTTCCGGAAAAATTAGTTTGTTTACCCATCACATATGAGTTTGGGGACATCTCATCACCTTGTTCTCTTTTAATCATTTTGTACAGATTTTAACAATATAAGAACAAACACCACTATCACTTGTAGAAAATCAAGTACAACTTAATGTCCCTGATTTACTACATGTAAGTCGAAATATCACAGTTACCATCCTGTGAATTTCTCAAGAATGATGCCGATACCTGCTTCACACTTACCAACCTGGAAGCTCCGGCAAGTCAGATTTTTCTATTTGAAAAGTTTCACCCACGCCTGACTGTCCTTGGGTGTATTTTGAGCTTTTCTCTTTTCTTCATAAAACTCTTTCACTCCTTTTTCCTTACCATCAACCATCTTACTAAAAATATGTTTAACATTGCTATTAAACATTTTTCCAGCATCAACACCTTTTGATTTTGTGTTTGTGGCTTGTAATGGGGGAAATTTTTCATCATTCATAAAAAAAACAGTTTCTTCCTTCTTTACCTCAACTTGTGGCTCCTCTGATTTTGTGGAATCAGATTCATTGCCCGAACTTGGCTTATCTGACTTAGATGAGTCAGATTCATTGCCTGATGGTGGCTTGTCTGACTTTGAAACATCAGATTCATCGCCGACCATTTTCTTCTTTTCCTTTTTCTCTTTTGTCCTCAGATTTGTATCTGAAAAATTCGATTTGCTTGACTTTGCTGTCGAGTGAATCGATTCATCAGAACTATTATTCGAACCAACCGATGAACCCGAAGACAAAATCTTCTCCAAGTATTCTCTCGCCTTCTTCCTCTTCTTCCTCAGTCTGTCTCTCTGCCCCTGTGAAAGCTTTACTTTCTTTTCTTGAACTTTAGGTTCTTGAACCTTCTGTTCTTTGGGCTTGACAGTGACTGGTTTCTTTATCGTTCTCTGAGATTCAACCCTCGATCTCCCCATCGATCTTCTTGGGCAATCTCTGGCAATATGGCCTTTGATCTGGCAATTATAACATCTTCTCGTTTCATAATTCCAATTCTGGCAGTTAACAACAATGTGTCCTCTCACACCACAAGTGTAGCACATTCTGTTATCGTACCATCCACTTCTGTCAGTCCAAACCTTCAGATCATAACATTGTTTGGCTTGGTTATAATCATTTCTCCTCTTCAATGCTGGATTTGTCTTTTGAGCACTGTGGTCAAACCTGCACCACTTATTACCAACATTTTGTGAGTTTTCAATTTTAGATTTTTGTGATTTTTGATAATGATTGGATGATCTATCTGATGAGCTTTTAATTTCAATTTTAGAATTTTTCAAATTTCTATCTTTTTGTTTCTGTTCTACATTCTTCTTAACAGGTTTTTGTTTAGAACATTCACCTGTTTCAGTAGATTGCAGAACAGTATTTTGAAATTTTTCTTCTAAAAATATTTTTCTTTTCTTTTCTTTTTCATCATCAGATATCTCATCACAATCTTCAACTTTGACATTTTCAATTTTGAAATTGATTGGTTTTGAACAAACATGTGATGTAGAAGTCACAAAACCTGTCAATTTCACTTCAAGCTCTTTGATTTTCATCCGAGCTTTTTCAGCTTCTTTTTCAAGCAGAATGATTTTAGCAAGATGAGAATTGATTTCAATTTGTTTTTCAAGATTATCTTTACCAAAAACATCTCTCTCATCTTCTAAAATCTTTAACTGAATTTTGAAATCATTTTCAAATTTTAATTTTTCATTTTCAAACTCTTTTTCTTTTTCTTTCAAAATCTTGTTTTCTGATGTTAAACTGTTCAAATCACTAAGCAGTTTGACATTTTCAGACTTCATATTTTCACAAATTTCCTGCAACATAAGAATCTGGTTATCATCAGTTTGCTTCTCATTTCTCAACTTCTCGACTTCTGATGTCAAACTTTCTGCATCCTTCAAAAGTTTGTCATTTTCAGCCTTAAAGTTGTCACAATTAGAACACACTGATTCTGAACTTGAAGATCCAAGCTTCAAAGATTCTTCGTTCTTTGAAATATCCTTTGTTTCCAACTTATATATTCCTGCACAAAAGAGTTTAACGAAATCAAAAGGATTCATACTTTCATCAATATAACATTTCCTTTTCATATCATATTTTAGAATACTCTTTGTTGCAAGACACACACGAATTCTATTATCAATTTCAGTAATAACATCCAATTCCAATTTTTGTAAATTCTTTTCCATTTCGGTCAAAATTTCCTTCTTTTTCCTATTTTCATTACGAAACTCTCCATTAACCTCATTAAAGAACTGTTTTGGATAAAGTTCTTGAAAAAAATCTTCCCTTTTTAACTCAGCCAAAAATTTATCCCATTTAGCAGGTAATGCATTTGCCAATTTCGATATCTGTTCATAATTTGATATTCTAATATCCTTGTTTCTCAAACTGTCCATTAAATTTTTAAACCGTATTTCCAACTCATCCAACATTTCATCCTTTCGACACATGAAATATTCAAATCTTTCCACCAAAATCTCCTTTTTTCTCAGAAGAAGAACAACAAGTCCAATTGTTCATTCTTTCAAATTTAGAGTTTTCCAGTTCATCAAACATTTTGAATTCTTGGTATTTGTGCCGTGTAAATCACCTCGAATCACCTGCAAACAAACAAACAAACACAATTAGTTCAAACAATATTAAACAATCTTGAAATAGACTGACACTTGGTTGCCGTGAAATGTTCTCGACACGAAATTTCACTTTTCAAGCGAAATCAATCAGTCAATATCTTTCAAGCGAAATCAGCTAGTCAACAGCTTTCAAGCGAAATCAGCTAGTCAACAGCTTTCAAGCGAAATCAGCTATTAATCAGTTGAAGCGAAATCAGGTGTTCTGTCTTGAAGCGAAATCAAATGTTCTGTCTTGAAGCGAAATCAAATGTTGACTAGTTGAAGCGAAATCAACTATTTATCACTTCAAGCGAAATCTCAAATGATCAGTCCTGAAGCGAAATCAGCTGTTCTGTTCAAGCGAAATCAAGTCCAAATCATCATGTTCAAGCGAAATCAAGTCCAAATCATCATGTTCAAGCGAAATCAAGCTGTATGTTACGAACTTGGACACAAAAACTCAGATTTCTCCTAAACGACAACGAATTACGATCTGAAATTTGGTAGGGTTGTTAATCAACTATTTTCGCACGATATACTAAAAAATCATCCAATTCGGACCATGAAATCCCGTTCAATTCGTCGAAAATCCATCAAAAACGTGAAATAAAGAGTAGATGAAGAAGAAAAGTTGCGATTCAGATCTGAAATCGTTGTAATCTGGTACAAATCTTGTTGTTTGATCAACGCAATCGAGCTCCTGCTCTGATACCACTTGTTAGGACCGGTTTGACTCCGATACGATTGCTAGACGAACATGAAACGTGCGGAATCCGTACACGAACGTGACCGTAACACACAAGATGTAATATAATTGTGATTCTATTGATATATCTGAAATGTACAAAGAACCTTGAATCACTTGACAACTTTCTCTCTCTAGTTTCTCTCTCTAGAACTAGAGCTCTCCAAAAGTCAAATGTGCAAAAGTGTTCTTCAAGCTCAATCTTGATTTAGCTTGAAGCCTATATATAGTGTTGAGGTTTAGCTTGAAGCTGTTCAAGCTAAATCATGATTTCCCTTGAACAAGTTCAAGCTAAATCATGATTTCCCTTGAAATGACATGTGACACTTTCAAGCTAAATCATCACTTTCAAGCTATAATATCCTATTACATGACGTGCGGAATCCGTGAACGTGCGTGACCGAACACACGAGAACGTACTATAAACGTGATTCTATTGATATATCTGAAACGTACAAAGAACCTTGAATCACTTGGAGACTTTCTCTCTCTAGTTTCTCTCTCTAGAACTAGAGCTCTCCAAATCTCAAAAATGTGCAAATGTGTTTCAAGCTTAATCTTGATTTAGCTTGAAGCCTATATATAGTGTTGAGGTTTAGCTTGAAGCTGTTCAAGCTAAATCATGATTTCCCTTGAACAAGTTCAAGCTAAATCATGATTTCCCTTGAAATGACATGTGACACTTTCAAGCTAAATCATCACTTTCAAGCTATAATATCCTATTACATGATACAAGACGCAGTCAATAGACATAGTGCACTAACAGCTAATCTCTTACCAATGGATCTCGCCGGATTCGATTTCGTGTTAGAAATGGATTGGTTGATAGCCAATCACGCACGTATTTTATATGATAAAAAGTCAGTAGAAGTACATACGCCAACTGGTGCAAGGATCACAAATAAAGGAGACAAGCCGGCGAGGTCGACAAAATTTATCTCCGTATTGAAAGTTGTAAGTTATGCACAAAAAGAAGGAATGGTGTATATGATTTCCGTAATCATTAACACTAAAGGAAAAGAATTAAAAGATATCCCCGTAGTATCTAAATTCTCAGAGATTTTTCCAGAAGAGTTACCTAGATTACCACCAGATCGATAGGTTGAATTTAGAATTCACCTGATACCAGGAACGACACCAATTGCCAAAGCACCCTATTCTCTAGCACAAACGGAGATGCAGGAATTAAAGAAACAGTTAGACGAATTACTCGAAAAAGGTTTTATACAACCTAGTTCATCGCCGTGGGGAGCACCGGTGTTATTTGTCAAGAAGAGAGATGAATCGATGCATATGTGCATTGATTACCAAGAATTAAATAAGGTTATGATTAAAAAATGGTACCCACTACCGAGAATCGATGATCTATTCGATCAACTTCAAGGAGCCCGATTCTTTTCTAAGATCGACTTACGCTCAGGATATCATCAATTGAAAGTACAGGAAGAGGACATTCCTAAAACTGCTTTCAGAACAAGTTACGGTCATTATGAATTTACAGTCATGCCATTTGGTTTAACCAATGCCCCATCCGCATTTATGGACATGATGAACAGGATATGTAAACCATACCTGGATATATTCGTATTGTCTTTATAGATGATATTATAATTTACTCTAAGAGTAAGGAAGAACATGCGGAACAGTTGCATATACTTCAAACATTGTTGAGAAAAGAAAAGCTTTATGCTAAATTCTCAAAATGTGAATTCTGGTTGCAAGAAGTGCAATTTCTTGGACATTTAGTTAATCACGAAAGAATTCATGTGGATCCCACGATGATCGAAGCTATTACCAAACTGAAAGTCCCTGAGTCACCAACAGAAGTAAGAAGTTTTCTTGGACTGGCAGGATATTATAGACGTTTTATTCAAGATTTTTTTAGAATAGCCATTCCATTAACCAAACTAACTTGCAAGCTTGAATGGGGACCAAAACAAGAGGAAGCGTTCAGGATTCTGAAGCAAAGGTTAACCAACGGCCCAATACTCGCGTTGCCCGAAGGAACTGAAGACTTTGTAGTATATTGTGATGCCTCCAAGTTAGGATTTGGATGTGTGTTGATGCAACGTCAAAAGGTAATTGCTTATTCCTCTAGACAACTTAAGAATTATACCACACATGATCTAGAATTAGGAGCGATAATTTTTGCCCTTAAGATTTGGAGACACTATTTTTACGGTAGTAAGTTCGTTATCTTCACAGATCATAAGAGTTTAAGGTATGTTTTCGGACAAAATGAATTAAACATGAGGAAAGGACGTTGGATGGAAATCCTTAGTGATTATGATTGTGATATCCAGTATCATGCAGGAAAGCTAACGTAGTAGCTGATGCTTTAAGTAGAAAGTACCATGAGAAGCCAAAAGGATACATGCTATCAGATTAAACCTGCAGGTAGATTTAAATGAACAGGTGAGAAAGATACAGGAAACAATAATCAAGGATGATGCTGAAGGATTAAAAGGAATGATTAAAGAATTAGAATAAGGGGCAGATGGAATTTGGAGATTCCATAAGAAAAGAATTTGGATACCTATCCAAAGAAACCTACGCAATCAAATTCTAGAAGAAGCTCATAAGTTTAAATATACGACGCATCCTGGAAGTGACAAGATGTATCAAGACTTAAGAAAGAATTTTTGGTGGATAGGATTGAAGAAGGATATAGCAAATTATGTTGCTAAATGTTTATCTTGTTCACAGGATAAAGCTGAACATCAGAAACCTTCAGGATTACTGCAACAATTAGAAATGTCAATTTGGAAATGGGAATTGATAACAATGGACTTTGTTACTAAATTACCCAAGACACGAAAAATGTAATGATATAATCTGGGTGATTGTAGACCAGATTGACTACATCTGCCCATTTCTTACCAATGAAAGCAACTTTCAGCATAGAACAGTTAGCTAAGTGGTATGTGAATGAAATAGTTTCATTACATGGGATTCCTTTATCTATTGTTTCTGACAGAGACAGTCGTTTTACTTCTCATTTTTGGTCAAGTTCCAAAAGGTAATGGGAACTAGATTAAATCTAAGTACAGCCTATCATCCTCAAACAGACGATCAAAGCGAAAGGACAATCTAAACAATGGAAAATATGCTTAGAGCCTGTGTAATAGATTTTGGAGGAAATTGGGATGATCACTTACCTCTAATAGAATTTTCTTACAACAATAGCTATCATACAAGCATCAATGCAGCACCATTTGAAGCACTCTATGGAAGAAAATGCCGAACACCATTGGGCATAAATTAAAGAAAAGCAATTGTCAGGACCTGAGATTGTGCAAGAAACAACTGACAAAATTATTCAAGTCAAGGAAAGACTGAAAGCAGCACGAGATCGTCAAAAGAGCTATGCAGATAACAGACGAAAACCGTTGGAATTTCAAGTTGGAAATAAGGTACGATTAAAAGTTTTGCCTTGGAAAGGAGTCGTAAGATTCGATAAGAAAGGAAACCTAAGCCCAAGGTATGTTGGACCTTTTAAGATTATCAAACGAATAGGGCTTGTAGCTTATCAGCTACAGTTACCAGAAGAAATGGCAGGAGTACATGATGTATTTCATATATGTAATCTTAAGAAATGCTTAGCAGATGAATCATTGGTGATACCTCTTCAAGACGTAGAGGTAATAAGAAACTTAAGTTTATAGAGAAGCCCATTCAGATTGAAGATAGGAAGATCAAGAATCTCAAACACAAGAGATTTGTTTTGGTCAAAGTGAAACGAGATTCAAGGAGAGGACCAGAATACACATGGGAGTTGGAATCTGAAATGCAAAGGAAGTATCCATACCTATTTCCAGTGAATCTCGAGGACGAGGTTTAAAAGAAGGTGGGGAGGATATAACAACCCTCGAAAACGCCCTAAAATACCCCGTATGTATGAAACCGAACCCATATAACCTTATTTTTATTAAAAAAACAAATAAAATAACAATTTTTGTTCGGTCGCGGGCCGCGACAGGTTCTGCCTGGGTGTGTTGTGGGGCACGACGACTTGTTTCTTGCCGAACACCCAGGTTGCCACATATTACACACGTGTTGGGTCTACGGTTGTGACTCGGCAACACTAGCTATAAATAGGGCGCCCTCGCGGGGCGCGAAAGGAGCAAGGGGAGGGGGTCGCGGGGCACGAGAGACCTCGAAAACATGTATAAATTGAGCAGTTCAGCAGCATTCACAATCGTTCATCTCTCTTTATTTCTCTCTATGCCAAAGAACTTCCTGTTTAGGGCTATGCTTTGTAAACTAAGTTGGGGTTCTGTCTCGTGACGTACTGATAATTTGAAGTTGGGTTATTATACTAACGCGTGTGCATTATATATTTTTAATTGGAACTCAAGAAAATTTATAGAAAATATCACCAGGTAGCCTGTGGAAAAACCTAAGTTTACAATGTGAGTCATTCTTCTTTTCACCACTTTACTTTACAAAACCCTAAATGTTTTCAGTTATACTTATAGTGATTAAGTCTTTGTATTCTACAACATACTGCCGGTATTATCGTGTATTGAACAAACATGATTGCAACTAATTAAAACATATACGATCATAAACCAGAAGTTTATGGATCGTAATTATTTAATTCAATGGCATGACTGGTCAGACCATCCCGAGTCATTGATGATGTGAAACATATTGAAGAACTGGAAGGAACTGGAAGATTCTTCAAGATAATTATTAGCATGTAATGTTTTCTCTCAAGGGAAATTATATGTTTGCAAAATAAACGAGGGTGTGTATACCTAAATATTTTGGAAGCGATTAAAGGATATGCATATCCCAACATGATACTATTTAGTGTTTTAAATTGATGCATCGTCTAAATGGTTATCAAATCTACAACCTGAAGCTTGTGTGATTGTGGCTTAGCTAATGTGATAGCAAGCATATTAATCCAGATTAGTATATTTATTTGATAATAGTGAATTTGATTCCCAAGTTATTAACGATCAGTGGAATAAGTGTTATTGTTGAGACGATCACTAAACGTCTACTATTGGTTACAAAGCCAATAATCATGAGAGGAGCTAAAGTTCATTTAGGTACATGTAATTTTATATATAGTACCATCAATTCACATCAAGCCAATAAGTTATAGTTCTCCCCATACAGTTGGTTTTTGGTCAGGAATCAAAGATGTCTCATCAAAGATTTTGGTTATGCGACATACATTGAAACTCATCCACCACACTGCACAAAGATGGGACTTCTAAAAAGTTTGAGAATATGTTGGGTATAAATATTTGTCTATGATTAAATACTTAAAGCCATTAGTGAGAAATTCGTTTATGGCTAATTGGTTTTCACTTTAGTGAATGAATGTTCCCAACATTAGGGGGAGATAACAAGCAGTTGGAAAGCGAAAAGTGACATGAATTATCATGTCATCGTGATCTTCAGACTATAAACTATGAACTAGAAGTATAAAGTATAATTCATTTACCAATATTATAGAACAAATTACCAGACAAGTTCACTGACCTAAATAGAGTGACTAAGTAAGTCACATAATCAACTGCTTATGCTCCAGTTGTATTTGTGTCCCAAGAAGACAACCACATATTTTTGTAATGAGTCTATTGCATGCCGAAAGCATGGTAGGCTAGTTGATTCCAATAATAAAATTCCTCGAAAATTGGAGCAAGTAATTAAGATGGTCAAGTCGAGGTTATAGTAATAAGATCTCCTGAGGAGACAAAAGACATGATGGTTCAAGAAGAACCTCAGGTACCTGAAAATAAAGAGATCTCGATAAGTTGTATCATGTCTAAGATATGTATAGAATCGAAATAAAAATCGACGTCATTATACTTTTGTACATAATTTAGCGCTTAGAATGATTAAATGATGATGATCAATATTAAGATCTGCCTATGAATGAATATTAAGAAATGATTGGCCAAAATAGAAAGACGCAAACAAGGCAGAGTTTAGTTCTCTAATGAAATGGAAAGTTTCTAGACCAACAGTCCATACAATTGAAGTTGTAAAATATGTTGCATACAAATGTGTCTTTTACACAAATCATGTGAAAATCAAATTAAGTGATATAAGTCAAAATTGGTGGTACAAGAATTTTCACAAAGACCTATGATTGATTATGAGGAAACGTATTCTCCAGTGGTGGATGCATTGATTTTCCAATATTTTATTAGTCTGGTAATATAGAGAGAGAATTGATGTGTGTCTATGAATGTTATGTATCACTTGATACTAAAAGTGTACATGAAGGTCCCTAAATGATTTGATTGATCAAAATCATGTAAGTTAAGTTCTCGAGAACAATATGATCGTTGTATATAGATTCGTTTTTGTTTACGCTTGAACTCCTGATGAGTTTTCTAAAGCAATTGAGTTCCCTAAATGTAAATCAAAACATCTTAATGATGTAATTCTTGTGCACCAATATAAACATACATAGAAACTTGTACCCAGTGATTGTGATATCTCATTAAATAGTGTACACGCATGGTACAATATAGGGATTTGAAGATAAAAGCAAGTGTTCATGTCATTTTTGCATATGATATAAATATCTATGTGTTATATGGGTAAGTTTATGTAGCAAAACTCATGAAGAGTGAATGCACATGTATATTTAGATAAGATGGCAGAATTCCCTCATGGATTGATAATGCCAGAAGCATTGATATAAAAACCTCAAGAACGTACTATATGAAGTTGACAAAATACGTATGGGCTAAAATAGTTGGGTCGAGTGTTGTACAACTCGAGATATTCGCATAAAGAGGGATATAAGTTTGATTAAATTAGCCATGTTCTATGAACATTCTACTTTTAGAAGTTCACTATAATCATAATTTACAGTAATGATGCCTAGGCAACATTGAGAGAAATTGTCGAGCTTTTAGAGGGAGAATTTTTGAATGACCTTGGCACGGTATAATTATTAATCGAACTGCAGTTCGAGTATATATGTAATTATATTTTACTAATCCCTCAAGTACATCTAGAAGATGATGTTTGGATATTTTAGTATGGACATAGTTGAACCTTAAAGTATGTTAAAGGTTGTTAAGTCATTTGTTATAAGAAATGCCTATTATCATCTCCTACCAAAGTAGAGATTCTCATTCTAGAAGTACGATCATTAAATGCATAAGTGCATTAAAATGTTTTGCTAGCTATGTATGGTTATAATATCTTTCACTTGCGCGTATTGACATGATATAACCTTTGTCAAGCGAAGAGACATTGGAACGAGTTCAAAGAAATATTTCAGGTATAAACGATATTTGATTATATTTTACTAACCCATCAAAACAAATTTGGTTAGTCTTGTAGATGCATGAATGTAACAAAACACAGTCGTGGACATATGATATTTTTTGTTTGGAAGGAGGCACCTAAAGTCTCGTTAGAAGATTATACAACATTGCTCAACATAAAGGATTGCACATTAAGGGATCAAGCGACAAATCATTCGCTACAAAAGCTTTATTCCACTTTCAAGGAAGATGGACACACGTCACTTAAAGGATACATGTTAAAATGAGGGGGAGACTTATTCAAGTTGCACTCTTTTTCCCTTAACTAAGTTTTGTCCCATTAGGTTATCTTAGTAAGGTTTTTAACGAGGCAACACACCTGATCCAAAAGTATCAGGGGGAGAAAATACGTGCTGCACTCTTTTTTCCTTATCTATGGTTTTATCCCACTGGGTTTTCCTAGCAAGGTTTTTAACGAGGCAGCATCACCTAGCGTATTAATAGAATAGTAGACTATTATATTTCAACATTTGGATAGTCAAGGGGGAGTGTTATGAATGCATCATAATGTGGTGACTCTCCACGTTCTTAACTCTCGTCTCTTTACTTACTCTTGTATTAATAATATGGCCTATATGTAGAGGTCGTTTGTATTTGATATGATATGATATACTCAATATTATAAGAATTATCTCATTCTCCATATTTCTTTCTCTACATGATCTATGTTCTCATGTTTATCGTGTATATTGGTTGCTAATAGACCATTGTTTTATAACAATTCTTTCATATTTTCAACATTTCAAGATTCACTTAGGCATTTTAACGAGCATCTTGTGGGTGAGATTTTTATGCAACTATTTTCGAGTTCATGGTTAACGATTAACCATGTTTTAGCATCATATTCAATCCTCTATGTCTAGTGTACATAAACAATACCTAGAACTTGGATCATAACATCAATTTTCACAGATTTATCATCATAAAAAACCATCTAACACATACATGGTTAGTCATTAATTCTCTAGATTATGGCACTAATTTGCTAAATTCTCATCTAGGGTTTGTTCCTAGGCTTGTATTCATTTCAATTTTGCCATTATATCTAACATACATACTAGACATCTAGTTATGAAGGTTCATCAAAAACTTACAACATCACCAAACATCAAATTTTGACATACCTTGTGATCTCCTAACTTGGGTGATCACGAAATTAGCTTTCGCACCGATTTTAGTTCAATTTCCTCTTTGATTTTTGATGATTTTGTGAACTTTAGGGTTTTGAAAGAACCCCTCTTCTTGTGCTTGTGACACCTGTGCCTCTGTGACCATCAAACAAATAACAAACTTATGAAATATTTTGTTTCATAGTTGGGATTTGTAAAAATACGTGTATTGTTTGCACACATCAATTCATGTTCGATTTCAAGCTTTAAATCGCTTTCTAGAAGGTTATACGCGCACTGATGCGTAAATATAAACAGTTTAATGCAACGAACACTCCAGAATAGTGAAATAGGCTTAACATACCTTAAATAACCTCCACATAACTTAGAAATAAGTTTTGGAGGGTTTGGTGTGGCGAAATCAAGTTTATTCGCTTACAGGGACTAATTTCGACAAACTGCAAAAGTATTCCGATTTGTACTGTAACGAACATTCCAGAACTTGATCATAAGTTAAATATGCCCTAAATATCCTTTACATAACTTATAAATAGGCTTTGAGGTGTTTGGTGCGCAAAAATAAACTTTCTTGATCAATAGGGACTAAAAGCGGCAAAAAGTGCATAAGTTTGCATTTTCGCGCATATCTTAAATTTTGAATACATACGGACATCCAAAAATTTATGTAATCATTAAAGTATTTTATTGTAGTGATTGGCTTGATAAAAATCCATTCGTCGGGTAATTTGGACCGTTTTTCGCGTTCGTTTGTGTTTCGTCGTAATTACCCGACGAATGGATTTTTATCAAACCGAATAACGCAACCGTACGGCCAAACGAACCGACATCCGGGATATTTTTGAGCATGTTTCAAGTTCCCTATTCTTTAACTTCCTTTTAGAGCCTTGAAATGGGATTAACGGGGCTTAAACGTGTCAAAAATGCATCAAAAACCATGTTTTGCATATTCAGGGACCAAAATTGACAATTTGCCATAGTTATCTTAGGAAGGGACCAAAGTTGAAAATCTGATTTCCAGCTTGTTCCAGATGTTCCCCTCATTTGCACATGGTTTTAACGAAACTAGGGGCTTGTTTTGGGGTACCCATGGTATTCTAAAACCATGGGCACACATGTAAGGTCCAGATCGAAGCTCGGTTTTCGATGAACGATCCTAACGGTCTTGGTTTTCCTATAAAAATCCCCACCCTCTTGCTTGAAAACTCACATTTGATCTGATTTGGCTCTCTAAGTTGAAGTATACACTTCATATCTGAGAGTAATCGGATCAAAACTCCATAGCTTGGACCCGTTGTAAGTCCTCTTTCGTTCTTTTACGCGTTTTTAGGGTGAAAATCAAACTTTGTTTGACTTTCTGTGTTGACCTGTTTATGGTCAACACGGAGTTTATTTGAACTTCATAACGTGAGCGTAATCACGATGGTTTTAGTCTCTTATGACTATACCTACTGATTACCACGTTATCTAGGCATAGTGGCGAGTCGTAGTTTCGGCCAAAATACGTATTCTTGCGTATTTTGTAACCAAACTACTTTTAGGTATCAAAACCGTTTGTTTTGATACCAAACCTGTTTTCAAACCTCGTTAAACATGTTTTAACATGTTTAGCTCGTCACTTTAGGTTTAGTGCTTATATAGGGTCGTAAAGGTAAACGGTCTAAACAACCGCTTATACTTTCGAACCCGACCCATTTGGTCGATCATTAGGATCCGACCAAATACATTAGGTGACCATAGTTGCATAGGGAATAACCTTTCAAGGTTATACCTTATGGTCACGTCGTTTAGTTAGTTGTATGATAGGTAGTTATATGCCTTAGGAAAATTACCAAAATGCCATTTTTACGCCAAAATTCATTTTAAGCATATGTAACATAATTTTTGACATCTAAACTGATTTGGCAACAATATTAGACATGTTAAGACATATTTTACTTATCATAGGACTAATTAGCCGGTCCGAACGCGTTTTTACGCGAACAACGCGTTAAGGTAGCATAAGCTACCTAAACGAGTCGCAATGGGTCGTAAGCACTTAGGATAGGTTTCGTTTTAGAATGTGAGCTTTGTTAAACCATATTACATGAGTTCTTACACTCATTTGGTTTACGAAACCACATTTTATCCGATCCTCCGATTTAGGTCCTTTTATTAACGTAGTTACCTATATTAGGTGCCGTTTGATTCCGTGATCTTTCTAGCATTGCTTGGTGGTTATCTAAAGACTATTAAGCAATCTAAAGTGAGTACATAGTCCCCTCTTTTACTGTTTTTCAAACTTTTTGGGGTGAAACACATGTGCCTACTTGTTACTTTCATGCTTTCCATGTTTTCATATCATATACATGCTATGTTCATTAGTACACTATTAGTACATGATTTCATTATGTTTTGCTATGTATGTTCACTTAACATGCTAGCCCATTGTTTTACATTTTGAACTATTCGAACCATTTGTAACCATTTGTTATATGTGAACCATTTGTAACCATTTGATATATGTGAACCATTTGTAACCATTTGATGTATGTGAACCATTTGTAACCATTTGATATATGTGAACCATTTGTTATATGGGAACCATTTGTAAATGTTTGAACCGTTGGGTTAGGGAAGTGATTAGGTAACGGGGCGGGTGTAATGTGTTAAAAGCATGGTGGATACGCTGCTAGTACTTCCTATATATAAGTGCTTTTAACACATTATATATCGTTGCGTTATCTAGATCACCTGGGTAAACGATTTTGAAACGATGTCACACAATGATGTTTTCTGAATAATATAAACCATATGAGTTTTATTAACGAGTTTCTATGAGACGTTTTACCAATTTGATTTCATAAAACAAATGTTTTGGAGTTAAGAATTATGTCTATGAGATTTTATAAATCATATCCAACTTGATTTGAGTTGGTTAATTAGGTCGCAATACTATACTTTTCAAAATAAAGGTTTTTAAATAAGTATTGCAACATGTAAAACGAGCCATGAATCTGACACTCATATAAAACCTATGTACTCGCCGGCATTTTTATGCTGACGTATTTTCACATGTGTTTCAGGTACCATAGTTGATGTTTGATGATGATACCTGTGTACGCTCACATAGGAATGG
The DNA here is from genome assembly GCA_030545235.1 of Helianthus tuberosus. Taxonomy (NCBI): domain Eukaryota; kingdom Viridiplantae; phylum Streptophyta; class Magnoliopsida; order Asterales; family Asteraceae; genus Helianthus; species Helianthus tuberosus. Next base: position 176,397,423 of record CM060452.1, on the reverse strand, counting down.
ACGAGGCCTTAGTGACTTATTAACAATGAAAGTTTATTTGTTCCTGTTTTGTTTCTAATTCCAATGTAATGTAATACATTTAATTCAATAAAACGAAATTGTTTAATCCATGGTTGTGAAACAATGATTCTGTTACAACACTCCCCGACGTTTCCGCCATGTTTTGTTGTTTTACGTGGTCGGGGTGCGACAGAAAAGTTGGTATCAGAGCCAATGGTTATAGGGAATTAGGTTATTAGTAATGCTTTGACCTAGACTATAACCTTCCTAGGACCCTAACGCGAGTTTACTTGCGTTTAGTCATAAAATAATACCGGTGCTTATATTTAGGCAGCAACCACAATAAGAACACAAAATTCGAATCTGCTTTGAAAACTAATCATCTGTTCTAGGATGATTTATTATAAGGTTACGAACCTTCAAAGTTTTCAAATTCTCGTCAAAGTTTGGGGCTAAATAATGTGAACACGTGCAAACTGGAAGGGTGGGTGCCTGTACCTTGAGCTTTCTGTCTAAGGCTAGAGTGTTCGTACAAATCCGCAGTATTGGACCAGTCACTCTTACCTGGGAACTCTTGGGGTGAGTGTCCACTTATAGGCGAGCATGTCTTCGCGATACATTATGAGGACCTATTTACTTTGATTCAGCCTTTGTGTGTCGTTTGTTTGCTTCGTGGTTCAAACAAATGACCGTCACCCATGATTTTTGGTCGGTAATTGTAACATCCTATTCTTACCCAATGCCATTTCATTTGTTTTCTCTCTTGTTTCCCCTTTCTAGAATTCCTCCACGATGCGAAAATCAGGTACCCATTGAAGAGCTGGCAGCTGTCATTACGCAGCAAATGACTGCTGCAATCCCGAACATCGTTGCTCAATGTAACCAAGCTCTCAACAACAATAATGCCCCCTGCAACTTCAAGACGTTCAACTCGGCTAAGCCATCAAAGTTTTCTGGGTCTCAAGGAGCGACTGCACTTCTGCAATGGTTCGAGTGTCTAGGGAGCACCTTCAGGCATGTTCAATGCCCAAATGAGCGAAAGGTAGAATTCGCATCTAGTGTCTTTGAGAAACGAGCTTTGACATGGTGGAATGGTGTGAAGAGAGATAGGGGTGCCGATGTGGCACTGGCTCAAACGTAGGAAGAGCTTCGAGCTCTGATGATGAAGGAATTTTGTCCTCGTCACGAGATCAGGGCCTTGGAAAGGGAATTCGACGATCTTAAGCAAGATAGCGGTGAGCATCGAGCCTACACAGATCGTTATGAGGAGTTAAGTCTGTTATGCTCGAATATGGTTACGCCTTTGGATAAGGCAATCGAAAAGTACATTGATAGCCTCCCTGACCCAGTACAAGACATTGTGACTGGTAGTAACCCCAGTACGGTTAGGCAGGCCATTGAGCTATCTGTTACCTTGACTGAATCTCAAATCAAGAAAGGTAAACTTTTCTGAAAAGGTAATAAGAAACCAATCGAGGAATTGAAACCCAAAGATGAACAGACTGAATCCTCCAAGAAGTCAAGGAAGCGAAAAGCTTCCCAGAACTTCATCGTGGTTGCTCACAATGATCAAGCTGCCCCCAACCAACCAGCTCAACCCCCTGCTAGGAAGCCATACAACGGAACAGCACCCTTGTGCGACCAATGTAAACTTCGTCATCATGCTAGTGTGAAGTGCCGCAAATACCAAATTTGTGGACTTATAGGTCATACAGCAAGAGTTTGCCGAGCTGCAGTTGCACCAAATCAAGCTGACAACAATCCTGCTCAAGCTCGTTTTCCACCAGGTTCTTGCTACAACTGTGGCGAGATGGGTCATTTCCGAAGAAATTGCCCAAAGCTTGCTAATGCAAATCCAGCACAGGGATGAGCATCTGACCGACTAGAAGACAACACCGTTTAGAAATAATCACGTCTTATGTATTATTTTCTTTTGTTGTCAAGGTCCATGAAACAGTTGTTATCGTTGTTTATAAATAAATCTTTTATTTACATTGCAATGTATTTATGTGGTTGCATGTATAAACAACATATCCACTACAATACCGACAATCAGGGAATCGTATTCCTTGAAGAACAGACTACCCCCAAAATTCTTCCATTTTATGATCTCTTGTGTTTTCCACGAAAATCCTAAGTACCCGTTTCTTCCAAAGAAACGAAGTACAAGGCGCAAGTTACAACTTTGGACGAATATCCAAAGTACCACTATAAATCCTTAATAGGGTACCTAAGTGTATTTCCGTAAATCCTAAAATTGTTGTGTACCTTAATTCGAATATTACGTTTCTTTGAAAACAAAATCGAATTTTCGGAAGATCATCCTATCTTCATAGATAGATTCTTGAAAATGAGTAAAGTGCCAAATGAAATCCACGGATTGGATTCCTGGTGTGCTTTAAATGTCCATGTCCAAGGATAACAAATTAAAGGTCAAATTAAACAAATATGTGATTATGTGCTTATGTGTTCCCTTTTATGTTTTTGTGTGATCCAAGTTTTGTTATCCAAATCCTCGTAGAATCTTCCATATCTTCGTATAAGGGATTCATAGTAGGATATCCAAAGGTACTGCCTTAAATCCTTAATGGGCTTCTACGTAATAGTAAAGACCCATGTATTATAATGTACTATTCCATAATTAGACCCCTTGAGTGGTCTAGTTAAACAGATTGATCCAAAAATCTGGTTAGGAATATCATGTGATGATATAGCTGAAAAGACTCCTTGGTGGTCTAATTAAAGAGATCATTTGTCGATCTAATTAAAAGGACACTATGATAGTCTAGTCACACTCATCACAGGTTTGATTTTCTTCCCCTTCACATTACAAAACAAACTGTGCGGATTGTGCAAGGAATTACGTAATTATGGATGCATACATAATTATGGAATTCAGTGCACAGAAACCACAACAAATTTTGTCATGTGTCTAGAGTTGACTCAGTTCATTTCCGTTTCTGAAGAATACCCATTGAGGAAAATGACTCATTCCGTTCATTTTCGTTTCTGAAGAATATCCATCGAGGGAAATGAATATTCTTGATTTTTCCTTCATTTTCGTTTCTGAAGAATACCCATTGAGGAAAATGACTCATTCTGTTCATTTTCGTTTCTGAAGAATATCCATCGAGGGAAATGAATATTCTTGATTTTTCCTTCATTTCCATTTCTGAAGAATACCCATTGAGGAAAATGAATCATTCCGTTCATTTTCGTTTCTTAAGAATATCCATCGAGGGAAATGAATATTCTTTATTTTTCCTTCATTTCCGTTTCTGAAGAATACCCATTGAGGAAAATGACTCATTCCGTTCATTTTCGTTTCTGAAGAATATCCATCGAGGGAAATGAATATTCTTGATTATTCGTTCATTTTTGTTTCTAAAGAATATCCATCGAGGGAAATGAATATTGTTGATTATTCGTTCATTTTCGTTTCTTAAGAATACCCATTGAGGAAAATGACTCATTCCGTTCATTTTCGTTTCTAAAGAATATCCATCGAGGGAAATGAATATCCATGATTTTTCCTTCATTTTCATTTTTAAAGATTGTTCGTTGAGCGAAATGACAGGATTATGCCTTGAATAATCTTTGATGGGTGATTCTATGCAAATATATAAACACCCTAGATTCCATGCAAGGTAATTATTTAACACAGCGTCACAGACAGACTCCTAAGAATAAATTTCGGGACGAAATTTCCTAAAGTAGGGGAGACTGTGACACCTGTGCCTCTGCGACCATCAAACAAATACCAAATTTATGAAATATTGTGTTTCATACATGGGATTTGTAAAAATACGTGTATTGTTTGCACATATCAATTCATGTTCGATTTCAAGCTTTAAATCGCTTTCTGGAAGGTTAGACGCGCACTGATGCGTAAATATAACCAGTTTAATGCAACGAACACTCCGGAATAGTGAAATAGGCTTAACATACCTTAAATAACCTCTACATAACTTAGAAATAAGTTTTGGAGGATTTGGTGTGGCGAAATCAAGTTTATTCGCTTACAGGGACTAATTTCGACAAACTGCGAAAGTATTCCGATTTGTACTGTAACGAACATTCCGAAACTTGATCATAAGTTAAATATGCCCTAAATATCCTTTACATAGCTTAGAAATAGGCTTTGAGGTGTTTGGTGCGCAAAAATAAACTTTCTTGATTAATAGGGACTAAAAGCGTCAAAAAGTGCATAAGTTTGCATTTTCGCGCATATCTTACGTTCTGAATACATTCGGACATCCAAAAATTTATGTAATCATTAAAATATTTTATTGTAGTGATTTTCTTGATAAAAATCCATTCGTCGCGTAATTTGGACCGTTTTTCGCGTTCGTTCGTGTTTCGTCGTAATTAACCGAATAACGCAACCGTAAGGCCAAACGAACCGACATCCGGAATATTTTTGAGCATGTTTCAAGTTCCCTATACTTTAACTTCATTTTAGAGCCTTGAAATGGGATTAACGGGGCTTAAACGTGTCAAAAATGCATCAAAAACCATGTTTTGCACATTCAGGGACCAAAATTGACAATCTGCCATAGTTATCTTAGGAAGGGACCAAAGTTGAAAATCTGATTTCCAGCTTGTTCCAGCTGTTCCCCTCATTTGCACATGGTTTTAATGAAACTAGGGGCTTGTTTTGGGGTACCCATGGTATTCTAAAACCATGGGCACACATGTAAGGTCCAGATCGAAGCTCGGTTTTCGATGAACGATCCTAACGGTCTTGGTTTTCCTATAAATACCCCCACCCTCTTGCTTCAAAACTCACATTTGATCTGATTTGGCTATCTAATTTGAAGTATACACTTCATACCTGAGAGTAATCGGATCAAAACTCCATAGCTTGGACCCGTTGTAAGTCCTCTTTCATTCTTTTACGCGTTTTTAGGGTGAAAATCAAACTTTGTTTGACTTTCTGCATTGACCAGTTTATGGTCAACACAAAGTTCGTTTGAACTTCATAACGTGAGCGTAATCACGATGTTTTTAGTCTTTTATGACTATACATACTGATTACCACGTTATCTAGGCATAGTCGCGGGTCGTAGTTTCGGCCAAAATACGTATTCTTACGTATTTTGTAACCAAACTACTTTTAGGTATCAAAACCATTTATTTTGATACCAAACCTGTTTTCAAACCTTGTTAAACATGTTTTAACATGTTTAGCTCGTCACTTTAAGTTTAGTGCTTATATAGGGTCGTAAAGGTAAGCGGTCTAAACAACCGCTTATACTTTCGAACCCGACCCGTTTGGTCGATCATTAGGATCCGACCAAACACATTAGGTGACCATAGTTGCATAGGGAATAACCTTCCGAGGTTATACCTTATGGTCACGTCGTTTAGTTAGTTGTATGAAAGGTAGTTATATGCCTTAGGAAAATTACCAAAATGCCCTTTTTACGCCAAAATTCATTTTAAGCATATGTAACATAATTTTTGACATCTAAACTGATTTGGAAACAATATTAGACATGTAAAGGCATATTTTACTTATCATAGGACTAATTAGGCGGTTTGAACGCGTTTTTACGCGAACAACGCGTTAAGGTAGCATAAGCTACCTAAACGAGTCGTAATGGGTCGTAAGCACTTAGGATAGGTTCCATTTTAGAATGTGAGCTTTGTTAAACCATATTACATGAGTTCTTACACTCATTTGGTTTACGAAACCACATTTTATCCGATCCTCCGATTTAGGTCCTTTTATTAACGTAGTTACCTATATTAGGTGCCGTTTGATTCCGTGATCTTTCTAGCATTGCTTGGTGGTTATTTAAAGACTATTAAGCAATCTCAAGTGAGTACATAGTCCCCTCTTTTACTGTTTTTCAAACGTTTTGGGGTGAAACACATGTGCCTACTTGTTACTTTCATGCTTTCCATGTTTTCATATCATATACATGCTATGTTCATTAGTACACTATTAGTACATGATTTCATTATGTTTTGCTATGTATGTTCACTTAACATGCTAGCCCATTGTTTTACATTTTGAACTATTCGAACCATTTGTAACCATTTGTTATATGTGAACCATTTGTAACCATTTGATATATGTGAACCATTTGTAACCATTTGATGTATGTGAACCATTTGTAACCATTTGATATATGTGAACCATTTGTTATATGGGAACCATTTGTAACTGTTTGAACCGTTGGGTTAGGGAAGTGATTAGGTAACGGGGCGGGTGTAATGTGTTAAAAGCATGGTGGATACGCCGCTAGTACTTCCTATATATAAGTGCTTTTAACACATTATATATCGTTGCGTTATCTAGATCACCTGGGTAAACGATGTCACACAATGATGTTTTCTGAATAATATAAACCATATGAGTTTTATTAACGAGTTTCTATGAGATGTTTTACCAATTGGATTTCATAAACAAATGTTTTGGAGTTAAGAATCCTGGCTATGATATTTTATAAATCATATCCAACTTGATTTGAGTTGGTTAATTAGGTCGCAATACTATACTTTTCAAAATAAGGTTTTTTAAATAAGTATTGCAACATGTAAAACGAGCCATGAATCTGACACTCATATAAAACCTATGTACTCGCCGGCATTTTTATGCTGACGTATTTTCACATGTGTTTCAGGTACCATAGTTGATGTTTGATGATGATACTTGTGTACGCTCACATAGGAATGGACGAGGCCTTAGTGACTTAATAACAATGAAAGTTTATTTGTTCCTGTTTTGTTTCTAATTCCAATGTAATGTAATACATTTAATTCAATAAAACGAAACTGTTTAATCCATGGTTGTAAAACAATGATTCTGTTACAACACTCCCTGACGTTTCCGTCACGTTTTGTTGTTTTACGTGGTCGGGGTGTGACAGTGCTCCTGATGAACTTGACCAAGCACACACACCAGTGTGTGTGTGTGTGTTTTGGTTTTTTATATACTTTTATTAACACTATTTTCTAAATTGACCCTTTTAGTCCATCCATTTAAGGATTTATCAAAAGAGGATAGAATTTCTTGATTCTTTACTATTTAACTACAATAATTATATATTTATTTATATATACATAATTTGTTATATTTTTGGGGTGTTACACCCCCTTAAAGAAGATTTCGTCCCCGAAACCAAGTTACGTTCCAAATAGAGAAAGGTAGAGACGTCTAATTTCTTCCTCTGACTCCCAAGTGGTGTCCGATTCCTTCTGATGCTCCCATTTGACCTTCACTTGGTCAATTTCTTTATTTCTTAAAGCCTTGACCTTTCGGTCAAGAATTGCGATGAGTTTTACCACGTAGTTAAGTTTGTCATCCACTTCAATATCATCATTGCGAATGTAAGTCGTTTCATCAGCCAAACACTTCGGAGGTGCGAAACATGAAACATGAAACGTGCTATGTATACCGCTCAACTCCTCCGGTAGTTCAAGTCGGTAGGCTACTTTACCCACCCGTTCAAGGATTTTAAATGGCATAATAAACCTTGGGCTCAACTTCCCTCTTTTTCTGAATCAGATGATTCCTTCCACGGAGATACTTTGAGCATGACTCTATCACCAATTTGAAACTCGATTGGTCTTCGTCTTTTATCAGCGTAAGATTTCTGTCGGTCTTGGGCCTCTTTCAAATGAGCTTGAACCGCATCAATTTTCTCGTTGGTGGTTCTGACTACATCTTTGTGGGCAAGCTCGCGAGGACCCACTTCACCCCAACATACCAGGATTCGACATTTTCTACCATAAAGCATTTCGTATGGAGCCATTCCAATGCTTGAATGGTAACTGTTGTTATACGAAAATTCTACTGGTGGTAGATAGACATCCCAGCTACCGCCAAAATCAATGATACATGCCCGTAACATATCTTCTAGCGTCTGAATCATTCTTTCGCTTTGGCCGTCTGTTTGAGGAAGGTATGCGGTACTAATAAACAACTTAGTACCCATTTTTTTCTTGAAAATCACTCCAAAAGTTTGAAGTAAACCGGGTATCTTTATCAGACACGATGGATACCGGCACTCCGTGGCGTGCTACGATTTCATTCGTATCTACCTTCGACATCTTCTCAGATGTATATGTCTTACGGATCGGAATAAATTGAGCGTTTTTCGTTAGCCCATCTACGACAACCCAAATGGCTTCGAATCCACGAGTTGTTCTCAGTAGTTTGGCTAACAGATCCATGGTGACATGTTCCCATTTCCACACCGGAATGTCTAACGGTTGAAGTTTACCGTAAGGCTTTTGGCGTTCTGCTTTTACTTGTAAACACGTTAATCATTTTTCAACATACTTGGTTATATCTCTTTTCATCCTGGGACACTAATATTTTTGTTTCAAATCACGATACATCTTAGTAGCTCCCGGATGAATGGAATAGCGTGATTTATGAGCTTCATCAAGAAGAAGCCTTTTAACACCATGTGTGTTTGGAACCCACGTTCTATCGAAACGGGTTTTCAACCCGTTATTACCATCCTTTAAGTCTTTTAGCTGGCCCAATATTCGTTCCTTTTTTCAGTTCTCTTCTTTTACCGCTTCGACTTGTGCCTCTCAGATTCGTTCAAGTAAACTCGAGGTCACTATTAATTGCATTGAGCACACTTGAATAGGAGAGCATTCTTCCTTTTGACTCAACGCGTCCGCCGCTACATTTGCTTTTCCCGGATGATAATGTAATTCACAATCGTAATCTTTCACCGTCTCTAGCCAACGCCTCTGTCTCATAATTATTTCTTTTTTATCAAAGAAGTATTTCAGGCTCTTGTGGTCGGTAAATATTGTGCACTTCACCCCGTACAAGTAGTGCCTCCAGATTTTTAAGGCATATACCACTGCTGCCAATTCAAGGTCATGCGTAGGGTATTTCTTTTAGTGAAACTTTAATTGTCTCAAGGCGTAGGTGATAACCTTGCCTCGTTGCATCAAAACACACCCAAGACCCAAATGTGATGCATCGGAATATACTACCATATCATCTACGCCATCTGGTAAAGTTAATACCGGTGCATGGGTCAATTTTTCTTTGAGTGTTTGAAATTCCCTTTCTTGTTCAACACCCCAGTTAAATCTCTCATCCTTGCGGGTTAACTTGGTTAATGGCGAAGCAATCTTGGTGAAATCTTGAATGAATCTCCGATAATAACCCGCAAGCTCTAGAAAGCTTCTGATCTCCGAAGGATTTTTCGGAGGATTCCAATTTGACATAGCTTCTATTTTGGATGGATCAACTAATATTACATCGACACTAATGATGTGCCCAAGGAATTGGACTTCTCGGAGCCAAAAAGCACACTTCGAGAATTTAGCGTAAAGCTTTTCTCGTCTAAGCGTTTCTAACACTGATCGTAAATGACGAGTGTGATCTGTCTCATTCTTCGAGTACACCAGAATATCATCGATGAATACTATCACCGACTTGTCCAACATGGGTTTCCAAACCCGATTCATGAGGTCTATGAATGTTGCGGGTGCATTTGTTAACCCAAAGGACATCACGAGGAATTCATAATGCCCGTATCGCGTACGGAGAGCCGTTTTCGGTACATCTTCTTCTTTGACCTTCAATTGATCATATCCCAACCTTAAATCAGTTTTTGAGAACCAACTCGCGCCTTGTAGTTGGTCAACCAGGTCATCGATTCGCGGAAGTGGGTATCAATTCTTCACCGTAAGTTTATTTAACTCCCGGTAATCGATACACATACACATACTCCTGTCTTTCTTCTTTATGAATAATACCGGTGCACCCCACGGGGAAACGCTCAGCCGTATGAACCCCTTATCGAGTAAGTCTTGTATCTGTGACATCAATTCTTGAAGCTTCGGTGGTGCAAGCTTATACGGTGCCTTAGCTACAGGCTTTGCACCCGGAACCAAATCGATTCCAAACTCCACTTCATTTTCAGGCGGTATTCCTTGTAAATCCTCTGGAAATACATCTTCAAACTCTCGTACCACCGGTAAGTCCCCAATCTTTGGCGATTCTTTCTCTGAATCACACGCGTAAATTAAATATGCCCTACACCCATGTTGAATGAGTTTATGGGCTTCCATCATCGAGCACACTATGGGATTACCACTCTTTTCCCCATAAATAGTACCATCTCTTCCGCTCGAAGATGTTAGTTTTATCTCCTTATGGAAGCATATGACCATAGCGTGATGTTGAGACAACCAATCCATCCCGACGACCACTTGAAATTCCCCCATCGACATAGGTATCAAATCTATTGAGTATTTTCATCATCAATACACTATTTGCAATCCCGGCGCATATCACAAACAATAAAACTCTTGGTATTACCTATTTCTACTTCTAAAGGCATAGGTAACTTTGTTAATATAAATGAAGGATTTCGAATAAATCCATGTGAAACAAAAGATTTATTCGCACCCGTATCAAATAAAATGCATGCGAGAATAGAATTTATGGAAAATATACCTGAAACCACATCGGGTTCAATCTTAGCTTCTACCGCAGTTAGATGAAAGGATCTGGCCTTTGATCTTGGAGTTTCTGTTTTTGTGTCGTGTACCTCCTTCTTTCCTACCAACTCCGGGCACTCTTATTTCTTGTGACCCGGTTGGTAACATTTATAGTATACCGACACCTTGCCGTGGGCAAATTGAAGCCGCATGCCCCGTTTTCCCGCATATAGCACAAGGTTTTTCTTTAAAACAACATTCTCCTTTATAATCTTTGCCACAAGTCTTGCAATTAGGCAATCCCTTTTTCACAATCGTTTTCTTTGATGATTCCGTCACCCTTGATTTCTTCGTGGGGCTTGGATCGCATCCAATGCCCTCCTTTCTCCCCTCTCCAGTTATTTCTTCAAATCAATCTCTCGTTCTTGAGCGGTGTTAATGATTTCAGTGAGAATTTCATACTTTGAGGGAGTCATAAACTCCTGTTATTCGGCACTCAACATATTATAATAATAAAATATCTTTTGCTCTTCGGTCTGCAACCAGCTCGTCACAAAACCTCAGCTTATCGAGGAATATTCTCGTTATCTTATCGATTGTCTCACCCTTCAATTTCAACTGGATGAACTCCTCCTTGATATTGTTAATGATAGATTTTGGGCAATGATGTTTAAGGAACAACACCTTCAACTCTTCCCATGTCATATTCCTCGTCACTTCAATCCCTTGTTCTTTCCTGAGATTGTCCCATCAATCCTTCACCAGTCCCCTAAGTTGACCCGTTCCGTAAGTTACAAAGTCGCTTATGTCAAAGTGGATCCGTTCAAAAACTCCCTCAATATAACTCAACCACCGTTGACAGATGATTGGGTCAACTTCCCCGTTGAATATCGGGGGTTTACAAGCCATGAACTTGTTATAGGGACAAGCCTTTCTCTCTACTTGTTTATCTTTTCCTTGGTTGAAGCTTTCTTTCAACTCGTTTATCTTCTCATCGACCACTGAGAGTATTCTGTTCTCTAGCCTTTCCATAAACCCTGGTAGGCTATTTTCTATTGCTTTTCTGACTTCTTCAAAAATCTTTTCTTTAATTTGTTCGGTGAATAAAGGCATCGTGTCATCATTGTTTCCACCCGACATCTTTGAATCTCAAATGTTTACATCAAACCGATAAACATTTCATCTCATTATTCTGTGTACCAGTTTACTTTGGTTTAGCCAAGTTTATAACTTGCTTAAACCATTTGTGTTTAGTACATTTTCTGGGTTTGAGTGTATCAATACACTATACCCACGCACTTTAAACCATACCTTTTTCTAGTGTTTTATTTAGAATTCAATGTATATAATTAACTCTTACCGGATGTTTGATCAAGCTTCAAACCGAACACACTTGTCATTAACCTTGAGCTCTGATTACCAACTTGTAAGACCCTTATCGAAATATAACATACTTTATAATTAAAGTTTGGCAAATTTATACAAAAATGCCATTTTACAGAAACATCTACATAAATGATGTTCACTAAGTTTCCAAAAGTCCAAAATATACTTTTAAGTGTTTACATAAGTCTTAACATCGAGAATAAACAAAGATAAACATGGAAGCTTTAATTTGGCGTGTGTTCGGTTCTTGTACGAGCTTGATCGTCATCCAAAAATTCATATTGATCACCTATAATCAAAATCATCATAAACATTAGTAATGAGAGTTTTATAATACGTTTAAACAAGTTCGTAAAGCAAAATAAACAAAACAACTATTTTTGCCAGTTATGATGCCCATCGCGTGCCGCGACCGGTTTTTCTAAAGCCTTCGCGGGGCGCGACAACCCCTTTTTCACAGAAAGGTCCTTGCTGGGACTGCATTTTTCCCAGCTTTGCCATATTTTACATAATAACTCATAACTTTCACAATTCTTATCCGTTTTGTATAAAACATGTTTCTAAACGACCATAAACATTTACCTACGTATTTAACTCCTCAGGTTCGCAACAATCTTTTGATTTATAAGCTATCTGTTGATACATATCTCGGCTCGGTTCGACTCGGCTACGAAGTGAAGGCCGTAGTCAAGACATCCTCCTGTCTTGACTCGGTTTGTTATTTACTTTGTATTGTTCGATGTACATGTAACTGCGTGTGTGCAGTATACATGTTTGTTTATGTTTATGTGTTGTCTGCTTGTTTGAAGCCCAGTTGACAAGTCAAGGCTCAAGCCCAACATATGACAAAGTCTGAAGCCCAACATCATTTGACGAAGACCCTCATGTTGGCGAAATCCCTTGTGATGAAATCCCCTTTGGCGAAAACCCCTTGTGATGAAATCACTGGATTTCGTCAATGATGATGGATTTCGTCGATGTGAGTTCGTCAGCCACATGTTTTCGTCGAGGCCTTTACTATATAAACACAGACAACAGACAAAAACAAAGAGAGAAGTCTGAATAGATTTCAGAGAGCGAACACACTGTAAACACACACGCACTGATAGTTTATAAGAACATTTTGTAAACATTGCTTTGTAACCGTTTCATACGCATTAATACAATGGAGTGTTAATCGTTGAATCTTTGTGGTTGTGTTCGTAACTTGGTTTAACTTACCCGTTTGGATTCCGCACTCTCGGGTTTGTCGGAAAACAGGAATAAAGGTTGACTAGATTCTCCGGGTGGACCTACACTATCAGCTTACAAATCCGTTATAAAATTATTTGACCCGTTACGTTTAACATCCTTTTTCATATCTTCTGGCCAAGGTTAATCCTTGACCATTTTACTCATTCTCCGGGCTTATTAAAGACTAGCTTATTTCGCTTCCACTACATGGTTTGCATACGCGTTAACGTCCGCTTGACAATTTTAATTCAAGCGTAAGTTTTCCATCTTTAACTTAAAGAAATTCTAATTCTCTAAGTTTCAACCCAATCTAAAGTTCATCAACCAAAATTTAGCGTTTCCGATACTCGGCTTACGTATCATATTTACCGGTTTGTCGTGTGACATTCAAATCACTTAAAACCACCATTTAACTAACTTCTTTATTTTGACCCATTTGGTTGTCTATATGAGTTCCATCACTTTGTAAACATACCAAACGCGTCAAATTTTGCTATTTTCTTACTTAAGACATATCAATGGTCAACTCAACTATGTAATTGTAACCAAACAACAAGTCACTTACCTTAGAGCTTATCCTTCAAACGTGCATCCGCTCCCGCTTGTCCACTTGATGCTTCGCCCGACTTGCCTATAGAGTTCAATTAACTTCATCGTTTAGAACTCGTATTATCACATATCACACGCAATTTGTCAAATTAGTCAATTACATGATTCTTTCATATTTTCAACATTTCAAGATTCACTTAGGCATTTTAACAAGCATCTTGTGGGTGAGATTTTTATGCAGCTATTGTCGAGTTCGTGGTTAACTATTAACCATGTTTTAGCATCATATTCAAGCCTCTATGTCTAGTGTACATAAACAACACATTTCACAGATTTATCACCATATCTCAAGTGTTCATCATATCATCATAAAAACCCATCTAACTCATACATGGGTAGTCATTATATCTCTAGATTATGGCACTAATTTGCTAAATTCTCATCTAGGGTTTGTTCCCAGGCTTGTATTCGTTTCAATTTTGCCATTATATCTAACATACATACTAGACATCTAGTTATGAATGTTCATTATAAACTTAAAACATCACTAAACATCAAATTTTGACATACCTTTTGATCTCCTAACTTGGGTGATCACGAAATTAGCCTTAGCACCCATTTTAGTTCAATTTCCTCTTTAATTTTTGATGATTTTGTGAACTTTAGGGTTTTGAAAGAACCCCTCTTCTTGTGCTCCTGATGAACTCGACCAAGGACACACACTAGTGTGTGTGTTTTGGTTTTTAATTTACTTTTATTAAAACTATTTTCTAAATTGCCCCTTTTAGTCCCTCCATTTAAGGATTTATAAAAGAGGTTAGAATTTCTTGATTCTTTACTATTTAACTACAATAATTAACTCGGTTAAATATTTCTAGTTATATTTCACAAGGTTTTAATTTATCACAAATTATATATTTATATAGGTAGAGGATCCTGTAAAAAGTGCTCAAAGTGTGAGAAGTGTATTATAACACTATATGTAATACTATATAACACCATATACACACCATATAACAATATGTAACACCATATAATACCATATAACACTATGTAACACTATATATCATTATATAACAAATATAACACTATAGGTTGTCTGATAACATGTCTATGATAGATGTATAGTGTTATATTTGTTATATAATGATATATAGTGTTACATAGTGTTATATGGTATTATATGGTGTTACATATTGTTATACGGTGTTTATATGGTGTTATATAGTATTATATATAGTGTTATAATACACTTCTCACACTTTAGGCCCTTTTTACACTATCCTTACCTTATATATATATTTATACATAATTTGTTATATTTTTGGGGTGTTACAGCAATCCACTATCCCGCATTAATGATGACTCGAACTTGCCACCTCATTTTCTCTACCCACTCGGAATAGTTAGTCCAAGAGTAAACCAACCTCTCTCCCCAAGTCTAATGTAATTCTTCCCCATTCTACCACCATTAGTCTCATCCCACCTAATTTCCCATGTCCAATCCACTATTCATTTAGAGTGTGATGAACATACAATCTAGACAGACCACTCATCCTTCCCAACCTACACTACAATTCACTTAATTACAATCTTCCATCTCCACTACCTCAAAACTGCACCGCAACCAACACCTTATAACCACACGTTTTAAGACTGGCTTTTTAGACAAAAAAATCCCTTTTCGTCCATGTTTCTACCAACTATAGTGTCCTAACCACATATAAACAAGCTCTCAAAGATCAGGCTTTTGATGTAGTTCACTTAATTCGAACCCAACCCTATATCGGGCTTTTGATGGGGCACTTCAGTATCTCACCTTTACTATGCCCAACATAACCTACACGGTCTAACAAATTCTCCTCTACATGCGTGACCCTGAATACCATGTACATCCCCAAGCTCTACATTGCTTCCTCATGTATATCAAGGGGGTCGTATCTTATGTCCTTCAACTCTACAAGAGCTCTACCTCTAGTCTCACAGTCTATACCGATGTTGACAGGGTGATTTATCCCTCCAAGAAAAGCCCCACATCGGGTTTTTGCATCAACTTAGACAACAATATCGATTCATGATCTTTAAACATCAATCTACTGTTTCTTGTTCGAGTTCGAGAGACAACTATCAGGTGTTTACTAATGGTGTCGCTGAAGTATGTTGGTTGTACTGCATGTTTTCATAACTTTATCATCCTCTTCGTTAGGCCCTCATAGTGTATTGTTAACCCAGTCCAACATCAACGCACTAAGCATGTAGAAATCGACATGCATTTTGTTAAGGAAAAAGTCTCCCTTGTTCGCCTTTAGATCCTTCTTGTTCTTTCGTCACAACAGGACGCGAACATCATCACCAAAGAATTACAAAGACAACTTTTTCTTGGCTACAAATCAATATTTGAGTATAATCATTTGTAATACATTAACTTTAATATTTCCACTATCTAAATAATATATTAGCATGTACTCTTTCATCATACATGAACATGATTTACTCTTGATAGATTCCCCATCCATGAATTTTAGTAATCTCTATTTGTACTCTTTATCAATATTAAAATTAAGAAAAATCGTTACCAATTAACTTTGATATAAAGGATAATTTCACAACTTAAATTTAGATAGTAAAGCTTATGTTCTGAGTTTCCTAAACCAGCTTAACTATGTGTAAAACCAGCTTAACTATGTGTAAATGTACATTTAAAAATGTGTAACGTTTACACTTAAGTGCAAAATCTATAGTTAAAGACGTAACATTCGCAGATGAAAATTTTCCAAGCCATCGTGATACGCCAGCTTTTAGTGTTTGCGGGTATATATAGTGATTTTAAAAAGTGTGATGTTTAGAATTAAATGTAACGTTTATTGTTTACAAGTAAGTGTAACATCTACACTAAAACGTGTAACATTTATGCTTAAAAGTTCGCCTAACCACCATCATACGCCACCGTTTAGCTTGGTATTTATAATGATTTGCGGCGAATATTGCACAATCGCAGAGATTAGAAAACCCTAGTTCCCGGTGCCTCTTCAAGCACAAAAATCTCCAAGAAGATACTAGCTACAACATTCAAGTCTTGTGGATGGAGCGATCTAAACACCTGCACAATTTCACTTTCCCTACAGGCTTGACGTGGGGGAAACAACATCTACTGAGGTGCACGAAAGTTGATGCAGTTCGCCCAATGCATGTGGTTGAAGATGAATCTTCAGATTATGGTGAGGCTAACCAGAACCCTTCTGCAGGACAACCTAGATCCACCGATGATCTGCAAAAGAAGTTGGATTTTGAGATGAATTCATCATCGTCTCCGATCAAGTCTACTTCATCCCCATATGAAGGTGAAGAGAACTCCCAACTTTTAAAATGCAAATCTTTGAAGAAGTTGACACCCGAAACCTCATCGCTATCACCACCGCCAGCGATTCGCTCAAAAGATGGGGTTGACGGAGGAATCAATGCAGAAGCTGAGAGATCGAAGAAAATGAGGCCCAGAAGGAACATTGATAAGAAGGAAGAAAGACCCAAATTTTCAATCCAGCTATCGTGTAAGGAAATTGAGGAGGATTTCATTGCGATGACAGGAAAGAAACCACCAAGAAAACCTAATAAGCCGCCTAGAAGTCTTCAGTTGAAACTAAATGTACACAATCGCTTATCCGAATTCGAGAATTTTCAGTCCATACAAGATTCAAGTTTAACCTATTTTTGTTCAACTGATTTCACAGGCTCTATCTCCAGGTTTACACCTGTCTAAAGTTAATCAGGATCGATACAAAGTGAAAGAAAATGGAAAGATTTGAAGCTAGCTTCTGTGTGATCGATCAAAGATTTGTTGGTGTTTTTGGATAGCAGATAGTAAGGTATAACTGACTGAAATGTTGTTAGTGCTTAGTGAATTACCTGTGCTAGACTTTACTTTCTTGTCAAAGATTCTTAATCTTTAAAACTTCAAACTTGAGATGGTGTTTCACTTGTTTCTTGCATTTTTATATGATCGATATTTAGGGGTGTTTTAATTTCATCTAATTGAAGAAACTATACTGTTTAAGAATTGTGAGATTGCATTCCATATTGCATTCTTCACTCATTAGTATGTTCTTATCAAGTATATATAACCTGTGAAAATATGCTTGTCTGGAAGTATCTACATAGTTTAATTGTGTGATACAGGGATAAAAAAACATTTTGTCTTTCAATTATTTTTTGGGTTTTATTCATCTATTCTATATAGGGATTGATCAACTGCAAACTAAAAAACCAAGGGATTGAATTATGGTCATAAATTTGTTTTAAAGATTATTACCCCAAACGTGGATACGCAATTTTATGGCGAGGGTCTGCTATGTGCGGATGTGATAATGATCACCATTAGAAGTTCACCTTTAAAAAAAAAAAAAAACTAAATATATGTGTCCCGAAAGTCAGTTTATTATTGGTTTTAAGTTTGTTGGAAACTATGGTTCTTCTCATTGCTAGAGATTTCATTTCCATATTCCGGGATTAAAGTTTATGTAAACATAAGTCCCCGACTCCCAGAAAACCAATAATTAGACATTTGACACCAAAAATCAAACAGTTTCACCGCTAATCATTGTATTGATAATTATTTCGTCTTTTTTATCCAACAAATCACATAATTAATTGTAATCATATGGAGACAGTTTCAATTAGAATTTCTTATTTGTTATAGGTGTACCTATTGGCACATCCAAATGCTTTATGCACACCAAAAAGGGTTTTTTTGTCTTATATGCACACCCTGCAGTGTCGAGCTGTGGCCAAAGCGTGATGTTTTGGTACGGTCAACCAAACAAAAGACTGACGGGTGTCTGACAGATCTGTTGACCGAACCAAAACGCCGAGCTTTGGCCGCGTTTTGGTCCTGTCAACCAAACAAAACACTGACCGGGTGTCTGGTTGACAGGACCAAAACGCGGCCAAAGCTCGACTTTTTGGTCCGGTCAACAGACCCGTCAGTCTTTGTCTGGTTGACCGGACCAAAACGCCATGCTTTGGCCACAGGTCGACACTGCAGGGTGTGCATATATGACAAAAAAACCCTTTTTGGGCTAACTATCTACACACCAAGTGTGCAAATAGTCTCCCCTTGTTATAACAAATAAAATATTTATTTTATGTTGTTTTTGATGATTAGTTCGTTTAAAGGATTGAGGACTTCAAGTAGAGCCATATGTTTTTTTTACTTTTTTATAACGGCCAACAAAAAAAATTTATTATAAAACACTAGGGCAAGCAAGTAGCTAGCCAAATTACACCAAGACAAAGCAGATATACACCAAGCTACATATAACAAAACAAGGTAAGAACATTAATTAAAACAAGGAAGGCTGACTTTTGATCCAAAAAAACCCAACGTCTTCACCTCACTACGCCGCCGCCATCGGAGCTCTTTCGTTACTGTTCCCAGGTGAGTGAACTAACCAGTAGCCTATACCTCAAACTTTTCTCCGAGAAGATACCCGACCCATCAAGATCTCCCAAGACCAAACATCTGCCTCAAGGCTTGTTTATCTCCATATCAGTTCACCCAAAACCCTTACAACCCCCAAAATCATCAAATTCAACCAAAACTCACCTAATCTACAGTTTAAATACGGTATAAACTTAAAATTATTGAAAGATGATGAATATGTACATGGGGAGTGAAAAATATATGCAGTAAATACGTTCCAATATACAAAATCACAATATATTAGTGTGTATTGTTTGTGGTGTATACTGGGGACGTCTAGTGTGAGAATCCGAGATTTCAAGTTCTCTCCTCGATGATAAACCATTTGTTTTGTAATTCTGTTTGGACTATTTGTCTGATGTCGTGTAATGTGTGATTGCTTGAAGGATTAGAGTATTCGGGTGGCTAGTATTGTGTAATGTTAATGGTTAGTGGGTAATAAAAACAATTGACAAGTCGACTCGACGAGCAAGGGAGTTTCGTCGTCAACCCTTATTGACGAAAGACTGGTCTTTCGTCGTCACTTGATTGTTCGCTGGCCTAATTTCTGTTGAAGCCCAAGAGAGGCCCAATGTTCTGTGGACTATATAATCATGCATAAGGTTTACGAAACACCTCCTTAGCAAACCCTAACCCTCGACGGCAGACTCTTCCCTCTCGAGACTCCCTCTTCGATTCTATCACCTTTCCAGCATCTCATTATCTGCATCTCATAATCTGGTTAGTATATCTACCTTGTTTGATTTACATTCTTTAGTGGGCTAAGTTATGAATGTGTGTGTTAATTGTTATCGTTATGTGCATGTAATTAAAGGGTGATCTTCCTCTGTTGATGTGTGCTTTTCGTTATAGTAGAATTGCCTTGGTTTCTGTACATCATGTTAGTGCTATAGAACTTTATATAAAGGAAATGGCCAATGATCTACGCTGATGATTACAAACAGTGGTAATAATGTGAACTTGGGTTTTATTAGATATCATTCTGTATTTGACCGATTGTATGAATGGGATTAACGAATCAATATTTCATGTGGTTAATGATGATTTGTTAATACTCAGAAACATGGATACCCTGATTGAAATATAAACCGATTAGAGATAACTTGCTGATGTTGATTTGTGTTCTTGCAATCCTGAAACCCAAACTGACTGTGGGTGTTTTACGTCACTGGGTCTTGGACGAAACACTAAGAGTTTCGTCGAACTCACTTGTGACGAAAATCTTGATGTTTCGTCGACATGGCTTGTGTTTTGGTCAAAAATTACCTAAGCAATTTAATGATCAAATTAGTTAAGTGAGGTAGTGTGCTAAGAATGTGTGTTGTAAATATGCTGAATTGATTGTTTGTTAAAACAGTTTCAGGATATTGCTCAGGATATTGAGCTATATCTACGATCAAACAATGAGCAAAAAGTAAAGGGGGTGACATGAGATATACGAGGAAAGCCCTTGATCAATCTAGATCGCTGGCACAAAACCTCGGGAGCTGACAATCGCAGCTGCCTTGTTCTTCTTATTACTTCAAACGTTAGGATACAGTGCAGGATATTGATCAGATCGCTAAGTGTTACAATGCTTTTTGTGAAAGTGAGAGTTGCGAGAGAGTTGAAGTGTTAGAGAGCAGTGAGTGTTGTGTCCTATTCGATCTGATTTATCTATCTATTTATAGCTAAGAAACGAAAACAAAATCTCCTATAAATGGGGGATGCCTTCGAATATTCCTTAGTAAACGTTGGAGACCAGGTAAAGCGGGTTCAACGTCCTTCTTCGAACAACTTAGACCGAGTCTTCCGGGGAAAAGGTCCTCATGAACGTTGCAAGCTTGGACTCGCGCTCCTGCACAAAATCCGTTAGTGATCCTCAGGATACCATGTCAGGATGTTACCAATATCCTGAATCAGCATCCCGGGCATGAAAAGACTTCACATAATCAAGATATAACTTAAGATATTATCCAGGATATGGGCTCAGAATTTCACCCATAACAATTGTCCCCAAAAATGTTACCGTTAAGTATCCTGATACTAACGGTTACATTTTTTCACTAATAACGAGGTAATTAAGAGATAAGACCTTGATGTGACTAGTTGTAACCACGCAGCCTATAATTACTCATTACATCCCTATAACTTCTCATCCTCATCATCATTTAACCTTTACCGAAGAGAAAAAAGGTAAACATTTCTCTCTCATTTCCATGTTCCTTCTCCATTCTGTCCAATATTCCGGTAACCATATGGCGAGACAGACAATATCGAGTTCCGGTGACTCTGCTCCCACGTTCATCCACCAGAATATTCTCCAAGATCCGGAGAAGGAAATATGCTCCTTCGATAGTTCCCACTTGTTGGACCTCAAAACCTCTGGTGTCTTCCCGAAAGGGACGGTGTTCCTGCCATTTGATCGGGAAATCCGGTCGGATATGGTTTCCGACGAGTGGTTGTGTTTCAATGCTTTTCCCTTTACCTTAGGGTTGCAATTTCCTTTTCCATATTTCATCACCGAGTTCTTTAATACTACGGAAATCTGTTTCAGTCAAACAATACCGATGCTCTGGTGAGTGTTGTCCGTTCTTGATCAAATCAAGAAGAATCATATCCCTGACCTTTCCATTCATGACCTCCCCTTAGCATACCGGCTTAGATGCCATGGTTCTTGTCGATTTTTGTTCTATTTCACTTCCAGCGATCCACTGATACTCCGAGCCACCAGGAACGGAGAGGAATGGAAATCAAAGTTTTTCTTTGTAAAAAGAGATTCAATCCCTGGTGGAGCGGATTATCCGGTGAAGTGGTTGAGAAAGGGTAGGATTTAGGGTTTTTGGATGATCCTGTCTTGTATCCTGTTTCATATCTTGTACTAATTAATTTTTTATTTTCTTGTATACAGCCGATTTCAGGAAGCTTACACCTCCCTTAGCCGAATCACAAAAGAGAATCGACGCCATCAGACTCCTCCCAGAGGCTGAAAGAAGTTTCAATCCGTTTCCACCATCTCCAAATCCACTTTCGAGTGCAAACATGTCTGGTAAGGATCCTGCACGATATCATGCATACATGTTTTTTTTGATATATTTAGGAAAGAGTTTTACTCCCTGTACACAGACTCCAGCAAAGCTCCAATCCTCCTGGATCTTGATGAGCTTGATAGTTACCCAACTCTAGCCAACGTCAAGAAAGAGACTCCTGCTACTACCAGCTCCAAACCACTCCCGGCTCCTAAGCCCAATCCGAGAACTCGTGTTTCCACCGCCAAGAAGAGGAAAGGCTCTGAAGTTAGCACCCCAGGCTCTGAAGGGTTCTCCTATGAAGAACTCAGTTTCACTGACTCCTTGGAGCCAATGACATCCTTCCTCAATAAGGTAATATCCTGATACTGTATCCTGCACACATATCCTGATAGAATATCCTGACAGAATATCCTAACAGGATATCCTGGTTAATGGATTTTGACTTATACCTGAATTTTGACTTGCAGGGCCTCCAGCATCTGCTCCACCTTTACACCGATGTTTGCAGCACGAACAAGTTCCAAGATGCCAGGATCAAACAGCTCGAGACCACTGTTGCTGACCAAGGCGCCATTGCTGAAGTCAAGACCCGGCATTATGAGGACAAGTTGAAGAAGGTCACTCAGGATGCTGAGATAAAGCTAGCTTCCGTTCAAGTGGAGCACGAACAGGCCATGGTCTCTTTCCAGGAAGGGATCAAAAATTCAGCTATTGTCTCTCTGCTACAAGTTCGCATCAAGATGGCTTATGAGGCTAAGGAGACAGGTCTTGAGTGCCCAGCCTGGCCGGTCGATTCCTAGGTAGCAAAGCTGAAGGAACTTGGAGGCAAAGTTGTGTCGTGTCCTGCTGAGGCTGGTGAGTCTTCTAAGTCAGCAGAGATGGTGGAGAAGGCTGGAGAGAAGGATGCTGGGACGGATGCTGGGGAGGATGCTGCTCAGGATGTTGAGGCTGAGAAGACGGAGAAGGCTGGTGAAGATGCCGCTGTGTGAGGGCATTCGAGTGGGCGATGATGGATGTTGATGCCTAGGCCGGAGCCCACTTTTTTAGATTTGATGGTTGTGGTTGTTTGAACAATTTACTTTTCTTGTCTTTAAAACAATTTACTTTCCTGCACTTAGACAATATGATGACCAAAGGTGGATGGGTTTCGGTTTGAGATGAAGCCTTCAACTGTTATGAACTTATTGTGCTTTTGGTGGACGGATCTCAGTTTGAGATGAAACCAAAAGCACAAACTTTTACCATGTTAATAATATAACTTTCTTTTGGTTTTATCTTTGTTGTTACACTTTTTATGCATAGCTGTTATTTATGAAAATAGTTTTGTTTGAACATTCTCGGGAACATATTCTGAGAGCATCCTGAGAGATATCCTGGTTAGGATACTGCCACATAACTCATAAAACATAAGTTATAAAAAGGAGAGATCATACCGAAGATTCCTAGAGAGTCAATTCCTATCTTCCATCCTAGGAATGTCCCCAGTGCACATTTATAAGTTTGAATCCATCCTTTGAATTGTATAATGTATGTCCCATGTGTTAAACATATTTGAAAATTTAGGAATGCAAACATAGTCGTACTTTAGCTTTCCTGTGGATAAATCCTGAATACCCTGGGGATAAACCCTTTCGTGAGAGAGGGTGATTTCAATCCTCATATACCTTTAGGATCCAGAATATAGCCAATAGTAACGAAATTGTCAGCCACTTTTACATGAACTGGTCCCGCTACCTTGAACTATCCCTAGATAACTTGTGCTCCAGGCGGGGTGTTTAAACCCAATTCGTAAGAAAGGTGAATACCCTTAAACCTTTGAAGGGATCAGAATCCCTTATACGTGAGAAAGGGGGGCAATCCTCTAATCTTTTGAAATATCCTGAACATGTATCCTGGAGCTATATCTTGAGGCATATTCTACAAAATAACCTCAAACTAAGGTGGGTCCGATGCTTAAGTCAGTATTGGGTTCGAAATAATAAACAAATTCAAATATATTTAAAAGAGATAGAATCCATACCATCCTGAGATAGAAATTAAATTCTAATCTCACTTGAAATAGAGCTTTAAGTGTATAGCATTCCAGGATCTTGGCAGCATATCTCCCTCCATATTCTTGAGTCGGTATGTGCCTTTTCCAGATTCTGATTCAACCTCATATGGTCCTTCCCACTTTGGAACTAATTTTCCATCGGCAGGATTTGTAGTATTTTGAAAAGCCTTTCTTAATACCCAATCCCCAACTTGAAATCTTCTAGTCCTTATATTTTTGTTATAAGCTCTGGCTATCCTCTGTTGGTATGCTGCCACCCTTAGCTTTGCTGCATCTCTTGTCTCGTCCACAGTATCCAATTCTTGGCACAAAGCTTCAGGATTCTACTCAGGATCCCGGAGGTTAGATCTTGCTGTCGGTATTACCATCTCTGTTGGGATTACTGCTTCCGCCCCAAATACTAGGGAAAACAGATTCTGGCCAGTTGCACTCTTTATCGTTGTTCTATCAGCCCACAAAACAAAGGGTAGTTCTTCTGCTCATCTTCCTTTTTTAGCTCCTAGTCTCTTTTTCAGGTTGTTGACAATTATCTTGTTCGAGGATTCTGCTTGTCCATTTGCTTGAGGATGTACCGGAGTAGATGTGATCATTTTGATTCCCCAACTCTTACAAAAGTCAGTAGTCCTCTTACTTATAAACTGAGATCCATTGTCACAAATTATCTCAGCTGGTACTCCAAACCTAGTCAGGATATTCCTTTTAATGAAGGATACTACTTCTTGATCTCTGACTTGAACAAATGCTTCAGCTTCAACCCATTAGAGAAATAATCAGTCATTGCCAGCATAAAGACCTTTCCTCCTGGAGCCTTCGGCAATTTCCCCACTGTTTTGGTCAAAAATTACCTGAGCAATTAAGTGATCAAATTAGTTAAGTGAGGTAGTGTGCTAGAAATATGTGTAAAAAATGTGTTGACAAAATTAGATATGAAAACAGTTTCAGGATATGGTTCAAGATATAGAGCTGTATCTATGATCAAACAATGAGAAAAAATGTAAAGGTGGACACGTGATGTACGAGGAAAGCCCTTGATCAATCTAGATCGCCGGCATAAAACCTCGGGAGCTGACAATCGCAGCTGCCTTGTTCTTCTATTACTTCAAATATCAGGATACAGTGCAGGATGTGGTGCGGATCAACTATGTGTTACAATGTAATTCGAATACAAGTGTTTGAGTGTGGTGTTCGCAGTGAGTAAAAGTGTTCGAGAGTGTAAGTGAAAGATTGTGTGCCTTAAACTGATCCGCCCTCATCTATTTATAGTAAAGATAATGTAACAAACTATCCTAAACTTCCGGGATCCAGCGAATATTCCCACTCGAACGTTGAGGACCAAGTCTTTCGGGTTCAACGGCTCCCTCCTAACAAATACGCCCGAGTCTTGAGGAGAAGAAGTCCTGATGACCGTTAGTAACTTGCAGCCATTAACCTGCACGTGTTTAATTTACTCAAGCTTAGGATATCGCCCAGGATGTTAGCAATATCCCCGTCCAATATCCTGGTCACAAATAAACAATTAGAAGCAGGATAATAGTCAGGATATGTATACTCAGAAAATGACCCATAACAATTGTCCCCAAATATATCGGTTGGTATACCAATCCAACGGATATATTTCAAAACCTTTTCTCGTCGATCGAGGCTATTAAAATGAAACGATGGTTGAAATGACAGTGTGCCATTTTCAATGCAACATTTACTCTTTACCCCCCCTATATTCAGCCTATATTTAGCCAAATCATTTCTGCTTCTTTTTATCTTTCTTCAAGCGATTTTCAGGTAATCACTTTTCTCTCCATCCTCTTTCCTTCTTTCTTGAATTTCTTTCAGTTTGCTCAACACCCTTCATGGCATCACGAACAAGATCCCAATCGGACAGACCGGCCTCAACCCTCGTAAGTCAAAATTTCATTGTTGATCCAGCAAAGGAAATCTGCTGCTTCAACAACGCCGACATCGCTGCTCTTAAAGATTCCGGCGCCTTCCCCACCTGAACAGTCTTTCGCCCTTTTGATCGGGAAGCCCGATCAGACGCGTTATCCGATGAGTGGGTTTGTTTCTTCGCCTACCCCTTCTCTCTTGGACTCCGGTACCCATTTCCACCCTTTATCTCTCGCTTTTTCGAACTCACCGGCCTTAGCTATGCCCAGATTATGCCAATGGTTTGGCGAGTTTTAATAGTGCTGGATCAAATCAAATCTCGTCATTTTCCTGACCTACTTGTTGAGGACCTCCCTATAGCATACCGGTTGAGATCCCACGGCAATCACCGTTTTCTTCTGTTTTCTACCTCCAAGAACCCTTTGGTTCTTAAAGCCACCAAGAACGAGGATCGATGGCGACGAAAATTCTTTTTCGTAAAAAGAGACTCTATTGATAAGGGTTTCGATCTACCGGTTAAATGGTTAACCAAGGGTAGGATTTAGGGTTTTAGGAATATCCCCAATTATATCTTCAAACTGTATCCCGGACTTATATCCTGATGTTTTTATGCAGCGAACTTCAGAGATTTAGTGCCTCCCAGTGCAGAATCCGAATCCAAGATCAAGGAAATCTACCGACTTCCTGCCAGTGAAAGAACTTCCTCCCTGTCTCTTACAGATTCAAGCCAGAAATCAAGCTCAGAGATGTATGGTAAGCACATTCTCAGCATATATTTTAAATTAATTACTTTTAAAAAGTATGATGAGTTTAAGAATATCTTCCCTTGTGCAGTACCAGTTGTCAACCTTGAAGGTTTCCAACTTGACGAGTTGGATTGCTACTCCAGCCTCGCACCCATCAAACAGGAATCCAAGCCAAAGTCGTCTGCTACACCAAAACCTACCTCTTCAAGGACCGTTTCTGCTCCTAAAGCCCCTCCGGCATCTAGGACCCGAGCATCCAGTTCTCGGAAGAGAAAGGAGTCGGATTCTCCAGCTGTTTCTGAAACATTCTCTCTCGAGAACCATGGGTTTAACGAAGCCACCTCATTCCTCAAACAGGTAAAATTTTCCTTTCAATATCCTACACAAGTATGTTAGTACTTATCCTGTTTATTTTTACATCGATACCTGTGTCCTTATCGATAGGGTTTGGATCGTCTTATGCACTTGTATGAAGACGCCTGCGGGCTTAACAAGATGTTGGAGATCAAGCTGGAGAAAGCTGAAGCCACCATAGCCGACCAAGGAACCATTGCAGCTGCCAAATCCCAGCATTACGAAGACAAATATAAGGCCATGATCCAGGAACACCAAGCTACCCTCCACAAAGCCAATGAGGACGCCCAAGCCAAACTAGATGATGCCCTTCTCCAGTACCAGCAGAATATGAGTTCCTATCGGGACAGCCTCAAGGCATCCGTGGTCGTCTCTCTTCTCCAAGCCAGGATAAGGATGGCTTACGAAGCCAGGGATTTGGGCTTCGAATGCCCCTCCTGGAACATAAAGACTTGGGAGGCGAAACTAAAGGATCTTGGAGGTCATTCCGTTGCTCATCCTGCAAAGCATGCTGGTGAAGAGCCTTCTAAGGCGACAGAGGAAGTGGCCAATGCTGACGATGGTGATGCCGAGAAGAATCCTGAGGCCGATGCTGGTGCAGATGCTGGGAAGGAAGCTGTTGATCAAGAAGGTGCCGCTTCTTAAGCGGTGAAGTGGGCGATGATGGATATACGTGCCAAGGCCGGAGCCCACTTTTAAGTTTCATAGTTGTGGTTATGTAAACAATTTACTTTTCCTGTCTTCGAACAATTTATATTCCCTGCATTAGAACAATGTGATGACCAAAGGTGGATGGGTCCTAGGTTTTAGGACGAAGCCCTTGGTCACCAATTAGTATAACTTGTTTTGAATGTGGTAACGGTTGTAGGTGGACAGGTCCTGTTTTGAGATATATCATGCAACCGTTACACAAGTATGGTAAGAACTAATTGTGCTTTTGGCGGATGGGCCTTGGTTTAAGGTGAAACCAAAAGCACAACTTTTGACTTGTTAGTAATATAACTACCTTTTGATTTATTTGTTATTGCCTTGCATTACTTAATGTAACTCTTAGCTTTGTAAAAATTTTATCTTGTTATCTTATGAAAATATTCTGATCAGTATACTCAGAAATATATTACAAAAACTTTTTTATTAGATAGGACTCCCAAATGCTCGTTCAACTTTGTAGAAAGCTTTTGAAAAACAATTTATTTTTCCAAAACCAAGTTTTGATAATACTTAAATGATCAAAGTTCCAAATTAATACTAGTTTCAAACACCTTAATCAAATATCCTGAAAAGGATTTTGAGAATATATCAGGATTTTTAACATAGTGTTATTAAAAACTTAAACGATGTTTACAAAGGAAAGATCATACCCGGAGTAGGATATAACCCTATTATCAAACCTCAATCTCCTTGCAACTTTTCCAATGAAGATGTCCCCTGTGTGAGATATTTAGCATACTAGTTCCGAGCTTTAGCCTTTGAGCTTTACATCACCAGCTTGGTAGGAATGTCCCCTGTGTACAATGTCTTCAAGTACTTAGAAATCTTCTGAATGTCAGTTTCCATTGTATAGGCGATTTTTTAGGTCCCAAGGGTAAAACCCAAGGATGTACTGGAGATAAATCCCTTGTATCCTGGGGAAAATCCCAAATTTTCATGCGCTACAGGCGGGAGTGTATAAACTCCAAGACTTAGAAAGGTGAAAACCTTTAAACCTTAGAGAGTATGAAAATACCCTTTCGTGAGAGAGGGTGATCAATCCTCATATACCTTTAGGATTCAGGATATAGCCAACAGTAACGAAATTGTCAGCCACTTTTACATGGACTGGTCCCGCCACCTTGAACTATCCCTGAATAACTTGCGCTCTAAGCGGGGTGTTTAAACCCAATTCGGAAGAAAGGTGAATACCTTTAAACCTGTGAAGGGATCAGGATCCCTTGTACGTGAGAGAGGGGGCCAATCCTCTAATCTTCCGAAATATCCTGAGTGAGCATCCTGGAGCTATATCCCGAAGCATATACTGCAAAACATCCTTACACTAAGGTGGGTGTTAGCTTGGCTAACACCCCTCCGATGCTTAAGTCAGTATTGGGTTACAAAGAACAAATTAAACCAAACATATTTAAAAAAGGTAGAATTCATACCATCCTGAGTTAGAAATTAAATTCTAAACTCACTTGAAATAGAGCTTAAGGTGTATAGCATTCCAAGACCTCGGTAGCATATCCCCCTCCATATTCTTGAGTCTGTATGCTCCTTTCCCTGCTTCTGATTCAACTTCATATGGTCCTTCCCATTTTGGAGCTAACTTGCCATCGGCAGGATTAGTAGTATTCTGAAAAGCCTTTCTTAACACCCAATCTCCAACCTTAAATCTTCTGGTCCTAATATTCTTGTTATATGCCCTGGATATTCTCTATTGATATGCTGCCATCCTTAGCCTTGCCGCATCTCTCTTCTCATCTATAGTGTCTAAATCCTGACTCAAGGCTTCAGGATTCTGCTCAGGATCACTTAGGGTAGATCTTGCAGTAGGTATTGTCATTTCCGTTGGAATCATTGCTTCTGCTACAAATACCAAGGAAAATGGGGTTTGGCCTGTTGCATTCTTTACCGTTGTCCTATCAGCCCACAAAACAAAGGGTAATTCTTCTGCCCATCTTCCTTTTTTGGCTCCAAGTCTCTTCTTTAAGTTATTGACAATTATCTTGTTTGAGGATTCTGCTTGTCCATTTGCTTGAGGATGTACCGGAGTAGATGTGATCATTTTGATTCCCCAACTCTTGCAAAAGTCAGTAGTTCTCTTGCTTATAAACTGAGAACCATTGTCACAGATTATCTCGGCTGGTACTCTGAATCTGGTCAGGATATTCCTCTTTATGAAGGATACTACTTCTTGATCTCTAACTTGAACAAATGCTTCTGCTTCAACCCATTTGGAGAAATAATCCGTCATTGCCAACATGAAAACCTTTCCTCCTGGAGCTTTCGGAAGCTTTCCCACTATATCCATACCCCACTTCATAAACAGCCAAGGGGAAACAATAGGATACGGTGGTTCAGCAGGTTGATGCGATATGTTACTATGTCTTTGACATGCGTCACATCTTCGAGCATATTCTGCGGCATCTTTTCTCATTGTTGGCCAATAATATCCTGTCCTCAATACTTTTGAGAATAATGACCTGCCCCCAGTATGGTTACCACAATCCCCTTCATGTATATCCTGAAGTACTTCTTTGGCTTCAGGATCCTCCAAGCACCTCAAATATGGTCCTGCAAGAGATTTCTTGTATAAAACATTATTTATAATAGTGAATCGTGATACCTTCATTCTAAATGCCTTAGGATTTTCATTTCCGGGGATGTGTCCTTCTTTGAGATATTTCACAATTGGAGCCGTCCAGGATGTAGGATCCTGTTCAGGATATTCCTCTCAGGGATCCCGAATTCCCGCTACTTCTTTACCCTGAGGATTCGTTGCAGGATATAAGACATGTAATATTGGTATTTGGGTCCCTTCAGGTATCCTAATTGATGATCCCAAATTTGCTAAGGCATCCGCTTCAGCATTATCCTCCCTTGGTACCTGTTCAAGTGTAAAAACATCGAAATATCCTGCTAATTTTTTGAGAATATCGAGGTATTCGATTAATTTCTCACCCTTAACTGCATAGGATCCATTAAAATGGTTAGTAATTAACAAGGAGTCAACATATATTCGCAAATTTTTTATACGCATACTCTTAGCCAATTCTAATCCTGCAATTAAAGCTTCATATTCTGCCTCATTATTAGTAGCAGGAAATTCACACCTAATGGCCTGGGGTAATATGTCCCCCTGTGGCGATTTTAGTAGTATACCTAAACCCACACCTCTTATATTGGATGCACCATCAGTATACAATGTCCAGGATCCTGAAGATTCTACTAACTGCTGAACTTCTAGATCTGCCTCGTCCTGAATGTCACTACTGAAATCAGCCACAAAGTCAGCTAAAGCCTGAGACTTTATGGTATTTCTAGGTTCATATACTAAATCATAAGCACTCAACTTTACTGACCACTTGGCCATCCTGCCTGACATCTCTGGTTTCCTAAGCACATTTTTGACAGGATAATTCGTTTTAACATGGATCCTATGTGTTTCAAAATAATGTCTAAGCTTTGTCGATGCCATAACTAGAGCTAATATTAATTTTTCTAAATGAGAATACCTAGTTTCAGCATCTAACAAACTTTTACTAACATAATAAAGAGGATATTGCTGACCTTCATGGTCTTTTATAAGAACGACACTTACAGCATTCCCTGATACAGCGAGGTATAGGGATAGTGGTTCACCATTTTCAGGCTTCATTAATAGAGGTGCGGTTGAGAGATATCGCTTCAAATCCTGCAAGGCTGCTTCATGCTTTGCTCCCCATTGAAATTTCTTATTCTTATTGAGGATATCATAAAATTCCTTGCATTTTTCTGAGGATCTTAAAATAAATCTATTCAAAGCTGCTACTCGGCCTGTCAACCTTTGTACGTCCTTCATATTTGAGGGTGATTTTATATCCAGGATAGCTTTGATCTGCTCTGGGCTTGCTTCTATCCCCCTTTTTGTCACCACATATCCAAGAAACTTTCCTGCCCCCACTCCGAAATGGCATTTAGCAGGATTCATCTTCATGTTGTATCGATCCAGGATATCAAATGCTCCCTTGATATCCTGGAGGTGATCCTCAGCCTTTTTAGATTTCACCACCATATCGTCGATATATACCTCCATGGTGTCCCCCAGCTTATCCTTGAACATCATGTTTACCAATCTCTGGTATGTTGCACCTACATTTTTCAAACCGAAAGGCATAGCAGTATAGCAATATGTACCTGTTGGTGTCATGAAAGCAGTATCCTCCTGATCCGAAGGCTCCATTTGAATCTGCTGAAATCCTGAGGATGCGTCCATGAACGTTAACATCTCATGTCCAGCAGTAGCATCTACCATTGCATCGATATGAGGGAGAGGAAATGGGTCTTTAGGACAAGCCTTGTTCAAGTCCGTGTAGTCTACACAGACTCTCCATTTCCCGTTTTTCTTCTGTACCACAACTACGTTAGCTAGCCATCTTGGAAACTTGACTTCTCTGATCATCCTGGACTTCAACAACCTTTCAACTTCCTCTTGGATAATCGCATTCCGCTCAAGAGCAAATTTTCTTCTTTTTTGTTGAACAGGCTTGAATGATTTGTCAATTCCAAGCTTGTGAGTGATAATGTCTTTGGATATGCCTGTCATATCTTCGTGCTTCCAGGCAAACGTTGACATCCTGCATTTCAAAAAGTTAGTTAACTGATTTTCAATATCCTGAGGGATATTGGCTCCAACGAGCACCGAGATATCTGGATTATCCTGATCCAGGATAATTTTCTTTACATCCTGCTCTGAATCCTCCATGATATCCTGGGCCCGCGTCTTTAATTGCTATGCTGCATTAGGCTTGGTTGAGGATTTCATCGAGGACGAGTAACACTCCTTAGCTTCTTGCTGATCACTTTCAACCTTGACAACTCCCCAAGGGGTAGGGATCTTGATGCATTGGTGATATGTTGATGGCACAGCCTTCATATCGTGAATCCATGGTCTTCCCAGTATGATGTTATAGCAGGATAAGGAGTCCATCACACAGAAACGTTGTATTGAATTGACCCCTTCAACATATACTGGTAACTTTATTTCCCCTACGGTATTTCTAGCTTCTCCACTGAAACCAACAAGCATAGTGGACTTCGAAGTGATGTCCATCGGAGATACATTCATCCTCTTCAACATTTCCAGCTGAATTATATTGACAGAACTACCGTTGTCTACCAGTATCCTGCGTACAAAATGGTTAGCCACATATAACGTTATTACCAAAGCATCATGGTGAGGATCCGGAACAGTATCCCTGTCATCACTATCGAAAGTGATCACTTTATCAGTTGTGAGGGTAGTCATCCTGACTGGTCTGTCCCCTCTCTCACTCTTAGCTTCCTTTGCATGTCTTTTGGCCGCCGAATACGAAGTTCCACAAATATCGGATCCCCCTGAAATAAAGTTAATTATCTTGGCATCTGCTGGGGGTGATGCTGCTCGTTCAGGATCCTTCTCGGGATCCTGACCTTTATTCTTCTTTTTTCCCAGCAAGTCCTTCAGATACCCTTTGCTTAACAGGTACCTTATTTCTTTCCTTAGAGCAATGCAATCCTCGGTTATGTGTCCGAAGTCTTCGTGGAAGGCACACCATTTGGATTTATCCTTCCAATCAGCTTTCTGCTGGTTCTTTCGAGGCCACCTAGCTTTGTCCCCTAAGCCCTGCATAGCATACATTAATTCGGGTATATTAACAGAAAAGCAGTATTCAGATAAGTCAGGATATTCTTCAGGATCCTCGTCTTCAACAACATTCACTTTCTTGTTATCATTTCTGCCGTATGGCCTGGAGCGATATGGCTTATACGAGGTCTCCGATTTCCTATTAGTTGATTCATAGGTTGAGGTAGAGTTCATCCTCTCCTGCATCTTCTTGTCATCTTCCAGACGGATATATCTCAAAGCCCTGTTACGAGCTTCATCGAGATTCCTGTAGGGATTCATTACAAGATCCTGATAAAACTGAGAATCCTTTTGTAATCCCATCTTAAAAGCTTGCACAGCTGTTGCAACATCAAGATGTGGGATATCCAAGGATTCTCGACTGAATTTGTTCACATAATCCCTCAAGGATTCCTAAGGCCCTTGAGTTATCCTGTAAAGATCACTGGTTAGTTTCTCAAAACTCCGACTACAAGAAAATTGACTGTTAAATAAATTAACCAAATGAGCAAACGAAGTAATTGAGTGAGGAGGAACGTTTAACAGCCATTTTAAGGCTGATCCTGTTATAGTAGAACCAAATCCCTTGCACAAGCATGCTTCCTTGAGCTCCGGAGGGATAGGGTTAATCTCCATTCTTTCCCTATACTGAGCAATATGCTCTTCAGGATCCGTAGTCCCATCATACAGCTTCATGTTGGGAGTCTGAAATCTTTTTGGGATTTCAGCATCACAGATGGGATATGCAAAGCGAGATATCCTGTGGCTGTCTTGGGATACTTCCAGAATTGGTTGGACCACTCCAGGCACACTGGATATCATGTCCTTCAATTTCTGGAGCTCCCTGGTAAATGTTGACGTCATACCTGCATCCTGCAAAGAACCATTATTGTTAGTAGCAAGAATATTATTATTTAACACCTTACCGTTCTGAGGATTTTGGCCAAATCCTGAAGCATATCCTGAACTTCTCACAGTCGATATTCTGACCGAAGAGGGTATCTCAGGGGTATGATTCTGAGAATGGCTTGGGACGATATTCCCCCTATTATCCTCAGTGTAAACTACGGAACTGAAGTTCAAAGCCCTGGGCTGTATAGGAGTGACAGTTTCTTCAGCGGGTCTACTCGAGCTAGCTTTTAAGAGTTGTATTTCTCTTAATAGCATTTGGTTAGTCTCCTGTTGCTGCCTCATTTGTTCCTGCACACTTCCAAATAAAGTCAAAATTTCATCATTAGTGGCTAAAACAGGAGCAGATCCCTGGACACTCCGAGTAGGGATAACATCTTGAGGTTGTGAAGAAAACGGCATCCTTGGAGGAGGTGGTGGAAGCACTGAACCAGTGGTAGCAGAGGTTGTAGCAGACATAGTGGAAGAGCTCATGTTTGATCTTGAGGCCATTGTAAACAATGTGGCAAAAAGTTTAGAAAATAGAAAACCGGTTAATGATTTTGCAAAGATTTTTAGTAAAAGTAGCACCACTTGCCCCACGGTGGGCGCCAAATTGTCTTGGTCAAAAATTACCTGAGCAATTAAGTGATCAAATTAGTTAAGTGAGGTAGTGTGCTAGAAATATGTGTAAAAAATGTGTTGACAAAATTAGATATGAAAACAGTTTCAGGATACGGCTTAAGATATAGAGTTGTATCTATGATCAAACAATGAGCAAAAATGTAAAGGTGGACACGTGATGTACGAGGAAAGCCCTTGATCAATCTAGATCGCCGGCATAAAACCTCAGGAGCTGACAATCGCAGCTGCCTTGTTCTTCTATTACTTCAAATATCAGGATACAGTGCAGGATGTGGTGCGGATCAACTATGTGTTACAATGTAATTCGAATACAAGTGTTTGAGTGTGGTGTTCGCAGTGAGTAAAAGTGTTCGAGAGTGTAAGTGAAAGATTGTGTGCCTTAAACTGATCCGCCCTCATCTATTTATAATAAAGATAATGTAACAAACTATCCTAAACTTCCGGGATCCAGCGAATATTCCCACTCGAACGTTGAGGACCAAGTCTTTCGGGTTCAACGGCTCCCTCCTAACAAATACGCCCGAGTCTTGAGGAGAAGAAGTCCTGATGACCGTTAGTAACTTGCAGCCATTAACCTGCACGTGTTTAATTCACTCAAGCTTAGGATATCGCCCAGGATGTTAGCAATATCCCCGTCCAATATCCTGGTCACAAATAAACAATTAGAAGCAGGATAATAGTCAGGATATGTATACTCAGAAAATGACCCATAACACCCACTATGTCCATTCCCCACTTCATAAATGGCCAAGGGGAAGCTATAGGATATAATGGCTCAGCAGGTTGATGTAATATATTACTGTGTCTTTGACATGCATCACATCTTCGAGCATATTCTGTAGAATCTTTCTTCATTGTCGGCCAATAGTATCCTATTCTCAATACTTTTGAGAATAATGACCTGCCTCAAGTGTGGTTACCGCAATCTTCTTCGTGTATATCCTGAAGCACTTCTTTAGCTTCAGGATCTTCCAAGCATCTCAGGTATGGTCCTGCAAGAGATTTCTTGTATAAAACATTATTTATAATGATGAATCGCGATACCTTCATCCTAAATGCCTTAGGGTTTTCCTCCTTAGGGATATGTCCTTCCTTGAGATATCTCATGATTGGAGCCGTCCAGGATTTAGTATCCTCATCAGGACCATGACCAGGATCCTGAATGCTTGTTACCTCCTTATCCTGAGCCTTGAAGAGTTCTACAACAGGATACAGGATGTGAAGTACAGGTATTTGTGCTCCCTCTGGTATCCTGACTGGTGATCCTAGGTTCGCCAAGGCATCCGCTTCAGCATTATCTTCTCTTGGTACCTGTTCAAGTATAAAAACATCGAAATATCCTGCTAATTTTTTGAGAATTTTGAGATACTCGATTAACTTCTCACCATTAACTGCATAGGATCCATTAAAATGATTAGTAATTAACTAGGAGTCAACATATACTTGCAAACTTTTAATATTCATGCTCTTAGACAATTCTAATCATGCAATTAAAGCTTCATATTCAGCTTCATTATTGGTGTAAGGAAACTCACATCTAATAGCCTGGGGTAATATGTCCCCCTGTGGCGATTTTAGTAGTATACCTAAGCCTACACCTCTCACATTAGATGCACCATCAGTATACAATGTCCAGGATTCTAAGGTCTCTCCTAGTTGTTAAACTTCTAGGTCCACTTCATTTTGAATATCAATACTGAAATCAGCCACAAAGTCAGCTAGAGTCTGTGACTTTATGGGATTTCTAGGTTCATATACTAGGTCATAAGCACTCAACTTTATTGACCACTTAGCCATTCTACCTGACATCTCAGGTTTTCTAAGCACATTTTTAACAGGATAATTGGTTTTAACATGAATCCTATGTGTTTCGAAGTAAAGTCTAAGCTTTGTTGATGCCATAACTAGGGCTAATATTATTTTTTCTAAATGAGAATATCTAGTATCAGTATCTAATAAACTTTTGCTAACATAATAGACAGGATATTGCTGACCTTCATGATCCTTTACAAGGACAGCACTTACAGCATTCCTTAATACTGCGAGGTATAGGGATAATGGTTCACCATTTCCAGGCTTCATCAATAGAGGTGCAGTTGAAAGATACTGTTTCAAATCATGCAAGGCTGCTTCATGCTTCACTCCCCATTCGAACTTCTTGTTCTTCTTTAGGATATCATAAAATTCCTTGCATTTTTCGGAGGATCTTGAGATAAATCTGTTCAATGTTGCTACTCGTCCTGCCAGTCTTTGAACATCTTTCATGTTAGAAGGTGATTTGATATCCAATATGGCTTTGATCTGTTCTAGTCTTGCTTCTATCTCTCTTTTAGTTACCATATATCCTAGAAACTTTCCTGCCCCCACTCCGAAATGGCCCTTAGCAGGATTCAGCTTCATGTTATACTGATCCAGGATATCAAATGCTCCCTTAATATCATGGAGATGATCCTCAGCCTTTTTGGATTTTACTACCATGTCATCGATGTACACCTCCATAGTGTCCCCCAGCTTGTCTTTGAACATCATGTTCACCGATCTTTGATATGTTGCACCTGCATTCTTCAAACCAAAGGGCATAGCAGTGTAACAATAAATACCTGTTGGTGTCATGAAGGTAGTATCCTCCTGGTCTGAAGGTTCCATCTGGATCTGCTGGAATCCTGAGGATGTATCCATGAAGGTTAACATCTCATGGCCGACAGTAGCATCCGCCATTGAGTCAATATGAGGAAGATGAAATGGGTCTTTGGGACAGGCTTTGTTCAAGTCTGTGTAATCCACACAAACTCTCCATTTCCCATTTTTCTTCTGCACCACAACTACATTTGCTAGCCATCTTGGAAACTTGACCTCTCTGATCATTTTGGATTTCAATAACCTCTCTACTTCTTCTTGAATAATCATATTTCGCTCCGGAGCAAATTTCCTTCTCTTTTGTTGGACAGGCTTGAATGACCTATCAATACCAAGCTTATGTGTTATAATGTCCTTGGAAATACCTGTCATATCCTCGTGCTTCCACGCGAATGTTGACATCCTGCATTTCAAAAAATTAGTCAATTGATCTTCAATATCCTGAGGGATATTGGTTCCCACGAGCACCGAGATTTCCGGATTATCCTGATCCAGGATAATTTTCTTTACATCCTGCTCTGAAGCCTCCACGATATCCTGGGCCCGCATCTTTAATTGCTATGCTGTATTAGGCTTGGTTGAGGATTTCATCGAGGATGAGTAACACTTCTTTGCCTCCTGCTGATCACTATCTACCTTGACAACCCCCCAAGGCGTAGGGATCTTGATGCATTGATGATAGGTTGACGGCACATCTTTCATGTCATGGATCCATGGCCTACCCAATATGATATTATAACAGGATAGGGAGTCCATCACACAGAAGCGTTGCATTGAGTTGAGCCCTTCAACATATACTGGTAACTTTATCTCCCCTACTGTGTTGCTAGCCTCTCAACTGAACCCAACAAGCACAGTGGACTTCGAAGTGATATCCATTGGAGATACATTCATTCTCTTCAACGTTTCTAGTTGGATTATGTTGACGAAGCTACCATTATCCACTAGTATCCTGCGTACAAAATGGTTAGCCACATATAGTGTTATTACCAGAGCATCATGGTGAGGATCCTGGACAGTATCCCTGTCATCATTGTCAAAAGTGATCACTTTATCAATCGTGAGGGTCTTCATTCTGGTTGGCTTTTCTCCTCTTTCGGCCTTAGCCTCCTTTACATGTCTCTTGGCCGCGGAATATGAAGTCCCACAAATGTCGGATCCTCCTGAAATAAAGTTAATTATCTTGGCATCCGCAGGAGGTGATGCTGCTTGTTCAGGATCCTTCTCAGTATCCTGGCCCTTGTTCTTCTTTCTTCCCAGAAGATCCTTCAGATATCCCTTGCTCAAGAGATAACTTATTTCTTTCCTTAGAGCAATGCAATCCTCGGTAACATATCCGAAATCCTCATGGAAGGCACACCATTTGGACTTATCCTTCCAATCAGCTTTTTGTTGATTCTTTCGAGGCCACCTGGCTTTGTCTCCTAAACCCTGCATAGCATACATTAGTTCAGGTATATGAACAGAAAAACAATATTCAGATAATTCAGGATACTCCTCAGGTTCCTCGTCTTCAACAGCATTCACTTTCTTGTTGTCATTTCTACCATATGGCTTGGAGCGATATGGTTTGTACGAAGATTCTGATTTCCTGTTGGTTGACTCATAGGTTGTGGATGAATTCATCCTCTCTTGCATCTTTTTGTCATCCTCCAGTCGAATATATCTTAAAGCCCTGTTCCGAGCTTCATCCAGGTTCCTGCATGGGTTCATCACAAGATCCTGGTAAAATTGAGAATCTTTTTGTAGCCCCATCTTGAATGCCTGCACAGTTGTCGCAACATCAAGATGTGGAATATCCAAGGATTCACGGCTAAACTTGTTCACATAATCTATTAAGGATTCCTGAGGTCCTTGAGTTATCCTGTAGAGATCACTTGTTAGTTTTTCAAAACTTCAACTGCATGAAAATTGACTATTAAATAAATTCACAAGATGAGCAAATGATGTAATTGAGTGAGGAGGAACGTTTAAGAGCCATTTTAAGGCCGATCCTGTTAAGGTAGAACCAAAACCCTTGCATAGGCATGCTTCCTTGAGTTCTGGAGGGATAGGGTTGATCTCCATCCTTTCCCTATACTGGGCAATATGTTCTTCAGGATCCGTAGTTCCGTCATATAGTTCATATTGGGGGTTTGAAATCTTTTTGGGATTTCAGCATCACAAATAGGATATGCAAACTGGGATATCCTATGGCTATCTTCGGATACTTCCGGAATTGGTTGGACCACCCCAGGTACACTGGATATCATGTCCTTCAATTTTTGAAGCTCCCTAGAAAATGCTGATGTCATACCTGCATTCTGCAAAGATCCAATACCGTTAGTAGCAAGAGTATTATTATTATTTGACACGTTACCAGTCTGAGGATTATGGCCATATCCAGAAGCATATCCTGAGTTTCTCACAGTTGACACCCTAACCGAAGAGGGTATCTCAGGAGTGTGATTCTGAGAATGGCTAGGCACAATATTTCCCCTGTTATCCTCAGTATATACTGCAGAACTGAAGTTCAGGGCTCTGGGTTACAAGGGAGTGACAGTATCCTCAGCGGGCCTGCTTGAGTTGGATTTCAAGAGTTGTATTTCTCTTATCAGCATTTGGTTGGTCTCCTAATGTTGCCTCATCTGTTCCTGTACACTACCAAACAAGGTTAGAATTTCATCATTAGAAGCCAAAACAGGACCAAATCCCTGAATGTTCCGAGTAGGGATAATATCCTGAGACTGTGTGGAGGCTTGCGTCCTTGGAGGAGGTGGAGGAAGCACCTTGCAGAGGTTGTAGCAGACACGGTGGAGGAGCTCATGTTTGATCTTGAGGCCATTGAAAATAGTGTAGCAAAAATTTTTGAAAATATAAAACCAAGTAATGATTTTGCAAAAGCTTCTAGTAAAAATAGCACCACTTGCCCCACGGTGGGCGCCAAATTGTTTTGGTAAAAAATTACCTAAGCAATTTATTGATCAAATTAGTTAAGTGAGGTAGTGTGCTAAGAATGTGTGTTGTAAATATGCTGAATTGATTGTTTGTTAAAACAGTTTCAGGATATAGCTCAGGATATTGAGCTATATCTACTATCAAACAATGAGCAAAAAGTAAATGGGGTGACACGAGATATACGAGGAAAGCCCTTGATCAATCTAGATCGCCGGCACAAAACCTCGGGAGCTGACAATCACAGCTGCCTTGTTCTTCTTATTACTTCAAACATTAGGATACAGTGCAGGATATTGATAAGATCGCTAAGTGTTACAATGCTTTTTGTGAAAGTGAGAGTTGCGAGAGAGTTGAAGTGTTAGAGAGCAGTGAGTGTTGTGTCCTATTCGATCTGATTTATCTATCTATTTATAGCTAAGAAACGAAAACAAAATCTCCTATAAATGGCGGATGCCTTCGAATATTCCTTAGTAAACGTTGTAGACTAGGTAAAGCGGGTTCAACGTCCTTCTTCGAACAACTTAGACCGAGTCTTCCGGGGAAAAGGTCCTCATGAACGTTGCAAGCTTGGACTCGTGCTCCTACACATAATCCGTTAGTGATCCTCAGGATACCATGTCAGGATGTTACCAATATCCTGAATCAGCATCCCGGGCATGAACAGACTTCACATAATCAAGATATAACTTAAGATATTATCCAGGATATGGCTCAGAATTTCACCCATAACAGCTTGGTCTTTCGTCGGCATGTCTATTGACAACCTTTAGATCTTTCGTCATTCATACTTCTGACGAAACATGGTATTTCGTCAAGAGCATGAATAGGCTGTTGTTATTAGGGGTATTTCGTCGGGAAGGCAGACGGGAGAATAGTGGGTAGTGATGATGTTTATGTTAATAAGTGTTGGTGTTTATAATATACTATTATTGCATGATTATTAGAATAAGAAGGTTGGTTTAACTAGCATGGATAACAAACTCACTTGTTATGTTATGGGTCACTTAATGACATTCACAGGAGATGTGAACTAGTGTTAGAGATGTGTAATTGCTACATCCTATACTGTGTTCTTGTGATAGAATGAAACTGTATGATGTGTATAATGTTGAACGAAACTGTGTGAATTGAGTAGTTGGATTATAAAGGCCCATCGGTTGCATGGTAACAATGTTAGTCAGATGAGAACTTTGTCTTAACCCGTATGAATAAACAGTACATCTGGGAATGCTGATATATGTCGTGAACATGGGATGTAGACTAGTTTGGGAACAAAACACTTGTTATGTGACTTTACGACAAACGTTATAGCTCAATGGATTGCATGATTAACAGTTACGACTTGTATAAACACGTGTGTCTTACTTGTATGCTACTCGCGTAATGAGTATGTTGGATACATGATATATGTGAACAACGTGAATGTAAACTGATTACGTGTACATGAATGTCATAGGCTTTGGCTGATTAAGTGTGAACAAGTAACTAGTCATACCGAGCAAACCAAGGTGAGTTCACTTCTCTCAAAACAAGCATGCGTCCGGTGGGGACAATCAAACTGACAAAACTTGTAAACGGATTTTCGTAAACCCATATCCTTCTAACGGATATGAGGAGGTTTTCAAATACCCACATCCTTGTAGGGGATGCGAGGCGGATTTCACATGCGCATATCCTTGCAGGGGATATGCAACGGTTTTCAGTAAACGTTAATGTTGGATAATACACTCACTCTCTATCACTTAAGTCCCATCATACTACCGGGTTATTGCTTGTAGGGCAACGAGGTTATTAGTTGATAGCGCTATTAGCTTTGGCACCCTCACGACGTACCTGGATAGGACGGGCGTGAACTAATAACTTTAAATCATGACCAATGTTTAATAGAGCATTGGGGAAGGGAAAAAAGGGCCGTCTGCGGTATCGAGTTATTATCAACATAACATGAATCAGTAATCGGTAACGAACGGTTTAACAAATATGTGAACTCACCAGCGTTGTCTGATACAAGTTTTTCTGCATGCTTGCTGTCACGGCCCCCGACCCGGTTTGACCCGTTTCAGGAGCCGCGGGACAGAAATCCCGTGGTATTTATTTAATTGAGTTTGACAGCGGAAGTTTTCACCAGGATCTTTTAAAATGTAAATATTTCTCGATTATTTTATTTCACAACGCGGGATAAAACCCGGTAATTTACAATCATTTGATTTCACGGAGAAATCTTTTATTTTACAAAACATGTTTCTTTATTTTATACTGAGCCACTTCCTTGAGCTAGTAGTGCTATATGGCACTTTTCCTGATTCATAACAGGTCACCTGAAACATGTTTGAAAAAGGTTTTGTCAGCGGGAAATACTGAGTGAATCATTCTATTTTGCATAATGATGCATAGTTATTAATTACAGCATAAGAGCGATTACAATGGCTTTTATCTTATTTTTATCTGGCATTCTGTCACAATGGTGACAAGTCACAATGGTGACGATGGTCATACCACTATTTAGATCAATGAACCTAAATAGTGATGATTATCCCTGTAGGTCAATGAACCCAACAGTGATTATCCCGAGTAGGTCAGTGAACCTAACTGGGTGAGAATTAGTAATGTGCACAATACCCCACCAACCAGTAATTCTAGATATCCACGACTTAGTCCCTGTAATTATAACCTTGAAAATAATTTGAGGTATTGTAAAATAATTTGATAAAAAGAGAATAACTCACAAACTGTGAGAAAAGAAGAATGACTCACAAACTGTGAGAAAAAGAGAATGACTCACATTGCAGATTTATACGGGCAGAGTTTGGCCTACTGATTTAGCCTTTTATCCTAAATTTAATAACAAGCACACAATTTAGGGTCAGTAATCAATCCAGCATTTACGATAACTCACGAGATCAAATTCTCACAACGAACGACAAAGTGCAATACTTCATCCATCGAATTAACGATGATCCGTCGAATTAACAACGAACGACAAAGTATAATACTTTATCCATCGAATTAACGATGATCCGTCAAATTAATGACGAACGATAAAGTATAACCCTAATGTGGGCGGCACTTAAACATCCATTGAGTACATTGATCGATCGGACAATGAATCGTAATAGCGATTGAGTTATTACCCTGTTCTGCAGCACCCCGCTATACTTAATTAGTGTTTTGTGTGTGTTAATTGTGAGTATTTGGACGATATCTCCGCGCCTGAAGTGA
Organism: Helianthus tuberosus; assembly: GCA_030545235.1. Lineage (NCBI taxonomy): Eukaryota > Viridiplantae > Streptophyta > Magnoliopsida > Asterales > Asteraceae > Helianthus > Helianthus tuberosus. Next base: position 176,353,640 of record CM060452.1, on the reverse strand, counting down.
ATTTCTTCGTCGAACGAACGTACAGAAGCAAGTGCCAATGTTCTGAATTTATACACAAATTTTATCTAGCTTACGGACCGTAAGCTTAATGACCTTACGGTCCGTAAGGTACACTTCATGCTTATATTGTTGCCACGTGTGGGACTAGCTCAGGTGAGTCGACACTTTCTAAAAATTCAACTTGGATAGCACGTTAGGTAGATAATCGTTAAGTAGGGAATGCCCCCCCTGAGTTTTAGGGGCCCTAATCCTGATTCTGAAAATTATGAAAATTTTAGGGTTTGTACAGAATCACTTGGGTGTCTCAATTAAGGTTTCCTATTGGTCAAATTAATTTAATAATTATGACTTTTGATGAGAGTTGTTACATTCTCCCCAACTTAATAAAAATCTCGTCCTCGAGATTTACCGGAATAAATGAGGATATTTTCTCTTCATTTTGGATTCCAATTCCCAAGTATATTAGGGTCCTATCTTTAAATCCTACTTAACACTAACACTATTTGTTTTACCTTTATATCTTGGAAAGATACTACCAAAGATTCATCTGATAGACATTTCTTGAAATTGGATACATGAAATATATCATGTATTCCAACTAACCTTCCTGGTAGTTGTAAACTATAAGTAACTGGTCCAATACGTTGGATTACTAGAAATGATCCTACGTAACTTGGTCTTAATTTTTCTTTCGTAATGAATCTAACAACTCCTTTCCAAGGAGATACTTTTAATAGTATTTTGTCTCCAACTCGAACTCCAATGACTTTTCTCTATTTATCTGTATAAATCTTCTGATGATCTCTTGTCGTCTTCATCCTTTCTTTTGTGATACTGAATATCACAGTTGTAGTCACTTAGGATTTTCATCCATCTCCTTTGCCTCATAAAGAAGTATATATCTTAAATTCTTATAATCCGTATAGATAGTATACTTACTTCTATACAGATAATTTATCCAAATCTTAAGGCAAAATTATGGTTCCTAATTATAACTCATGAGTGGTATAGTTCCTTCGTTCCTTTTTCAATTGTCTTGATGTATATGCAATTACCTTTTTGCATTGCATTAACATACTTCCAAATTCTAGCTTTGAAACTTCACCATATACTTTAAAATCTTCTGTTCCTTCTGGTAAGGCTAGGATTTATGTTTTAATATCCTAAAAAGCTTCTTCTTGTTTAGATCTCTAATCAAACTTAACTGTTTTACAGGTTAACTTAGTTAATGGTATAGCTATTTTGAAAATTTCTTAATAAACTGTCTATAATACTAAACCTACAAAATTCCTAATTTCCATTGCGGTTTGCAGAATCTTCCATTTGGTAATTACTGCTATCTTAGCAGGATCTATGTGAATACCTTCATGATTCACCATATGACCTAGAAACTGTACTTCTTTTAGCCAAAATTCACACTTTGAGAATTTGGAGTAAAGATTTTCTTTTCTTATCAAAGTTAAGAGTGCATGCAATTGCTGATAATGTTCTTTCTGACTTTTGGAATAAATAAGTATATCATCTATGAAGACAATTACAAATTTATCCAAATATAGTTTACAGATCCTATTCATCATGTCCATGAATGTTGGAGGTGCATTCGTTAATTCGAAGGGCATGATTGTAAACTCGTAATGACCATACCTAATTCTGAAAGCAGTTTTAGGTATGTCTTCCTCTGGTACTTTCGACTGATAATATCCGGAACGTATGTCGATCTTAGAAAAATATCTATTTCCCTGGAATTGATCGAATAGATCATAAATTCTAAGTAATGAGTATCGATTCTTAGGTATAACCTTATTCAATTTCCTATAATCAATATTCATTCTTATCAAAACCTCCTTTTTCTTAACAATCAATACTGTGTTAACCTTGGCTATTGGTATAATTCCTGAAATTAAATGAATCTTAAATTCTATCTTCCTATCTAGTGGTAATCCAGGTAAATCTTCTGGAATTACATCTGGGTATTCTGAAATTACAGAAATTTCCTTAATTTCTTTATATTTAGTATTGATGATTATTGAAATCATGTATACTACTCCTTGCTTTCGTTCATAATTAGCAATTTTCATTACTGATATGAACTTTATGACTTATTTCCTGTAATCATAATTACTTCTCTGATGGTTGATTGAATTTCTAAGAAATTCTGATCACAGATAATGATCACAACATCGAATTCAACTAATTTTTATAGATAATAGGATTGCAGAAAACTTATAACTTATTTCTATGTTCTGCATAACCTTATTTATTTTAACTGAATTCCCATCTGCCGTTTCTAATATAGAAATTTATCTAATGCTGGTTAACGGTAAGTTAAGAGTTTGGCAGAGTAAGGTATTTATAAAACTTTGGTTTGCACCAGAGTCAAATAATACTGTTGTGTAAACGTTGTAAGCTAAGAACATACCGGCTATCACATCTGGAATCATCTCGGCTTCATGAGTAGTCAGCTGAAAAGCTCTCGCATTCCTTTTTGCTCCTTCTGCTGGTTTGACTTGATTGTCAAATGGTTTATTCAGTTTTGGACAGTCTGGCCTAAGATGTCCAGTTTCTCTACAGTTGTAACAAACTGAAAATTTCTTCCTCCTACAGTCTTCTTCTTGATGCCCTGGAATCTTGCAAAAATTGCAATATCCTTTGCATCTTCCAAAATGCTTCCTTTTGCAAAAATTGCTAAATGGCCTAGTAGAAGATTGCCCATTCCCTCCTTTCTTGAAATTGTTATAGTTACCTGAACAGAATTCTTGGGTAATCTTTTGGGCTACTTCCTTCCTTCTATTTTCTTCTCTTGTTCGTACTAATTCGTCAGTCAGAGTATTGGCTAATTCTACTGCATCATCAATCGTATGAGGTTTCGCAGCCTTGACGATATTACGGATTTCGGAAATCAATCCCCAAATATAACGAGAAATAAGTACCGGATCTGGCGAAGCCAGGGTTGGTACCACTCGAGCATATTCGAAGAATGTCGTAGTATACCCTCGACAATCTACATCCATCATCCGGTGGGTTAGAAACTTATTTGCCATTTGATCTTTTTCATATTCGGGACATAATTTTCTTTCTACAAGACTCTTAAATTTTTCCCAGTTCATAGCATACGCCATCCTTCTTCCTTTTGCCTGTAACACTGTGTTCCACCATTCTAACGCCACTTCTTTGAAAAGGTTTGATACATACATAACCTGATCATCCTGAGCACATTTACTTATGGAAATTACTGCCTCGGTTTTCTCTAACCAACGCAGTGTCGCAGTCGCTCCTTCATTGCCTGCAAACTCAGTGGGTTTACAAGCAAGAAATTCTTTATAAGTGCAACCAGGTGTTGCAACTTTCCTTTTCTTAGGGAGCGGAACTTGTCGTGGTTCATTATCATGATTAACATGATTACTACCTCCATTTACGCTATTACTGAAATTATCTTCAGAAATGCGTTTACTAGGAACAACTTGTTGCGGTTCGATTGGATTTTTAACAGCAGCAATGATTGCTGGAATAGCATTGGCTATCCCTTGAGCAACTATTCCTGGAATAGTGTTGGTTATCCCTTGAGCAACGATATTTTCTATATCTTGCCTAGTCACATATTGGTCCCCCGGTTGTTGCTCAGATTGATTACCCTCATTAACTGGTTCATTATTAGCGTTTTCCATCTGATATCTAATTTATAGATAAATAATTAGTATAAAGGAAATAATCCAATGTTACAATTTAGTTGCACATAATCACGTAAACGAATATACAAACAAAATTGTAACTTTTCTAATATTTCATTTGTTGTAAAGATTATATCATACTTCTATATACACCCGTTTTATTATTTATTTTACACATACCGATTTTACTATTACACAATCATAGTTTCATAATCCCCTATCTTTTGTCAGGTGATGTTCTAATAACGGCGTTCCTTCTCATCGTATTTCCAGGAGATCTGTCCCAAAATTTCTTGGATCCTATTCCCAACATCCATTTCGTCAAAATGACGGGATTCAGCCATATTCTCGTTACTTCTTGTTGAATTTGGTAAGGGTTCTGGCTTATATTTAGGAAAAAGCCTATAGGGATGGTTTTGTAACAGTATTTCATTAGTCACCCATTCGTCTATTTGCGAGTGGATTGAAAGGTTTGGAATAGCTGGTTCTAAATTCATTGGTAGTTGTGTTTCAAGAGAATGAATAAAATCATTTTCATTAACAGACTCAATAGTATCATCTGTTGCCATTATAAAATCTAGTTCTTCTTGAGATGGTAATCCCTCCATTTGCCTAGAACTTTCCCCAATTTCCATTTTCTTAGGCTTAGGTTTCTCAAGAGGGAAAGCGTTGAATTCTATAGGTCCTTCTTTGTCTGGAATATACCTATTGAAATCTCTGGAAACTTCGATTCTTACTGGATAGAGATTTAAATTCTGAAGGGCTTCCGACAGATCACTCATGCTGTTTAAAATACATACCATTACTAAGTTATAAACAAATTGTATAGAACAACTTTGTTAAATAGTATTTCATACTACCAAAACAACTAAAAAAATTAAAACATACTAGGTTTTATTTGTAATTTATTTATAAATTTTCTTGACTGTAGATAATAAAAATACTAAACTTTAAATCAGAACATTTAAAGATTTATATTTACTATTACAGTAGTTATATAAAAATCTATATACTAAATAAATATGATGACTTAATTTATATATATTAACTAGTCATTATCATGGTGGATATTGGTTAGTGCTGCCTTGTTTAAGCATAGGTGATCAGTCCATGCCTAATTAAGGCTAGGCTATCCAATATCTGCCTTTGATAATAACCCTAGTATTTAAAAATAATCTTAATACTACTACTATTAATATATTATTATTAATAAAATTATTAATAATAATTAACTAAACAATAATTTTAAATAAGAGTATCCTTCAAACATAAAAATATAATTTCTTTACCACATTATAGTAATACTATATTTATAAATTAGGTAATTCCATATATAATCAAGTAAATTTATATATAATGTTTTTCGATTAACGATGATAGAGCAATAAATATTACAATATTGTTAACATATAAAAATCTGCCCATACTATTCAAAATTAGTCAGATAATAAACATATAATCACAAAATAGCAATTAATAAAATTTATTAAGTATTTTCTAAATACTTAATTGGCTTAAATCAGTGGCTCGATAAGTGGCTCTGATACCACCTTTTTCTGTCACGGCCCCCGACCCGGTTTGACCCGTTTCAGGAGCCGCGGGACAGAAATCCCGTGGTATTTATTTAATTGAGTTTGACAGCGGAAGTTTTCACCAGGATCTTTTAAAATGTAAATATTTCCCGATTATTTTATTTCACAACGCGGGATAAAACCCGGTAATTTACAATCATTTGATTTCACGGAGAAATCTTTTATTTTACAAAACATGTTTCTTTATTTTATACTGAGCCACTTCCTTGAGCTGGTAGTGCTATATGGCACTTTTCCTGATTCATAACAGGTCACCTGAAACATGTTTGAAAAAGGTTTTGTCAGCGGGAAATACTGAGTGAATCATTCTATTTTGCATAATGATGCATAGTTATTAATTACAGCATAAGAGCGATTACAATGGCTTTTATCTTATTTTTATCTGGCATTCTGTCACAATGGTGACAAGTCACAATGGTGACGATGGTCAGTTTATACGGGCAGAGAAAAAGAGAATGACTCACATTGCAGATTTATACGGGCAGAGTTTGGCCTACTGATTTAGCCTTTTATCCTAAATTTAATAACAACCACACAATTTGGGGTCAGTAATCAATCCAGCATTTACGATAACTCACGAGATCAAATTCTCACAACGAACGACAAAGTGCAATACTTCATCCATCGAATTAACGATGATCCATCGAATTAACAACGAACGACAAAGTATAATACTTTATCCATTGAATTAACGATGATCCGTCAAATTAATGACGAACGATAAAGTATAACCCTAATGTGGGCGGCACTTAAACATCCATTGAGTACATTGATCGATCGGACAATGAATCGTAATAGCGATTGAGTTATTACCCTGTTCTGCAGCACCCCGCTATACTTAATTAGTGTTTTGTGTGTGTTAATTGTGAGTATTTGGACGATATCTCCGCGCCTGAAGTGAATTTCTTCGTCGAACGAACGTACAGAAGCAAGTGCCAATGTTCTGAATTTATACACAAATTTTATCTAGCTTACGGACCGTAAGCTTAATGACCTTACGGTCCGTAAGGTACACTTCATGCTTATATTGTTGCCACGTGTGGGACTAGCTCAGGTGAGTCGACACTTTCTAAAAATTCAACTTGGACAACACGTTAGGTAGATAATCGTTAAGTAGGGAATGCCCCCCCCCCCCCTGAGTTTTAGGGGCCCTAATCCTGATTCTGAAAATTATGAAAATTTTAGGGTTTGTACAGAATCACTTGGGTGTCTCAATTAAGGTTTCCTATTGGTCAAATTAATTTAATAATTATGACTTTTGATGAGAGTTGTTACACTTGCAGGCCTTTAGGTACATGTTGTTGGAACTTGCTGTCTGGGATGCTGGAGTGGTCATGGGTCAAGTTGCAAGGATTCACAAGACAAGTCTGATGGTTTTTATACACCTGCTTTATGAAACTCATAACAAAATGTAATAAGCTTCCACTGGATAATAGATCCTGTATTGTAACACTTATTTTAATAAATAAAAGTTTTGTTTGAAATATCTTTATAAGTTCAATGTGATTGGTGGCTAGATCCTGGAACGTCACACGCCTCGCGGGGGTTTCCGCATGTGGTATTTTGGGGGTGTGACATCTAGCCCTGGCCCTGGTATATACGCTGAATTGTGTGGATACGGCCCGGCTCGGTTCGACTCGGCTACGAAGTGAAGGCCGTAGTCAAGATATCCTCCTATCTTGACTCTGAATGCTATTTACTTTATATCGTACGATGTTCATGCAACTGCGTGTGTGCAGTATGCATGTTAGATTATGTTTATGTGTTTACTGTTTGTTTGAAGCCCAACATGAGAAGAAGCCCTCTAAGACGAACCCAAGCCCAGGCCCATCAAGTGACGAAGTCACATGTGACGAAATCCCATTGTCCGGCGAAGTCCCCTTGGACAACGAAAACCACATATGTGACGAAGACCCTGTGTGTTCGTCATGATTGATGAATGGCGAACTTAGAGTTCACCGTTGCATGGGTTTTCGTCGAGTGCTTCAATATTTAAACATCAAACAGAATAGAAACAAATATAGAAGTCAGAATAGATTTCAGAGCGAACACACTGTAAAACACACACACACTGAGAGTTTACAGAGACCATTTGTAAACACCGCATTGTAACCGTTTCATAGCATTAATACAATGAGTGTTAATCGTTGAATCTTGTGTCTTACGTGTTCGTAACTTGGTTTAACTTACCCGTTTGGATTCCGCACTCTTGGGTTCGTCGGAAAACAGGAATAGAGGTTGAGTCGATCCTCCAGGTGGACCTACAATTGGTATCAGAGCATTGGCTCGATTCCTTGATAAAACCAAGTGTTTTCTTGTGTTTTGATAGATTTTAAAGTGTTTTTCAGTTTTTGTTCTTGTTTGAAAATCATACTTTTATGGAAAACAGTTTGAAAATCGTGAAAACCTTGTTATTTTGCTGTTTGTTTTATGAAAAACCATTGTTAAAACTCATGCAAACATGTTAAGTTGTGGTTTTTATTAAAACATTGTGCAAAATTTGTGTTCGGAAAATTATTGGTCACCGGTAAACTCGGAGAATTCATACACTTTGTTAACATCTTCCAAGTGTTCTTCATTCTTATTCATAATTTCTGGGTTTTTAAGATAAAGTTTGCTTTGGTTGATGTGATGAGTTATTGAAGTTTATTATAATATATTTGTTTGAAAAACTTGACACAAAGCATGATGAAAAGTTGGTGAATACAGTGTCTTCGGTATTGTATGTTTGACAAAAGAAGTGTTTGTGTCAGAGATTTAAAAGATAACATTGTTTATTTTGTGAAAATATCTTACAGGCTGTCTCATTTGTCAATGAAATTATATTTAGAAGAAATTACATTTACAACGAAATCGGTTCTAGACAAAATCAACATTTGTTCAACGAAATCCCCATCTTCGTCAACACTTGTCCTCCTCGACGAAATCCTCCTTATTTTGTCACCTTGTGCTCGACGAAAACCCCTTATCTTCGTCGCTTATGTGTTTGACGAAATCTCTGTTTTCGTCATTGTTGTGTTTGACGAACTCTCTCATTTTCGTCACTTAATGTCTTCGACGAGCACCTTATAGATTTCGTCGCATACACTTGTGATATTTTTAAACAGAAGCTTTCCATTTCACACTAAATTGTTTGATTTGAGTGATTTAAGCAGGTTTTCATCAATAGAGATCCAAAATGAATCCGGATTGGTGGGGTACTCCGTCTAATAAGGAAAGTGAGTATAGAAGCACGAGATTATCTCCATCATGGGCCGAACCTCCCGCGCCATCATCGTCACCTCAAATTTCATCAACACATTGGGCGTTTGTTTCAAATCAAAATCAAAGTATTCAAAGTATTCAAAGTATACTTTTAAGCGAAAATGAAACTGGAAGCAATAATCGTCCACCGAAGCTAATGCACATGAATGAATATCCGGGATGGGAAGACAGATTTCATACGTATATTCTTGGGCAAAACACGGAGTTATGGTTACGATTCATTACAGAATTCGATCAAGCACTTGATGTTGCCGCTTCAACCGCTGCGTCTTTTGCAGATCTTTCTCCAGATGATAAGAAGATTTGTGATTTAGAAAAGAAGGCTTTTTCTATTCTAACTCAAGCGTTAAACAAAGAAATCTATCATCAGCTTGTAAGCTTCAAGACAACAAAGCGGTTATGGGATGCATTGAAGACGAGAGGTGAAGGAAACGAAGCGTCACATAAATTACGACATGACTTACTCAAGAAAGAGTTTGATGGTTTCACATGTATGGAAAGAGAATCTTTGAGAGATTTGACAAGTCGATTTTATCACTTGTTGACTGAGTTGAATCATTATGGGGTAGTAACAACTCCTACAGAGGTTGTCACAAAGTTGGCCGATGCGCTGCCATTTCAATGGAAGGGTTTCTTTGAAATTTTGAAGTACAATGGCACATTGGCTACCACCTCTATCAATGATTTCGTTCAGATGTTGGAGAATAAAGATCAGGAAGAAACTCTAAAGGCGAAAAAGGTTCTAGTACAACAAAACCCTGATATGTATTATGGAGCTTCTAGCACTTTTGCAAGACCTGCTCAACATGCTCCACTTCAAACGGCGTTTGTCACAAGCACATATTTGTATGGCAATCAGATACAAGTTCCTGTAAAGCCAGCTCCAACCACAGACTTGTATGGAAATCCACTACAACCAGCTCCACAACAACAAAGCCAAGGATCTATCATAGCAACTGATATGTTTGGAAATCCATTACCTGTTCGATCTACCAGAGCAACAGATCTGTATGGAAATCCACTTCCAGCTTCCTCAAGACCAATGGTTGTTGCACCAACCACAGATTTGTATGGCAATCCACTACCTGTGCAACAGCAAGCCTGTTATGGTAGCACGTCATCAGCTGGTCAGCCATCTAATACAGTATGGCTGGACACATCAAGTTTCTCCAAAGTTAGTGTTGAAGTAGCTAAGGATCACAAGGAGATATTGAACACATTGGTGAGCGCGTATTGTGGATTGATAGCAGGGCAGATTGGAAACATCAATCTAACTCAAGAAGATTATCAGCAAATCGATAAAGAAGAGATGGATATGATGGACATCAAGTGGGCCTTTGCCAGTGCTGTTAGGTGGGCTAAAGACTTCATGGAACGGACGGGTAGAACCAGCTTGGAAAGCAAGAAAGACACCAACTATGGGTTCGATAAGCAGTCTGTTAAGTGCTTTAACTGTGGTGAACGTGGTCATTTCAAGCGTGAATGCACAAAGCTAGCTCAGCATGGGAACCAGAATCCTTTCAGAGGCCAAGGCAACCAGGCGAATCAGAATCAAGCCAGGAATGACGATCACACCTTGGTCCCTGCAAACAATCAAGCAGGACCATCGAACACCAATCAAGCTCTTGTGGTGCAAATAGATGAAGGTTGTGACTGGTCAATGCAATTAGGCATTGGTGATCAGGGAGGAGCAACTTGTTTTGCTGAAACTGCTAAGGAATTGAATCACGCCAGTGGTGGAGAATCTTCTGCCAGTGGTGGTGAATCTTCAGATGAAGAGAGTTCTGGTTATTCAAGGAGTTCAGATGAGGAAACCTCAACCTCAGGCGAAGATTATTCTGATGATGTATCTAGTGGGAGAATCGATGCAGATATCGATGAATTGTTGGGAGAAGCTGCAGCAAGGAATGATAGAATATCTATTCTGGTGGATCAAGCTGCTTATTCTTCTTCTTCTCTTCATTCAGCCTTTATGGCTAATGGCGGCAGTTCATCAAGCCAGGTATGTGTCGATGAACCAATTGTCGTTAATTGTGATAATTGTGCTAGTTTAAGTGATAAGTGTGCTGATTTAGATGCTAATATGTCTGAGTTGCAAAGCAAACATGATGCTTTAAATGCTGAATTGTCTGACTTGCAAAACAAACATGTTTTTTTAAATGCTAAGATGTCTGATTTGCAAAGCAAACATGAGGCTTTGCAAACCAACTATGATGTGACATTTATCCACAACCAAAAGTTGATCGTGGATCTTGCCAAATGCATAGAAGCCAACATGTTTTATACAAACCATGAAAACGAGTATAAAACAATGATTGAAAATTTAAGAGAAAACAAATCCGAGTTAACGAAAATGGTTTCAAGAAAACAAACAACCATTAACTGTTACATCAATAGGCTCGAGATAATGCAAAAAGAGATGGCTTGTGTAAAATCTGAAAGTGACGCGATCAATCTTAAGCTAAATAGTTATTTGAACTCTAGCTATGTGTTGGATCACATCATTGATGTTCACAAGGAGAAAAGGGATGTCACGTGCATTGGATATAAAAAATGTCCACCTCCAGGGAAACACAATTATGATGCCATGCCTGATGAAGAGGATAGAACTTATTTTGAGCCATCTATTTCTCTAAACATTGAGGAGTTTACAACGAGACTTGGATACAAACCGAAAGTATCATCAGATTCGGATGTGTCAGCAGATACATTTGTAACTACTGAACAAAATCAGGATCCTCCAGTCATTGTTGAGGATGCTGATTCTTCAGATGATGAATCCGATGATACTGAATCAGCACAGTCAGATGCGGTAATTAAAGAAGAGGACATAGCTCTCGAGAATCATATTCTATGTGATCCTCCCACAAAACCTGCTACAACTGTTCTGACCGAGTCCACGTCAACTTCCTCACAAGAGTCTGAGAATGTTAATTTGCTGTACACTCTTGTTGGTGATGATAAAATCTATTATGAAAAAGATTTTCCTATTAAGAATGTTAATCAATCTTTAATTAGTAAAATTTTTGGAGATTCAACAAGTAAGTTCTTGGGAAAGACAGGATCACACGTTGTGGTAACACAGTGTCCTCTGATTCCAAGAGCTGAAATTCGCAAACAAAATGGCAATCAAAGATTACCAACTAAGAAAGTTCAGCAAAATTGGACCAAACCAAAAGGTAAATCACCGACTCAAGGTCAAAAGAAACAGACCCAGAAAAAGGACAAGAAGGTGAACTTTGTGAAATCAAAGGGAACGGATAAAATTGACACATTTGAAAACAAATCTAACCTAGATTTTGTTAATCAAGCGAAAATTTTGAAAAGAAATGAACAAAACAGTTCAAAACCAAGTACCTCGGGATCTCAAAGTTCATCATCGACAAGACAATCACATGATAGTTCGGGGTTTGTAGAATGAAGATCATGTTTTTCATGTGGCACATTTGGACATATTATTCGCAATTGTCCATATCTTCATAAACAAAAAGCCAAAGTTGATGATCCCCGTGACCAAATTGACCGTAAGCGATCTGTTTCATCAAAACCAAATCCCCGTCTTGTAAAAGAAAGGGAAAAGAAACAGAAACGCCAACAAGTCAAGAAAATTGAAAAAGCGATTAAAATCGACGTGGTTAACAAAACATATGTTTCTGTCAAACCAGACAATTCAAAAACTTCAGACAATCATGAAGTTAATATTTTAAAGAATAAAACTGGTAAAACAAAACAGACCTGGAAACCAAAAACGGTTACTGAATCAGTGGGAACATCACAATTTCCACAACATCGAGAAGTTCAAGTAACTTACGTTGATGAAAATGGAAGACCCAAGACCACAATGGCTTGGGTCCCCATCTCCAACTAATCATGTGAGTTCATGTGCAGGGTGTTCCAGGAGGAACTTTCAGCAGTCATTGGATTGTTGATAGTGGGGCATCCAGGCACATGACAGGCGACATGAAGCTTCTCTACGACGTCAAATCTATTAGAGGAGGTTATGTTGCTTTTGCTGAAGATAAGGGTGGTTATATAACAGGAGAAGGAATGGTATCCAACGGGGTTGTAAGTTTTGACAAGATCAACTTTGTACAACAGCTTGATCACAATCTTCTCAGCGTTTCACAAATCGGTGATAAACAGTTCTCAGTACACTTTGACGCAAATGGATGTTATGTGCTGAAACCCGGCTTCAAGATTCCAAAAGAATGGATTCTCTTATCAGCTCCAAAGATAAATGATTTATATGTCCTTGATATGAGCCAAGCAATAACAACGACTGCACAAGCAACTTGTTTTATTACCAAAGCCACTGAAAAAGACTCAATCTCTTGGCACAGACGTATGGGTCACATTCACTTACGGAAAATGAATCATTTGGTGTCGAATGAATTAGTGAATGGTGTTCTACTTAAAAATTTCCATCTTCAAGACGTCTGTGTTTCATGCCAAAAAGGAAAGCAAACTAAGAAGCGACATCCTACAAAGAAGGTCAACACGGTGGCAGTTCCTCTTGAACGTCTGCACATGGATTTGTTCGGTCCTGTCAAGCACAAAAGCATCAGGAATGATCAATACTGCCTCGTAAAAACTGATGATTATTCAAGATTTTCTTGCGTGGCGTTTATGGCTCACAAGAGTGCAACTTTCGGTATTATCAAAAACTTGATCATTCAGATTGAGAATTTGTATAAGTTGAAGGTTAGACGGGTACGCAACGACAATGGTACAGAATTTAAAAATCATGTTATGGCGGAGTTTTGCACATCAAAAGGTATTCTTCACGAATTTAGTGCGGCTTATACTCCTCAGCAGAATGGCGTCGCTGAACGTAAAAACCGTACATTCATCGAGACTGCTAGGACTATGTTGGTAGAGTCGCAGTTGCCCATTCCATTCTGGAGTGAAGCTGTGGCCTCCGCATGTTACACATTGAATCGAGTCCTTACAGTCAAAAGGCACAACAAGACCTGCTTCGAGCTTCTTCAAAACGGAAACCAGATTTTTCATATCTTGAACCATTTGGAGCTCCTTGCACAATGATCGATCCTAATGGAAAGTTTGAGGCAAAAGCTATTGAAGGTCACTTTCTTGGTTATGCCACCCCGAACTTAAGAGTCTGGAATCTAGAGACTAAAAGGGTTGAGGAATGGTCTGAAGTCAGAGTACAAAGGCACACATTGCCAGTCAAAAATCCAAGTCAGTCATGGATGTTTGAGTACGATGACTTTTTCAATTCGATCAATATTCAAGAAGTCGAAGAAAAAGTTGCAGCAAGGATTTTTTTCGAGAGTGACAACCCAACAAATTCACCGTTGGTTCGCCCAATTATTGTCAATTAAGAACCATCTTCAGTGAACAATAATGCTCTCGACAATGAGGACTTTCATGATGCAACCGAACTGAACGAATCTTCAGAGGATGAAGAATTTCTAGATGCAGATCAAGACGCTCCAACAACAGCTGTACAAGATACTTCGGAAGCTACAGATCCAGTTGATAACCCCAAAACAGCTGAAGCTACTGCATCATCCTCTTCGCCAGTTTCGGGTATTGAATTGGTTGTTGATCTCAATCTCAACAATCTGGGTACAAACATTCTAGTTCAAGATAATCCAGAAACAAGGATTCACAATACCCATCCTCAGCAAAACATCATTGGGAATGTACATAGTGGCATACAAACAAGAAACATGTTGCGAAACAACAACAATGCAGGCTTGTATGCGGCGATTCGAGAATCTGGTCAACAAAACGATTGGTCTTTCGCGTGTTATGTCTCACAGGAAGAGCCAAGAACTTAGAAAGAAGCTTTGAAAGATAACTCTTGGGTTGAAACAATGCAGGAAGAACAGCAACAATTCCAGAAACTTGGTATCTGGAAGCTCGTAGAGAAACCTGCTGATTACAAGAAGATTGGTACCCGTTGGGTGTATAAATGCAAAAAGGACGACCGTGGAATCGTTATTCCGAACAAAGCAAGATTGGTCGTTCAAGGTTTTCATCAGATTGAAGGTATAGACTACAACGAAGTGTATGCACCTGTTGCACGTCTGGAAGCAATTCGGATCTTTCTGGCTTATGCCTCATTCAAAGGATTCAAGGTTTACCAGATGGACGTCAAAAGTACATTCTTACATGGTCTAGTCGAAGAAGAGGTGTATGTCGAACAACCTCCAGGTTTTGAAGATCCTATCCATCCCGAACGGGTTTGGTTGCTGAACAAAGCTCTCTATGGTCTACATCAAGCACCACGAGCTTGGTACGCAACCTTATCTAATTATCTACTGGAGAATGGATTTCGCAGAGGTCTTATCGATTGCACTCTCTTCATAAAAGAACAAGATGGAGATCTTCTACTGGTACAGGTATATGTGGATGATATTATATTTGGTTCTACTAACAATGTTATGTGTAGGGATTTCGAGCGTGTAATGCAAGATAAATTCGAGATGAGCACTATGGGGGAGATGACTTTCTTTTTGGGCTTACAAGTGCAAAAAACGAAGTCTGGGATTTTCATCCATCAGACTAAGTATATTCAAGACATTCTGAACCGATTCCAGATGTCCGACACATTGCCCATTGGTACCCCACTGCAGCAAAATCACGGAATCAATCCAGACTTGAAGGGTGAACTCGTTAGCTCTTCATACTACCGCGTGATGATTGGATCCCTTACGTACCTCATAGCATCAAGACCAGATATAATGTATCCAACATGCCTGCTAGCCAGATATCAAGTGAACCCGAAGGCCTCACATCTTGCAGCTGTAAAAAGGATTTTTCGTTATTTGAAGGGTTGCCCAGACACCGGTCTATGGTACCCTAAGGATGATAACTTTGACTTTATCGCTTTCAGTGATTCTGATTTTGGCGGATGCAAAATCGACGGCAAATCCACAACGGCTGGATGTCAGTTTTTACGAAATCGCCTCGTAACATGGCAGTGCAAGAAGCAGACTTGTGTCACTACATCAACTTGTGAACCTGAATACATTGCTGCCTCAAGTTGTTGCTCCCAAGTCATGTGGATACAACAGCAAATGCGTGATTACGGTTTTGAATTCCTAACTGCTCCTATTTTAGTCGATAATTCTGCTGCCTTATCTATCACTAGAAATCCTGTGCAGCATTCAAAGACCAAACACATCGAAATTAAGTATCAATTCATACGTGATTGCTTTGATAAAAGGCTAATCGATATTGTTAAGGTCCATACCGATGACCAACGTGCCGACCTTTTTACCAAAGCATTTGATAAATCAAGATTTGACTTCTTATTATTGGTAAACGGCATTAAGGTAAAGCAAGAGTAATCCGCATCGGAAAATCGTTTTTGTAAATATCTTTGTGTTTTTAAAATTATTGTAAGTTTGTTGATTTTAGGGGGAGTAAATCCAAATTTGAAAAATTCAAAAACATCGAAAAATTTCAAAACTCAAAAACAATAGAAAAACAAAAATGAGTTTCCTGGCGAGCAAAAGAGAATATGATAGTACATCAGTGGTCTGTCCAAACATCTTTAAACTGAAATGCAAAATGAAAAACGATAAGCAGCTCTATATAAGATGTATCGGTAGGCTCACAATCATCTTAAAGTGTGCAGGGTGATATAAACCTAAATCGACTAAAGATTGTGTGGGAACCGCTCATTGGCATATGGTGTTAGTACCGAAATTTTGTTTGAGAGATTGCCGAGGTTCTGAGATATGTGGTCTTTATGCTGCTTATCATCTGGGTATCATGGTTGTTTCTTTTACCGAAACAAACATAGACGAAGTGTAGATCTTCCATGATACCATACATATGTGTACATACTGCATACGACCTCAACAAGTGATCAACAATCACATGTCCAAACAAATAAGTGATAAAATATCACATTTATCCGGGAGTCAAGTTCGTCTCTTTGCTGTACATTGTACTGACCTGTTCACGGACTTGCTCCTGTGCACTCATGCATCGGAAAATAAAATTCCTCATCAATAAGTGATTCTATCACATAGGGCTTGTTTTCAATCAAAATAAGTGAGTTTCTCACATTTTTATATACGGTCAAACAGATGATTAATGGTATACTCACCAGTAAGATGAATCCTCGTGCATACCTTGATAGGGGAATGTGTCGTGTGTGGATGAACACCGGTCGGTAAGTATAAATCATACAGTAATCGTATCCCCTCGCCATGATTACATCTGATAAGTTGAGCTTATATGGACAACAATACCGATAATCGTTAAAGGATATTTATCTAAATGTTAACAAAAAGAACAACAAGAGCGTTTTGGCGTGACTGTACACTGATATGATTCTCTTACCCTCGAAACTTGCAAAAAGAATGTTTGTATATTTTTACTTTTCTTAGTTTCTGCAACTCTGTAAATATTTATTTATTTACTGCTTTCAGTCTTTATGTTTGAAATATTCAAAATGCCAAAAAGATTTTAGGTGTGTTTTAATATAAACTTTATAAAAGTTAATAAGATTTTATTTCTGCTTTAGTTTTGATTAACCGATGTTGGAACTCAAGTCTTCGTTGTCTGAAATCTGATGAAAACCAAAACGACTGAATTTTCATAAACGGCCAGAGTTTGCAAGTTTTGAAAGTTAAAAACTAAAATTGAACAATTTGTTAAACTTTCAAACTGTCGGACGGTAGTTGAATGAGAATTGGTCTCATATGCGTCGTTTGTTTATGTTAACTATATTCCAAGCGTTTGTTCTCATTACACGTTTAGCTTTCTTGCATGTGTAGATACTAAAGGCGAGGAGAACATGTTTGATGATAAGCTTCGGAATGAAGACACGACGTGAAGATACTCAAATGATAAATATGATCGAGTTGCCGCTGATCAATCATCAACACCACAAGGATCTCAAGTATTGAAGATCAAAAGTTTCACGAGCATAACTTAAGGGGGAGTTTGTTAATGCACTTACTGTTTGTTGAAAAGGGAAGTTTGTTGATACACTTTCTATGTGTGACATTTGAAGACTTTGAAGATCCTTTCCGAGAAAAAGAACCATCAAGAGATGGAAATCGAAATTACGAACCTCGCGAGCAGCATCCAAGGGGGAGTTTATTGATACATATTGTGTGGATACGGCTCGACTCGGTTCAACTCGGCTACGAAGTGAAGGCCGTAGTCAAGATATCCTTCAATCTTGACTCGGTATGCTATTTACTTTGTATCGTACGATGTTCATGCAACTGCGTGTGTCCAGTATGCATGTTAGATTATGTTTATGTGTTTACTGTTTGTTTGAAGCCCAACATGAGAAGAAGCCCTCTAAGACGAACCCAAGCCCAGGCCCATCAAGTGACGAAGTCACATGTGACGAAATCCCATTGTCCGGCGAAGTCCCCTTGGACAACGAAAACCACATATGTGACGAAGACCCTGTGTGTTCGTCATGATTGATGAATGGTGAACTTAGAGTTCACCGTTGCATGGGTTTTTGTCGAGTGCTTCAGTATATATACATCAAACAGAACAGAAAAAAATATAGAAGTCTGAATAGATTTCAGAGCGAACACACTGTAAAACACACACACACTGAGAGTTTACAAAGACCATTTGTAAACACCGCATTGTAACCATTTCATAGCATTAATACATTGAGTGTTAATCGTCGAATCTTGTGTCTTACGTGTTCGTAACTTGGTTTAACTTACCCGTTTGGATTCCGCATTCTCGGGTTCGTCGGAAAACAGGAATAGAGGTTGACTCGATCCTCCGGGTGGACCTACAAATTGTATGCCACGTACAGCTCTTTGTATGCTACGTACAAAGCCATAGGCTAATTACCATTATAGCCCTGGAATGGGTTGTCTACTGATCCTTTTCCAAGGCTATAATGGTAATTTAGCCTGGTCAAAGATGCTTTGACTAGGAAAATTACCATTATTGCCCTGGAAAAGGGTCTCTACACTAATATTAATTTTTTTTTCAATTAAGTTTTGTCACACCCTCAAATTCCACATGCGAAGTATCACTGTGAGGCGTATGACTGCCCAGGATCCAGCCACCAATCACATTGAACAATTATCATAAGTAAAATAAAACCATCATCAATATGACTAGTGACGTGACATATAAGTCTAAAACTTAGTAGGTGTGAAATAAAGTTCCAAAACATAGCAAGTTTTAACAAAATAAAGTTCGAATGTTTAGCGGAAGCATTAAGTTCATAAATAGCTTAAAACATAAGTTTAAATGTAGGAATCCGATAGCGGATTCTAGACGACCGCCACAACGCTCCAAGCATACTCCAGCTCAGCATCTATGGACCTGCAAGCATGCAGTAGTGTGTCAACATAAAGTTGGCGAGCTGACGGTTTTCGAAAAGGTTTTTCTCGTTTTGTCCAAAAACATCGTTTTATGAAGTTACCATGAGATCAACACATGTAGTGCGGTGCTACCCCATTTATATGTATAAATGAACTAACCACTAAACTGTGTAGTACCGAAACTTTGATCAATGTCTACCGTCACTGACCAGAATTCCTAGATAATAGTTCACGCCCGTCCTCCTCCAGAGGCACGGTGTGAGGTTGTCAAACCTAATAGCGCTATCAACTAGTATCCCGTCCGCCTCGCACGGCGATTAATCGATATAAGTGAAAAAGGGGCTTTTATGGTAGAATTTCGTTTAGTGTATGAAGTTCCCAACCACCGGGAATATGTGAAGTTCCCAAATCACCGGGAATATATGAAGTTCCCGTCCCAACGGGAATATATATGGAGTTCCCAACCCACCGGGAATGCATGCTTTTAGTTGTAGTGTGAACTCACCTTAGGTTGCTCAGTAGATAATACGTTTATCCTAAACTTGGTCAACCACGTCCTATAACGGTTACCAATCGTTAGGACCGTATGCAAGTAGTTCACATATAACATGTATTTCACAAGTATTGTACAACAATACCCAACATGTATTTCATACCACAAGTATGTTTATACGAATAGGTTTGCATAAGTATTATAACAATAGTAGTGAAAACAGTGTCGGATGTGCGGCCTCATGGGTCCTATATCGGCAGCCCAAGTGTGCGGTCTATATACAACATGGGTTTTTTTTACAAACTGTGTGGGCCAGATGAATTGTAGCCCAACAGTTGAAGTCTAATAGTGGACTTGTACGCCAACAGTTCAAGTGTACGACTTGAAACAGTTTGGGTGACAATGATCGAAAGAGTACGGTCCATTTAATAAGTGTGCGACTTATTCTAAAAACATGGATTTCACCACTGTGCGGCCCAATAGTGCACATGTGGCCCAAATAAATGGAGTCCATTAGGTGTGTGCATGTTCAAGACCTAGTGTGCGGTTGTAAACGGTTTGTGTGACCAGAAGAAAAAGTGTATGATACAATCAGTGGGACCAGACATGGAGTGTGCAGTCAGACTACATCTTGTCGTACAAGGTTTTGAAGTGTGCGACATTCATATATCAACATATAATAAGTGGACCTGGGCGAATTATGACGGGGTCGATTTTTCTGTTAAGCACATCAGAAAGGAGCTGGTTAAAGTCAGATTTGGAGCAGAAGAGGTTCTCAGTTTCAGCTGGAACGGATGGGCTACGCTTAAGGAAAATTTTCTTGCATGGAGGGCGATCCAAAATAGGGTGGCATCGAAACAAGGCCACGTGGCAAGAGGCGTTAACCTGCCGAATACGCGCTGGGATCGATGTGATCTAGATGAAGAAAATTCAACCCATATTTTCGCTAAATGCCTCTTCGCTAGAACTATTTGGTGGCAAATTTTTAGATGGATGAGAATCCCTATGGATCCTAATATGAACTCGCTAGATGACATCTTTAAGGCTCTTCAAAACAGCCCCGGATCTCAACGCTGGAAAAGGTTCGTGCACATTATTGCTCTTGCTACAGTATGGAGAATATGGATTGCTCGGAATAAAAAGGTGTTCGAGGGCAGCTTCATTCCAGTGAAGAAAATGGTGGAGGCGATAAAAGAGGATGCTTTCGTTTGGATATGCCATAGAGCGAAGATCCCCTCTCCTTCGTGGGACAAATGGATGGATTTCGATGTTTATGATCAGTTGTAATTCCGTTTTGTTTTCGCTCTTTTTTTAACTGTATGCTATATCTATATGTAGAAGTTTTGCCGTTAAAAAAAATCATATATCATTCCAATAAGTTATACCCTATGCTTATGAAATTGTACATTCCTTAACCATCTAACATAACACATACTAGGATCAAACAGATAGGAAAAAAACATGGGTAAATTACACTTTTCGTCCTTTATGTTTGTACCGGATTGCAATGGATAGCCTTTAACTTTAATAATTACAGTCACAATCCTTTATTTGTAAAACTCGTTACACCTTAGGTCCTTTGACCCTAACCTGGTTAAATTTTTTAGTTAAATATGAAATGTGACTTGCACATGAGGGTAGATTAGTAATTTTACTAATATATTTAAATTAAACAAATAAACAAAACATATATCTTTGTTCAGATCTCTCTCTCCCCTTTCTATCTCTCCCCAACCAATCCCCACCCCCACCGTCACTGTAAGAGCTACCACCACCACCGTTTCCGGCAAGGTTCACCACCACAACCACTACCGTGCACCACCACTGTCACCGAACCCCAGCTCCCTTTCTTCTTCACCTTAGGAAAAAGATTAACTGGATAGCAATTAAACTAGATGTCATCAGAGTTGTGGATTTTACATAATTGAGCCATGAGATCTTCAAGGTATACTAACTACACAATAAATTTTGTTAACCACTTAATTAATATATTAATTATAACCCATATCACAAATGGTTTTTAGTGAACGATGATGCTAATTTATGAACTTAAACAGAGCCTTGCAGGCTAGGCACTAAAGAGCAAAATGCTTGGTATTTCTTTGGTCACATAGATAAGAAGCATCCAACGGGTTCTCGCACAAATAGAGCTACCGTAACTGGATTTTGGAAGGCAACTGGAAGGGATAAAGCTATTTGCTTTAAGCAGAATATGGTTGGAATGAGAAAGACTTTGGTCTTTTATAAAGTATCCACCACCAAAACGAACCCATCTCCCTTTCTTATTCACTTTTCCACCAGATCTGCCATTAGAACTTGTGTCGGAGCTAGGACTACCAGCGGCGGAGCTAGATCAGAGACATAACGCCTTCTTCATCTTCGCGCAACGGCGGAAGTTATCGATTTATGCGACGACTGTGAAGATCTTTGCCACGACGAGTCTGTTTTGTTGTTCGGAATGTAAGTGAGAGGTTTTCCGGTGGAGGTACGGCGGCGACATTGAAGATCTTGTAGGCGGTGAGGTCGCCGATCTAGCTCCGCTGCTAGATGGGGTTCGGTGGCAGTGGTGCACAG
Organism: Helianthus tuberosus; assembly: GCA_030545235.1. Taxonomy (NCBI): domain Eukaryota; kingdom Viridiplantae; phylum Streptophyta; class Magnoliopsida; order Asterales; family Asteraceae; genus Helianthus; species Helianthus tuberosus. The sequence goes on along the minus strand of CM060452.1, from coordinate 176,331,754 downwards.
TAGTGTTTGTGGTGGTGAACCTTGCCGGAAATGGTGGTGGGGATAGCTCTCACAGTGGGGATTAAAAAGAGAGATGTGGCGGTGGTGGTTACCGGCAGGCGATGGTGGTTACCAATAGGGGGTGGTGGTTACCGGCAGGCGGAGGTGGTTACTGCAAGGGAGTGAATAGCAGGATGGTGATGAAAGTGATTATTATCTGCTTGAAGGGGATGAAGACTGATTGCAGGGGATGAAGAAAAGGGGGATGAAGGGCTGAGAGAGAGATTATAGATATTTGGGCATATATATTTTAGTTTTTTGTTTTTTATAACACTATTTTATTATAAAGATATTTTAAATAAAGGGTAAAATGACTAACATACCCTCATATGTAAGGCATGTGTCATATTTAACTGAAAACTTTAACCTGGTTAGTGCTAAAGGACGAAAGGTGTAATAATTTTTCCAAATAAAGGACTATGACTGTAATTCTTGAAGTTAAAGGCTATCCATTGCAATTCGATACAAATATAAAGGACGAAAAGTGTAATTTACCCAAAAATCATTTAGCATAAAATTTTCAAATCACGCAATACTCAAGTGGGTTGTACCTCATGCATACATATAGAACTACAAGATCAAGTATTCAAAAGAAACCCAGGTTTTATCATATGAACTTCATATTCATGTTTTCAAATTAAACCAACAAATAAACCCATCATAAAAGAGAAAGAAACCCAGATCTATGCTCATGCTCAAAAACCATATCGCCGATCCTCGAAGCACTTCCGATTCACCGGATATTAGACTCGCACACATAACAATACTCTCATCATCCTTAACCACTTAGTCGAAGTCATCCTTTCCATTTGCTTATCACATAACACAACAGACAATCATTCCCTATTTTCTAATCATACAGACAAGCATAACCAGGTTGTACCCTGTGCATGTGCACAAGGGCGGATCTTAGTAGAGCCGTGGCAAGGCCACGGCCCGGGCAAGTTTTTCGGCCGTAGTGTTAATTTTCCGCATTTCGAGGGCAAGCTTTTCTTCCGTAGTGCTAATTTTAGTGCCCGTGTCTTTCGGCCCTGGTAGGTTCAACGGGCAAGATCCGCCACTGCATGTGCAGTTGTACATTCAAAGAAAAACCCAGCATCACACTTTCATTCATGAACAGAGCAAACATCAACGTGAACAAAAAATTATTGGCATACAGAAGCATTAACATGAATCATTATCGTTATCATTTGTCATCACCCTATCGATATCTTAATGTCGCTGCCATCAATATCTTAATGTCTGCTGATTGTTTACATAAATACTCCTCTATTTAGTCGCACACCCAGGCTTGTTCTCCTTTGCAGTGTGCGACACTTTTAGGGCAACCTGGGTGTGTTGTTTTGGGCTACTCTTGGGCAGAGTATCAGGGGTGTGTTGGGTGGATTGGATTATTTTAGTTAAATAGGATAGTGGTCCATTAACCCCATGCAATAATATTCATACAAACATATTCATGAAACAAAATGATACATAATTTCATGTTAAATAATTAGCTTTTTAATTTGTTTAGTCCCATAAAGAAACGTTCAGTTACACATAGAGTGATTTTGTGAAGGGAAGTCCGGGTTGTCACAAGTTTTATAAAAAAATAATTATAACAATAAAAATAATATTACTACTACTAATAATAATAACAATAAAATCAATATCAATATCAAAAACAATAATATTAACAATAATAAAAATAATATTAATAATAAAACAATAATATTAGTAACAATAATATTATTAACAACAATATTAATAACAATAATATTTATTATTAAAAAAATAATATTAATAACAATAACAATAACAAATTTCCATTTAAATCTTTTCTTCGATAAGATTTATACTCGGGTATGGGTCTGGTTCCGATTCATTATCGATGCATACCATTGTAGACGCGGCCCATACATATTTTCCCACTGTTCCGCAGTGAGTGTTCGGTGCATCAACCATAAATGGTTCGCTGAAGGCATAGGATAGTCCCCTTCCAACTTAACATGTATGGAGTGTTCCCTGTGAACAATGAGCATCATCACTTGAGGTTGTGGCTCATCAGGAGGATCCAATAACGGGAAGAAAGTACAAATCCAAGCGATGCTTAATAAGTGAACGAAGACAGAATACCTTTGTGCAAGGAGAAGCCATGTGTGGGGCATTTCCATCTAGTGACTCTCGGGACAAGGTTCCACAGAATGCCAAGTTAGGATGCTACTTATCCGGTTAAAATGTCCTTCGCCCAATGTTTTGAATATATGCCACCTTGCCGATAAGTTTTTAAGTTTTGACCCATCTCTTTTACAAGGTCCTTTCGAACACGGGGCTATTGGTGTTCCCCAAAACCTAACCCGACATCCGTAGATCTCGAAACTCACAATAATCATCCGACATCACATCTTGTATACACGAGATGAGATGTACTTTTGAAACACAGATTGAAGTAGTGGCTTAGACTGTTTGAGTATACACATTTGCACTGCATTAGTTTAATATTTCCATTATCTAAATTCCATACTCAACATGCACTCTTTCATCATATATGAGCATGATTTACTCTTGATAGATTCCCCATCCATATATTTATTAATCTATATTAATATCAAGAAAACTAATTACAAGTTAACCTCAATATCAAGGATAATTTCACAACAACTAAAATTCAGATGGTAAAGCTTAGGTTCCCGGTTTTTCTAAACCAACTTAACTATGTGTAAATTAAATGTACACTTAAAAATATGTAACTGATCCATGTCAAAAGGACGGTCAAAAGATATGTTTTAAAGTGTGATATTCACCTTTACTAGTAAGGGCAAGTAGGGTATCGAGCCCATAGGGAATTTGTGGAAAGTTATGGTTTTTTCTAAATTTCCTAAACTATTGATTCCTGGTTTTAATTGAGTTCAGAAAAGTGTATTTTAGCTGAGAAATAATTGGATGAGAAAGATAACCTCCTCCAAACTTCAGGTTCTAGGTTTAACACAAAATTCAGAATTAATTGGGAACCCCATAGACATAGTTGTGGAAATTAGTTAAAGTAGCAATCAAAACAGGTTCTTGTCATCAAACCATGTCAATTACCCAATTTATTAGTGTTAACTCAACCCTATTAAATCACGCAACCAGTTTCTAGGTTTTGTCATCAACTGAACGTAATTGTAAAGTGAGAACTCAAAACATACACACATTATTTAAGTTAACTAATACATCAATTAGATTTAGATGTTTGTCATCACAAATAAAGTAAGATCCAATACATAAACCAAACAATGTGCAAAACAGATATGAACTGTCCACCTAGAGGAAGTCACTATTGATTCTAAAGCCTACGTCTTAGTCTAGAGGTCTATATATGTCAAAGTTTGTATAGTACAGGGGTCTAGATGAAAGTTTAAGGTTATATGTTAAGATTTAGCTTGAAAGTGTGTGATGTCAAGTTCAAGCGAAATCAAATGCTAAGATTTCGCTTGAGACTTGTTCAAGCTAAATCATGTGCCTATATATAGGTGTATGGTTTTCTCATTTGGTATGCGTTCATGTCTATTGTAGCCGAACTACTGCTCGTTTGTTTTGAGAAGAATTAATGAGAAAACCTGTTTAAAGTAATCTACATCTGTTTCTACTCAATTTCTACTTTGATTCATGCTGTTTGTGTATTTCCGCTGCATAAACAGTAGGTTCTAGCTCAGATTGACTCACTTGACTGTCAAATACGGTCCTTCAATTGGTATCAGAGCCAGTTGTGAGCTAGTTGACCCGAATCAAAGCCGTTTTCTTACACTTTTTGAGTTTCAGACTTTTGACACGGACAAAATGGACTGAGATTTAAGTATATCGTGTAAAAGTGAGTTTTATCAAATCCTTGAGAGTATCAGCTTAAAATTCAGACTAAAACAGATAAAAATGACCTAAAAATCAGTTTTCGCTTGAACGAGCATTTTGATTTAGCTTGAAAGTTGGTATTTTTTTTAAGCGAAATGGTGGATTTCGCTTGAGTTTATCTGTTTTAGCTTAAAAAGTTCTGAAGCGAAATTGTAGATTTCGCTTGAAACATCCTGTTTTAGCTTGAAAAGTTTTTGAAGCGAAATAGTAGATTTGGCTTGAGACAATCTGATTTAGCTTGAAAGTCATTGTTGGTTTGAAGCGAAATTATAGATTTCGCTTGAAAAAGTGAGCTTGAGTATTTTGGTGTTTTCGCTTGAAGTGTAAAATTGATTTCGCTTGAAAGCTATCTGCTTGAAAGTAAGATTTCGTTTGAGAAGTCCATATTGTTCGTGATCTTGTTCAATTGTCTGATTTTGTGAAAAGTGTGTGTTTGAAAAACTTAAATTCTATTTGGTAAATTTCTAAAAATGGAACATCAAGAGTTTTATAACTTCTTCTCGGGCAGTGGTATGGTAGCAGGACAAACTTCGAGTAGTGTTATACAAAATGTCAACATGGAGAACGAATTGGGAACAATGCAAAAGCCCCCTAAACTCATGAACCTCGACGAATATTCGAGTTGGGCAGGAAGATTTAAAACGTGGGTTCAAGCTAATCATTTTGAGAGCTGGTTAAAGATTGATAACAGATATGTACCTCCTGTTGATGGTATGGGTCATGCGAAAGTGATTGGAAGTTTGACCCAAACGGAACAAGCCGACTTTAAGGCTGAAAAGAAAATGATGAGCATCCTTCAACAAGCAATTAAGGAGGATATCTTGATACTGTTACAACACGAAGACAATTCAAAATCCATTTGGGATAAATTGGAGTTAAAGTTTGAAGGAAGTGGAGAAATGATGAAAAGCAAGAAGGCATTAATAAACAAGCAGTTTGACATTTTCACGGGAATGAAAGGGGAAACCACAAAGCAATTGATTGAACGATACTGCCATTTGGTTTTGGAGATGGGAAGATTGAAGATAACCAAGACAAATGAAGAGTGGATCGACAAATTAGCAGACGCATTACCTTATGATGAGTGGGGAACGTATTTGATGGTGTTAAAGAACAATACAAATTTTGCTAGTATGAATTTGAGTGGTTTCATTGAGAAAATTGAGGCACATGAATTGGAACTAACAAAGATTAAACAAATGAATTTAGCAAATGTGCAGCAAGACATATCTCTGTATTACAAAGGAAGTATTCCTGTAGCAACAAATCAAAGTCCAAAGATACAGACGGGTTTTAGTGCTGATGTAAATTTGGGTGGTTCCACAAACACTCCACAATCAAACAAGCCTTCACCATTTGTGAACTATGATCCAAACTTCAAAGCTCAAGAGCAGTCTTCACCTCAAACTCTACAAGTTCAAATAATCAGGCTTATGTTTCTGAGGTGCAGTGCAACATCGCGGTGAATATTAAGAATGGAAATGAAATTACTGAAACTGCCGCGAGACAACACATTGCGGTACTTGCTTCCGTTCTAGAGGCTTATGAAGGCTTAGTGGCGGGTAGGATTGGTAATCCTGATATGACAAAAGAGGATTACGACCAGATCGACCCGGAAGAGCTTGAGTTGATCGATATAAAATGGGGAATGGCAAGTTTGGTTAGAAGGGCACAACGTTTCATGGAAATTACAGGCCGGAACAGTTTATCAGGTCCCGATCAGAAGTTAGGGTTTGACAAATCAAAAGTTACGTGTTTCAAGTGTAAAGAACGTGGTCATTTCAAGAGAGAATGTCTGAATCGTGAAGTAAACAATCATCAAAACCCGTTCACCAACGACTACTACAAACAAGCAATCTATCATCGACCAAATCAACAGCCTACTGTTCTAAGACCACAAATTGAAAATAAACCGGAAAAAGCGATGATCGTGAATCAAGATGATGAGAAGGTAGCTGCAGGTTTCAGCTGGGATAAATATATTCCCGGTAGCGATGGACAGGCAATGATGGCTGAAGTTGTTGAAATCTCTGAGATAGTGTCTGAACCAGAAACAATTATTAAAGAGGTTTCTGAGATTGTTGAAGAAGTTTCTGCTGAAAATGTAGACAATTTGGAAGAAATAGCTGCTGAAGATTATTATTCTCAATCTGAGCAGGAGGTATTAGCTAGTTCGTTAAGATCTATCATACCTCCTAAAATTTTTGAATCTTTTGCAGGTTTCTTTGAAGAACCGAAGACTGGATTGTGTCCAAGGTTTGAAGGGAAGGAAGAATTTGTGGAAGAAATAATCGATGTAACAAAGGAAATGACTGAAGACACATTGAAAGAAATTGCTGACAAGGCTCTCATGGCGAAACTGCGAGAGGTAGAGTCAGAATCCGAGGAGTCTAAGTCTGTCGGTAATGAGTCTGTCAAACAAGAGGAATCTGGAGTTCAGGGAAACTAATCAGTCAAAGTGTCGGAGTCTGAATTGGAAAATGTCGGTAAACAAGATATGAAAACTGTGTGTCATGAACAGGTTGTTGAGAAAGTCGTTTCAATTTCTGAAACACCATGCCAGAAGTGTTTACAACCGTGCATGGAGTGTCTTGAGAAAGACACTAAGTATCAGGAAATGAAACATCATGCAGACATGCTAAAATTTGATCTGAATGAAGTAAAACAAGCATATGACAAATTGGCTAACTCTATCAAAATGATTCAAGATGAAAGTTTTGAAAATGACAAAGCCACAAAATTGTTAAAATCAACTGTTATGGATAAACAAAAAGAAATCAATTTTCATCTGGACACCATTGCTTCATTAAAAAGGGAATTGGAGTTAACAAAAATTGAAAATGAAAGAATTGATAAGAAGTTAATGAGTTATGTAGCATCTTCATATGTGATTGAACAGATTGTTCCAAAACAGCCTGATGAAACACCAGTCTTTAAAAATGTTCCACCCCCAATGTGGAATCATTACACACATAAATATCCAGATGGGGTGGAAGCTGCTTTGAATCTCAAATTGAGATCAATTGAAGATGATTTACCTGAAAGCATCGATGTTACATTCTCTGCATCCGACACCGACAACGAATCACAGGTTATCAAAACCGTTGTCGATCAGGTGTTAGATGAAGAGATTGATAACTCTGAGAAGTCACAATCTGAGAAAGGTGTTACAGATTCTGAAGATGAGGGTAATTTCTTGGAACGGTTCATACCGAAATCGGACAAGAGTGCGAATGATGATCCGATTATGGTAGTATATACTATGATTGGAACAGACAAACTTTATTCCGATTTCGAGTATCCTCTTCAGAATGTGAAAATTGAGAATGTTGAGAAAGTTTTTAGGTTGGTTGAAATGAATATTGATGAGGTTAATAACAAAGAATTCTTTTCAAAATCTAAAAAGTCATTCGTTTCAACACGTGTCAACAATTCGGAGAAAAAGGAATGGGAAGGTAATGGTAACAAGAAAAATGGTAACAACTTTAAAAACAAATGAATTGGTTTTGAGAAAAAGATGGCTAAGAAGGTTGTCAAGCCAAAAGATAAAATGAATGATGTTTTTGTTGTTGGACCAAGTGTGGATGATGAGAAGGAATACATTTTTAGTCAAAAAGCAGTTGATGATTTCAATGCAGCTAAGAAACTGAAAGTAGAGTCAATCAAGTCAACTTTTGTCGAGTATGACAAGAGAGTTTGTTATCGCTGCAATGAAATCGGGCATATGGCAAAACAATGCAAGAAAGTTTTCGAAAAACCTGTCATTAAACCTGTTGTTCAAAAACCTCAACCTAAGTCATTAATTGACAAAAAGGGTAAAAAACCAATGGTTACACAAATCCGCATTTTGAAGAGGGGTGAATCGTTGAAGTCGGAAGATAAGCCGAAATCGACATTTGAGATTGGCGAATCTTCAAAGTCTCAAAAAACTTCAAAGATTTATCCAAAAACAAAAATTTTTGAAAATCAATCATGGGTTGTAAAGTCAAAACCATCGGTTGAGGAGAAAAAGATGGAAAACATTTTGAAGAATGAAACAAAAGTTTTTGAAACTAAATCAAAATCAGTTGAGGTGAAGAAAATGGAGAATGAGTTAAAGATTGATTCAAAAGCTTTTAATTCAACTATTCAAAATATTTTCGGAAAAATGGTTGACAGAAAAGTCAAAGGGGTAAAGGAATTTTATGAATCAAAAGTTGGTGCTAATGATAATCATAAATTTGAATCTGAGCTTGATAAGTTTCTTGCAGAGTTTCCTCCAATCAAAGAAAATATGTTAAAATCAAAAGTGGAACCTGTTGTTCCAAATGTCATGTTTAACTTTCCTAAAACTGATGAGAAGTGTGATGTAGTGTTTGGGAGTGTTTCAACAGTTAAGAAGTCATGGAGTTCATTGTTTGAATAAATTTGATATGATGATTGCAGGGGCTGCCCAAGTCTATACTATCAAAGTGGATTATGGATACTGGCGCTTCAAGGCATATGACTGGGACGCTTGCTCTGCTCTATGATGTCAAATCTGTATACGGAAGTTATGTTGGATTTGCCGGTAACCAAGGTGGAAGGATCGTTGGTCAAGGAACGCTGTCAAATGGCGTGATTTCTTTCGACAAAGTGAACTACATAATAGAGTTAACAAACAATTTACTCAGTATTTCACAAATCTGTGATAAAGATTTTAGTGTACATTTTACAAAAACTGAATGTGTGGTTTGGAAACCAGGGTTTAAAATCCCTGATGAGATGGTGTTGTTGCGTGCTCCACGGGAGTATGATCTTTATTATCTTGATATGAACATCGCAACACCAACAACTCATCAGAAACAGTGTTTTGTGTCAAAGACTAAAGCGACAGAAAAAGATTCAATAATGTGGCATCGTAAGATGGGCCACATTCATGTTCGCAAAATGAACTTTTTAGTACATAATGATTTAGTTGATGGTGTTAATTTGAAGAATTTTCACTTAAATGATGATTGTGTAGCGTGTAAGAAAGAAAAGCAAACTCGTAAGTCACACCCATTGAAGATGATGAATACAATCAGGTTACCTCTTGAGAGATTGCACATGGATCTCTTCGGGCCTATCAACGTAAAGAGCATCAGCGGAGACTTATATTGCTTGGTGGTGACTGATGACTTTACAAGATTTTCTTGGGTAGTGTGCTTGGAACGAAAAGATCAAACTTTTGAGTCTTTGATGGTGCTTTTCAAGAAGATGGAAACGGTGTATAAACTGCCAATCCGGAGGATTCGGAGCGACAACGGAACGGAATTTAAGAACAACAAGATGTACGAATTCTGCAACGAGAAGGGAATTCTTCATGAATTCAGTGCCCCATACACACCACAGCAGAACGGCGTAGCTGAACGAAAGAATCGGACCCTGATTGAGACAGCACGTACAATGTTAGCCGATTCCAAGCTTCCAATCTTTTTCTGGAGTGAAGCAGTCTCAGCAGCCTGTTACACATTGAATAGAGTTCTCACTGTCAAAAAGTACAAAAAGACTTGCTTTGAGCTGTTGCACCGTTACAAGCCGAATCTTGAGTTTTTGGAGCCATTTGGGTCTCCTTGCACGTTTATTGATGAAAATGGTAAATTTGGCGCTAAAGCTAATGAAGGTTTCTTTGTGGGATACGCAAGTCCTTTGAAAAGAGTGTTCGTACCATGTCTGAGTAAGGTGATTCAAGTTCAACACGTGGATTGTCAGAAGCATACTCCATCAGCACAACTTCTCGGACAAAGATTCCTGTTCGACTACGATAAGCTCTGGGAGTCGTTTCATTTGCCAGTTGAGCCGAGTGAGGAGGAACTAGCTCTTATGTATCTATATCAGCAAACTGTGTCAGAGGAGCAAGTATCTAGACCGCTAGAAGTTTCTCAACCCACCATGGGTACTCACGATGATGAAGCAGGCCCAAGTGGAACAGCACACGAACCACCAGAGGAACCAGTTTCATCATTTGATGAATCTGACGACTCAGAAGCGGAACCCGCTCCGTCTTTTGACGAGGATCCAACGGAAGCTGAGGATCAATCCATTGATCTTATTGTTGATCTGGACATATCGAGTTTGGAATTGGAAGTGAATGTGCCTGATAATACTATGCCACGAACGTTGTCTTATCATCCCTCAGAACAGATCATTGGTGACTTACAAAGTGGTGTTAAAACCCGACACCAAATTGACCAAGCTTTTACATGTTTTTATTCATCTATTGCTGATATGCAAAAAGAAGTCTCATTTAAATGTTCTATTTCGCAGATAGAGCCCAGAACCTACAAAGAGGCATTGACCGAGGATAGTTGGGTGAATGCAATGCAGGAGGAGCTGCAACAGTTCGAGAAGTTGGGCGTCTGGAGACTTGTAGATTTGCCTGAGAATCAAAAGTTGATTAAAACAAAGTGGGTTTTTAAATGCAAAAGAGACGATAGAGGAGTTGTGGTCCGGAACAAAGCACGACTTGTGGTTCAAGGCTTCAGTCAACAGGAAGGAATAGATTATGATGAAGTTTACGCACCGGTTGCCAGACTTGAGGCAATTCGGATCTTTCTAACCTTCGCGTCATGGAAAGACTTTAAAGTATATCAACTTGACGTCAAATCTGCCTTTCTTTACGGAACAATCAGAGAAGAAGTGTATGTGGGTCAACCACCGGGGTTCACAGATCCACTACATAAAAACAATGTGTATCTACTGGACAAAGCGTTATACGGACTTCACCAGGCCCCGAGAGCCTGGTACGAGACGCTTTCGACATACTTGCTGGACAACGGGTTCACAAGAGGGACAGTAGACAACACCTTGTTCACAAAGGAAGAGGCAGGCCACTTGTTGATCGTGCAGATATATGTAGACGATATCATTTTTGGATCTACCAACGATGATCTTTGCAAAGAATTTGAGAGGGTAATGAAAAAGAAGTTTGAGATGAGTTCGATGGGGGAGATGAAGTTCTTCCTCGGGCTGCAGGTGGAACAAATGCCCGATGGAATCTTCATTCACCAATCAAAGTATGTGAAGGACGTGCTTGACAAGTTCGACATGACAGATTGCAGTCCTGCATCAACCCCCCTTGCACAGAATCATGGAATTTGTCCAGACGAGAATGGTGTGAAGATGGACGAGACATTGTACCGATCAATCATTGGATCTCTGATGTATCTCACGGCTTCCCGTCCAGACATCATGTACCCGACGTGTTTATGTGCCAGATATCAGTCAAATCCAAAGCAGTCACACCTGAACATTGTGAAACGTATCTTACGGCATTTGAAAGGCTGCCCAAGCATCGGCTTGTGGTATCCTCGATCGGGTGACTTTACTTTATCTGGTTTTGCTGATTCTGATTTTGGGAGTTGCAAGAAAAATGCAAAGTCCACCACTGCTGGGTGTCAGTTCTTTGGAACTCGACTTGTTACTTGGCAGTGTAAGAAACAAACCGCAGTAGCGCTCTCTACTTGCGAGGCTGAATACGTTTCAGCCTCCAGCTGTTGTTCGCAGATCCTTTGGATTCAACAGCAGATGCGAGACTTCGGTTTGCAATTCTTAGATACTCCGATCTATGTGGACAATGAAGCGGCCATTAACATCACTAAAAATCCGGTTCACCATTCTAAAACAAAACACATTGAGATCCGTCATCATTTTATTCGTGATTGTCACGAGAAAAAGTTAATTCGGATTGAACACGTGCACACCGATGATCAGAAAGCGGATTTCTATACTAAACCATTTGACAAAAAGAGATTTTATTATCTTTTGAAATTGAACGGGATGAAAAATCTGCAATCTGGGAGGGTTATTGAATGTGAAGCCGAGATGGGCGGCGATCTGACGTGAACCATGTCGTGTTGTCAAATTTGTTTGTACAGTTTATTTTCTGCTTTTCGATAAAAACAAAAACACAAAAATATGTTTTTCTTTTTAGGGGGAGAAAGTTTGCAGAAAAATACAAAAACATGATAAAATCTACAAAAACCAAAAACATTTGAAAAAGTAAAAATGAGTTTGTGTATAAAAGGGAAATGATAGTACATCAGCTAGACAGGTGCAGTACGCTAAAGAATTGGATTGTATAAAATGCAATTTAAACAGTCTCGCTAAAGATGTGCCGATAGGTTTTCACAAAATCAGTAGATTAGTTTGGGATATAAACATAAAATTTACTTGCGCCTACGTGGGGAACACCTCCAGGATATATAGGTAACCCCTGAAATCCTGTTTGAAGGGTCCCGTATTTTGAGATACTAGGTCTTTATGCTTAGTGATATCTGGGGTATTATCCCGGGACTTCTGATTTTGCGGAAGCAATGGCCTAGTCCCCGGAGAATACTTTACGCTGCTTTGAAATATAAGCCTCCCCTCAGCATAAAAAATGATAATACATTGCAAAATGGTTAATCATGTGCTGTTGAAAAGAAGATCCCCAAAGGGGACCCACCAAAAGTCGAAGCCGTCATCTCTCTGCGTATCGAAAGTTCGACCTGAGCTCTCACGGCCCTCGCAATTAACCCTTTACAGATATCATCTAGGTATATTCACCTGTAAGACTGAATACTGGGATCTGGATACGGGAGTATATACTGAGGTGGTACACATGTAGATGTTTAAGTCCTAAAACACTAATTCTGTATCCCAAGCAGATTGAAAGTTCTGTGAGAATTTAAAAGGATCAGTATATCGGCAATCTACATGAATTGTTTAATGCTTAAAATGATATAACAGCTTAACGGTACTTGTATCTTGTCGGTAGCTGATATGATCCCTTAACACACTCGCAAAAAGATTGTGTGTACAGCTTTCAGTTTATTAAGTAAAAATTCAAAAAGATTTTAAGTTTTCATTTTATTTTCGACAACTGACATTGGGAATCAGAAGATCAAAGCTTTTTGCAGATCATGTCAGTGTTTGATGAGGGCTGGGTAAGCTGGTGATGCAGTACAATGATTGGTACAGTGTTTGTCTGTTAAAATGTGTTTGAAAGATCAAAATGTTCAAACGTTCATTAATTTGAACTTGATTTCTTTTCAGAAACTCGGCTTCTTCATAAACTTGGTCAGCCAGGGTCATTGATTTGGACTTGGCAGGCTATTCAGTTGACCAAGGTCAATAACTTGGACTTGGTTGACTAGGTGTGACGGAAAAAGTTGTAAAAATGAAAAAGTTGAAAATTTAAAACGTCAATTTCGCTTGAAAAAGAATAAGATTTTGCTTCATTAATAACATTTTTGCTGGTTTGAAGATTTTGCTTGACATTCAAGCGAAATCGTCTGGACTATAAATAGTGGAAAGGTCACGCTTGAACATCATTTGTGTTAAATTTCGCTTCAAACCAGTTGACGGCGACTTCAAGCGAATTCTTCAGACCTTGATTTCTTGCTGTTACTCTGCCTGATTTTCTTAAAATCTTGTGTTTCTAGTTGGCAAGTTCAATTATAAACATGGTGAATGTAAGTGATTTCATTGTTTTAATCTTTCTTTCATCTGTTTATGCGTGTCGGTGATATTCATGATAGAACAGGTAGATTTAGGATTGTTATGATGTTCAAAATGTTTGATTTAGGTATGAGTGTAGTCGGAATCATGTTTAAAACAGTATCTGTGTGTTTAATTGTTTCAGATCTAATTGATTTCATGATTGTCGATTGAACAGATTTTCGATCTTAGATCTAGAACAGATTTGTGGGTCAAAATGAATGAAAATGATATCAGATTGCTCGGAATTGAACGTAGAACAGGATTATGTGATCAATTTGATTATATGTTCTAAAAATTTTTTTGATGTCAATTTCAAGCGAAATTGAAAGATAAAGTTTTCGCTTGAAAATAATTGATGGATAATCAGTTGTAATTCAGGTGAAATTTTCAGATACAATTTCGCTTAAACATATGTTTGTTGATCAGATAATTTTCAAGCTGAATTGAAGTTTTCACTTGAAATTATGAGTAAACTTGAAATTTTTTAAAAGTGTTTAATTTGTTGTGTATTGTTGTTTGTAGCCTTCGAGTACTGTGTTTAAGCAGCTTCACAATAGTTGCTGTGATCTTGATGAGTCAAGAAGTTCAAAATTGTCGGAATTCAGTAGTATTTTGGAGTTCATGAGGAGATTGCCAATACGGAAAGCTTTGACAGATAGGCGTTTGGTTTTCAGATCTCATGTCAAACGTTTTTGGAAGCATGCGGTATATGATGAAAAGAGCAAAATAATCACTTCACTTGTCAAGATAAATGAAGAAAAGAAACAAATTCTTATTACGGAAGCATATGTTCGTAAAATTCTGGAATTTCCTGACACTGAAGATTCTCCAACAAGGTTTCCTGAAAGAATGGTGAAAGGTTGCTTATTGAGGATGGGTTATATTGGAGATTTAAATGCTGCAAATGTTTTAAAATCAAAATTTTCTAAGCCTTTCAAGTTCTTAGTTCATTCAGTGTTGATAGCAATGAGTCACCAAAAAGGAAGTTATGACGCTATGCGTGATTACCACATGAATATGGTGGCTGCTCTTGTTTTGAACAAAAAATACAATTTTTCTCATATTGTGTTTCATTATCTTGTGGATGAAGTGACATCAAACAGGAAGAATTGGTTATATCCATGGTTTATTCAAATGATGATTGATCATGCTTATCCAGGAATTATCCGAGATGAGAATAATGACGTGTTAGCTATATATCATATGGATAATAATTTTGTAGTGCAGTTAGCAAGATATCATACAAATCATCCTGAACCGAAAAAGTCTGTTGATTTTTTTGGTTTTATTAGTGATCAAAATTATCAAGATCCAGATCCGATAAATCATGAACACTGGAGAAATGAAGCAGAAAGAAAGGAGGCTGGTTATGCTGATGAGTTAGAAATTCTTAAAGAGTTCAAATCCAAAAGAAATGAATGGTTTGTGAAAGAACAAAAGAAGAGGAGTAGGAAAACAACTCCAAAAGTGCAAGTTGAAGAGGGTTCGTCTTCACAACCTAAGAAGCGTCGTAAGAAAGCTGCAAAATCATTGTTGGTTGATGAATCTGAGAAAGAAACTGAAGTTGAAGCAGAGGCTCAAGCAGAAACTGAAGTAAATGTTGAAGGAAATGTTCATTTTTCTCCTAGAACTACTCAATATTTGCAAGAGATTATTGAACCTGATCCTGAACAAGAAAAAGCAGCTGATGATATAGAAGGTGATGATGTTAATAAAAGTACAACAAGTTCTTCAAGTTCTTCTGAAGCTGAGTTTGATGAAATTGAATGTTCGAGAAGAATTCAAGAAGATATTATTGCAGAAAGACAGTTGAATAAAAGAAAGAGAAAAGAAAAGGATCAAGATGAAGAATATGTTCCTTCACAAGAAGAAGTACAAAAATCATCTTCTGGAGCCAAAAGGAAAACAGTGGCAAGGAAACTTAAAGTTACTCCAAATAAGGCAAAACAATTGAAGATCTTGATTAAAGGGAAACCAGTCAAGGAAACCAGTAAACATCAATCACCTCCACCCGAACATATTACTTCTCATTCACTACCACATCAAACTTCACCACCAAATCAAACTTCACCACCAAATCAAACTTCACCACCACATCAAACTTCATTACCACATCAAACTTCACCACCAAATCAAACTTCACCACCACATCAAACTTCACCACTAAAACAAACTTCAACACCATCATCTTCACAACCTATCATTCAAACCACACCTGGATCTTCTGGTTATAAAACTTTTCCTGGTATTCCGGATAATGTTAATCTTGACGAAGTTGGAGTTTTTGATTTTGCAACAGATGAACAAATCAAATATCTGGATGAAAAGATTGAAAGAGTGATTGCTGAAAACAAAACAATTGTAGCTAAAAGCAAGAAGATGGCAGATCGTGAGAAAATTCTTGAAATGCGTGTACTAGAAACTGAGTCTGAAAACAAGTCTTTGCTAAAGAAAATTGAAGCTGATGAAGCAGAGATTGATGTCTTGAAAGTTCAGATTGCAGAATTACTTGAAGAAAAGAGAAGTAGAGATGAGCATCTCAAGTATTATGAATTGAAAAATAAAGAGTTGAAAGATATTAAAGTTCGAAGTGAACATGAAAATTACATGTTGAAGAAGGTCTTAGAGAGTGTTGTTGGTATGTCATTAGAGCAAAAGTATGATGAAATTGCTCGTGGTGAAGTTAAAGCACAAGTGCAAGCTGATATTGATGCACGAATGAAAGACAAAGGCAAAGGCATTGAAGGTTCTTCTGGAGCTCTTGTATTAGTAAGTAATCCTGAATTTGAGTATGAACAGCCTATTCCTTTATCTTCTATTGCTGGTGTACTTGAAGAAGATATTGAAGAGGAAGATGAAGAAGAGGATGATGATGAGGCAGATGATGATGACGAGAAAATATATTCTGCTAGTAGTTCAAATGATGATGATGATGATGATAATGACCAAGGTGCATCTGGTTTCATGATTTCTGAAAGATCTAAAAATCAAACTGCAGATGACTTGATGAATGATGAAATTAATGAAGAAACAGAAGGAGCTGATCGAAAGGGGAAGCTTGCTGGTAACCAAAATACTGATTCTGTAGAACAGCCGATTTTGCTTATTGAACCTGAAGTTGAAGAAGGGGAAATCAGACACACGTACACATTAGATGATGTTTTAAAGATGTTCAATGTGAAAGAAAGTGAAGTTCAGCCTGAGTTTATAGAAGAGTTGAGTGCTTTTCATGTGAATCAGAAAGTTGAATACAAATACAAATATGTAGAAGATGCTGATCTTTATGATCATGTTGAAGTTGAAGATGTTACTGATAAGGAGAATGTTAATGTTGATACCTCTGGATTACCAACACTTATGGAGTTCTTCACGCAAGAAAATAGAGAAGAATTGAGGAGTAAAGTTGAAGAAATTCGCAAAGAAGTAAATGTTGATGGCACGAAAAAGGATACTCAGAAAGAAGATCATAATAAATGGTTTAGACAGTCAAATGAAAGAAAGTTCAAGAGGCCGTTGAAGTTTTACCAGAAAGATAGAAGTGTTTCAATGGGTGATATCATAAGCTGGGGTTTTCTACCTCAAGTGAATGCTTATGTGATTAGAAGAGAATGCGGCGTGCAATATTTTGAAAAGTTACATGATATTATGTCATTGCCTTGGTGGGATGTTGATGAATTGGCTCAAGTCAAAATGTTAGATTATCCAGTAAGAAAGAACGATCGTAAAATGTGGCGGTGTATAAAGTTTGAAGCTGTAAAGAATTTCAAGCACTGGCAAACACATTATCCCAAGAAAGAAAAAAGAGTGAATCCTGATACTGGGCTTGAAGAAACAATTTTACATATCAAGAAGCCGCGAACCATGAAGACTATACCAATGCCACAAATGGAACAAGATGTTTATAAAGGATTCATGAATTGGGTGTATAGTTGTAGATCAGCTGAAGCGGTGATTACTTATCAAGCTGGAAGTGAAATTAGAGAGATCCGTGTATTTGATCCGATGTGGCTCGTAAATTGTTCTGCAAAAGATATAGAATGTCTATTCATTCACAAGATTCGTTGTGAAGTTGAAGACAGAGAGCAGGCAATGCAATTTCAAAGAGTTGTTTCTATTTGTGTTCAGAAAGGCATAAATGCAGATAACAAATGGAACTCTAAATGGTGGAAGCTTGAAGAGAAAGTCAAATTGAAAGCTGAGAAGGTTCGTAAAGCTCAAGAAGAAAAAGATAGATATTTGCGTGAGACGTTTGCTCAAAGACAAGCTGCTGAAGAAAAGATGAGAGTAGACAAGAATGAGAAGCTTAGAAAAATGTTACTGAAGAAGCCTAAGCCTCATGGAGAGAAATTCAAGTCCCTGTAATGTTTGAAGACCAAGACTGAAGACTCCGGCTGTATCCAAGGGGGAGTTTGATTTGAAACGAGTATGATATCATCATTGAATAGGATGATGTCATACTCGTTTCAAATCCACAACGCAACCCGAGACTCGACATAAGACGAAGACGACAAATGAATGCACCAACAGACTCCCCCTCAGATGTTGACAAGTCTTAAGTGTCGAGTCTTTGCATCTTCAGTCTTAATCAGTCTTTATGCTTCACTCTTTCAATCAGCATCAACAGACTCCCCCTTGCTCGAACAGAATCCCTGTGGATCTGTCTTCAGCTTCAGCTCCCCCTTTCGGTAGACTCTTCAGGCTCCCCTTTTCGTCAAGCTTCCGTGCTTTTAGGATCGACGCCTGGTTTTTCGTAGCAACAGATTCAGAAACCTACACATCTCAACCTCTCGTAAGACAAAATAATTTTGACTCTAAAAGAATTCACTCAAAATTCTCAAACATATAACACGCAATATTGTGATTCAAATTAATGAATCATCTAAACATTTGAGGATTATCTTCCAACTTCTCATCATCTTAACCAAACCAATTGTTCATCTTGTTTAGCCTTTGAGATTTTGAATATCAGCTTTTCAACATCAGTTGTCGAAAATCTTTTTGAATTTTTCAAAATATGAAACATAAAAGCAATAACAGAAATTAAATGCAGAAATGAAATATGTACAAACATATTTTTGTGAGTTTGCGAAAGAGGATCATATCAGTTTTTGAGACACATCACAAGCACCGTTAAGCTTTTAATCGTTTTAAGTTCTAAACGATTCACGTTGATTGACGATATAATTGTCCTCTTAAGCTCAATCTAAAAACTTTCGAAATGCTTACCGATACGTTAAGGTATATTAATTTTGCACTAAATTCTTATGGACCCCACGATCTCAACATATCCCCTCATCATGCAATACACTAACTCAAGTAATGCCTTTAAACTTTCATCAACTGTGATATGTCCGAAAACAAAGCAGAATGTTTAAACATTAACAATCAGGTCGATACTTCCGTATACGCAGAGAAAGTCCAATGTTTAAACAAAATAAGAAAAATAAAACAAGTTGAAGTTGTTTAGGCTTTAACCACCAGGTCGATACTCCCGTATACGCAGAGGTGATCCAAAGCTTAAACGAAACACCAAAGAAAATAAAGCAGAACGTTTAGGCAACAACATCCAGGTCGATACTCACGTATACGCAGAGGATGTCCGATGCTTAAACAAAATAAAGAAATAAAACAAGTTTAAATCTTTGCAAAATGAAATGCACAATCACAGCGACTTTTCAGCAAAGTTGTGAAAGTTCACAAACTTAACCAGTTTTATGTCTTTTGACAATCAGCAATTACTGAGTAGGTACACAATCACGAAGGACAAAACTAAGTACTATGCTTTCAACCGTGTTTCCCACTAGAACTAGGCTTTTTCATTTAAGTTTGTATCGTTATCGCAAATCTACTAGTCTAGCAGAGCCTATCGTCACATCTTTAGTGAGACCGTTTATCACATTTTAACTTTCCATTTCTTTAGCATGCTGTGACAGTCCACTGATGTACTATCATTTCCTCTTTTTCACAACAAAACTCATTTTTTACTTTTCAAATGTTTTTGAATTTTTTCAAATTTTCTAATGTTTTTAAAATTATTCTCCCCCTAAAATCAAAATATGTTTCAATTTTGATTTTCTGAGAAAATTTGAAAACAAACTGTACAGATAAAGTGACAACATAATATCGAATCGCTTCAATTCTCCATCCACTTGGCATAAACAATCAGAACTCCCCCTGACAACAAACTATTTTCCCATTATGATTTCAAAACACTTAAGTTTGTTTTAATCAAAATGGTTTTTCCTGAAAATTAGTTTTGTTTGCCATTTCACAAACATGGGGTTTTCATCACATTGTCCTCAACCACTTGTAGGTTTATCACAAAAACAATTTCAACAATCATACCACTTGTAAGATAGTTAAATCAAGTACAACTTAATGTCCTTGATTAACCACTTGTAAGTCGAAATATCACCAGAGTGAAATTTCTCAAGAAAGATGCCGATTCCTACTCCACAATTACCAACCTGGGAGTTCCGGCAAGTCAGGTTTTTCAGTTAAAGAGATTCACCCAAGCCTGACGGTCCTTGGGTGTTTTGAACATGCCTTTTTGATTCATAAAATTCTTTAACCCCTTTTACCTTACCCTCAACCATTTTTCCAAAAATGTTTACAACATTGGGGTTAAAGGCTTTTTCAACATCAAAATCTTTCTTTTCAGAAAAAGATTGATTTGAAATCTCAATTTCGTCAACTTTTTGTTTATAATTTTCAGCTCGCAATGGTGGAAAGTTGAAATCATCCATTGGCGGAACTGACGTTTCAATTTTTAGCTCAACTTGTGGCTCTTCTGACTTTGACGAATCAGATTCATTGCCAACACTTAGCTCTTTTGTTTCCAAAGAAACAAATTCATCGCTAGGAAGTGAAAATCTCACTTTCTTTGTTTTGTTAATCGTTTGATTAACCACTTTTTCTTTCTTTACTCTCTCTTCTGTCCTCAGATTTGTATCTGATGAATTCGTTTTACTTGACTGATCATTCTTTGGAGAGCAAAATGATTTATCAGAACTGTTATCTGATTTTCTGATTCTATCCGAGGACAAAATCCTTTCGAGATACTCTCGTGCTTTCTTTCTTTTCTTTCTCAGTCGGTCTTTCTGCCCTTGTGAAAGTTTCACTTTCTGTTCTTTCACCTTCTGTTCTTTGGGCTTTTCTTCGACCTTGAACGATTTTGTCACCTTTTTCTGAGATTCAGCCCTCGATCTTTCCATTGATCTCATTGGGCAATCTCTTGCAATGTGTCCTTTGATTTGGCAGTTATAGCATCTTCTCGTCTCAAACCTCCAACTTTGACATTTAACAGCAATGTGTCCTCTAAAACCACAGTTGTAACACATCCTGTTATCATACCAATCTCCACCATCAATCCAAATACTCAAATCATAACACTGATTTGATTTGTAGTACTCATGACTTCTCCTATAATCTTGATTTGACGCTTGAGCACTGTGGTCAAACCTGCACCACTTATTACCAACTTTTTGTGAGTTTTGATTTTCAAATTTTTGTGTTTTTTTATAATGATTGGATTACTGAACTGATGACCTTTTATTGTTGTTTTGAAAATTTTCCGAATTTTTAACATTTTTTTTTGTTCTACATTCTTCTTAACAAGTTTTTGCTTTGAGCATTCACCTATTTCAGTCGAATGTAAAACAGTTTCTTGAAACTTTTCTTTTAATTTCAAAAATATTTTCTGTTTTTCATTTTTATCATCAGTTTTATTATCACAATCCTCAATTATGACTTTGTCATAATTTGTGACATTGTCACTTATTGGAACAAAATTGATCGGTTCTGGACACACATAAGTTGCAGAAGTCACAAAACCTTTCAACTTATTTTCTAATTCAGCAATTTTATTCCGATCACTTTCAGCTTCTTTTTCAAGCTGAATGATTTTAGCAAGATGAGAATTTATTGCAATTTGTTTTTCAAGATTATTTTTACCAAAAATATCTTTCTCATCTTCTAAAATCTTTATTTGACTTTGAAAATCTTTTTCAATTTTCAATTTTCAATTTTTCATTTTCAAAATCTTTTTCTTTTTCTTTCAAAATTTTGTTTTCCAATATCAAACTGTCCAAACCACTCAACAGTTTGACATTTTCAGATTTCAAATTCTCAAAATTTTCTGTCATTTCAAGAATCTGTTTATCATCAGATCTTTTCTCATCCTTCATACGATTGATTTCCAATGTTAAACTCTCCACATCCTTCAAGAGTTTAACATTGTCTGCTTCGAATTTTTCGCATTTTGAGCACACAACTTCACATTTTGAAGTTCCATCTTGCTTGGATTCTTCATTCTTTGAAATATCCTGTGTCTCTGTCTTGTATGTGCCTGCACAAAAAATTTTAACAAAATCAAGAGGATTCATATATTCATCAATATAACAACCCCTCTTAATATCGTATTTCATAACATCTTTTGCTACACGACACATATGGACTCTTTTGCATATTTCAAAAACCACATCCATACTCATTTTTTCCAATTCTTTTTCTACTCCATTCATAAACTCTTTCTTTTTCTTATTATTTTCATACTTGAGTGTTTTGAGCTTATTTATAAATTCATTTGGATAAAAATTTAAGAACCTAGAATCCTTTTTCAATTCAATCAAAAATTCATCCCACTCTGAAGGTAACGCGTCCGCAAATTTTGATATTTTTTCAGCATTTGATATTCTTATCTCGTACCTTGTTAAATTTTCAATTAGACAATTAAACCGTCTTTCCAACACATCCACTGTTTCATTTTTCATACACAAAAAACATTCAAATCTTTTATCCCAAATATTCTTATTCTCATTCCGATATTTACTACCCCAACACCCATCAAACCAATCATTTAACCTTTCAAGGTTATAGTTTTCCTCTTCGTCAAACATTTTAACCACACTTTCTTCGTTAAATGACATGGTTCAAAAATTGTTTTTAGCTCAAAGTCCACAAATTTCAACTTTCACGAAGCCCACAAAACGTTTGTAACTAAGAAATCCACAAGCTAGCAACCCACTAATCAAACCTTTTTCAATCTTGAAACCCAAACAATACAACTTGTAATAGCCCAAACTTGGTAAAACAACTCGGCCCAAATGTTGTTTGCCCACTTTACTTTTTAGTCCAATATCTACAACTCAGTCTCAACCCAAATAAACCCGATTCAATATTACAAACACTTTGGCCCAAATGACAATTTTAAATTTTGACTTTTGTATTACTATTTTTATTCACAGTATGTCAATTTTTTATTTATTTATATTTTTTTTTTACTTACTAACCAAAATCTTGTGTCTCAAATGACCCCTTGATTTCTTATACCACTCAGCAAACATTCGTTTCTTTTTCAATGCAACAGCAATCCTTCCTTTATACTAAACACATGTGTCGCATATAACACATTCAACTGCAGATTTCTGTATTGACCTTTTTACCCTTCTTCGCTCCAGATTCAATCGCTCAATACTTCAGTCTCCGATGAAAACAAACCTGAATTACTTATCAAAACTAGATCTTTTTCTATGGTTTCGAGCATAAACGACAACAAGAAATTCAGCAAAGCTTCCGTCCGAACAACAACTATTACTGCGGTTTAAACTAGATCAGATTTGCTACAATTTTTTTAATTAACAATCTGCAGTTCAAATCGTTCAACTGTTCTATTCAAGTCATCACATTTATACACAGTTTGAACTTGTTCGAAATCGAAGTGAAACTGTTCGGAATGTATAATCTGGAACCAAAACAAACCGAATCAAACTGAGATTTAATCAAATCAGTTCTTGAATTCAGATCTCATCTTCAAATCTGAATTCGATGTATCATAACAGAAACACGTTGTTATCTATGAAAACTGTCCGAAACAATCGAAACTTTTACCAACAATTAACCGAAAATCACTCGATTCAGTCCGATATTCACTGAAACACAACCAATTTAAACAGTTTTCACCGAAAGCAATCAAAACTCAGTCCGTAATCGATCAAATTAGTCTAAAACTTATCTGAATCAGATTGAAATTTGTTTGAAACACTTCTTAATCAATCAAAATACAATCGATTTCACCGAAGATCAATCGATTCAAACCGAAATACACGAACAACACGTCGAAAGACACCGAAACTCGTCCGATTCAAGACACGATTACACGCAGAGCATCCGTAGCTCTGATACCACTTGTGAGTTCAGGATCGGATCGTAAACGATCACTAGATCTGCGGTAGATTCGATTTAACGTGCGGAATCCATTAAATCGAACCGTAATCGTGCGCGAAGACGTAATTAAACAACGTTTTATTATGTAACAACTACAATCGAACAGAGTTTCAACATGTAATACAAGAACTTGCTCTATCTGATAAACGTGACGTAATCCAACAGCAGTTCGGTACGGTATATAAGATCTATATATGATTTCGCTTATGTGAACCCCTATATATATAAGCTGTGATTTCGCTCTTAAGGACATGACAAATGAGCGAAATCACTCACATGCCATATAAGCGAAATCACCTCTTGTACAAAAGAGCGAAATCACCTAACTATTCGACCATATGAGCGAAATCACCTTTAAAGTCAAACTACAAAATATAACAATCCTATTTTCACGTAAACATGCATGTTCTTTTGTCTTCTTGTGAGATGATGTCCTTGATGATGTCATCTTGATGATATCATCATTGAATAGGATGATGTCATACTCGTTTCAAATCCACAACGCAACCCGAGACTTGACATAAGACGAAGACGACAGATGAATGCACCAACAGTCACAAAAGTTATAGCCACTCATGATGATGATTTGATATTCAGATTTGATGTTGGAATGCATGATGGGGATGAAGGAATGATCTGAAGGTGTGGAATGGTGTACAAAATTGCTTCAAGTCGCCAAGGATCGTCCCCAACTTCTCTCTTATGAATCGGATGATAGAGAACCCTGAAAAACCCTAAAAATCCGGTTTTTATACCCAAAATACGAGTTTCCGTCTGCAGCCGTCGTAGGCTTACGACGCTGAAGTAGCCCTACGGCCATCCTGATCCCGCCTTTGGCCAAAACACCTTTATGATGCCTGGGCACTCTATACGGCAGTGGCTTACGGCCAGACCATTCTTCGTAATTCCATTTCTTTGCTCTTTTTAGATCATTCGACCTCCTGGTTCCTTAGTTAAATATCCTATAAGCCCGCCAAACCTGCAAAAACACATTTTATTGTAGTTAAACAATTCCAATTGAATAAACGCCTTAAAACCTTAAAACCTGTAATACTAAGCACTTAGACTCCCTCATTACCATTCCACCACCCATTTATCAGTAACGTTTACACTAAAGTGCAAAATCTATAGTTAAAGATGTAATGTTTGCCTAGCCATCCTGATACACCATCGTTTAGTGTTTGCTGGCATATATAGTGATTTTAAGAAAATGTGATATTTACACTTAAATGTAACATTTACAAGTAAGTGTAACATCTACACTAAGTTGCTTAACATTTACGCTTTAAATTTAGTTTTGCTTTGCCACCATGATACGCCACCGTTTAGTGTTGGTGTCGCATATATAATGATTTGCGGCGATTATCGCATAGTTGTAGAGATTAGAAAACCCTAGTTCCTGCTGCCTCTTCAAGCACAAATAAATGTCGGAAGATATGTGGTCTGATTCCGAAGGATAAATTGTGATGTTCTTTTGCCGAACACATATTTTATTCAAGATTATTTGTTAGCATAATTTTGAAGTAAAATTGCAAAAGTATAATAAAAAATACAAAAATGAAACATGATTATGCGGTTTCTATATGTATATGTACTATCTATTCACAATCAACGGCATTGTTGCTCATTATTTCATTAAGATGCAAGTCAATGGTTCAAATGATATGTAGTCTGCAAATATCAAATATTTTAATCATATTGGTTTATTATAAATTTCATATGTTTTACACAAAGTATATTAATCTTGGTGTCATGATCTTATGCTTACTATCGATTTTTAAGGTTTAGCTTCTAACTCTATACCTTGCAATGATTGCTACAGTCACCAGGTGTAAAATCATAAAGTCATTATGGTTTGGTTCTTTAATCCATTACAATATCAACCACCTTTGACAGTAGATGGATTTATTTGCTTTGTTGACCTTTGTTTGTCTTGCTTAAAGCATTTTCTTTTTCAAGTTGTTAACATGTCTGCGTTACCAATGTATCTCTTTATCTCTTGCTTGCCCATGGCTAATTTTTTTAATTATATGATATATTCTCTAGTTTACAAAGTTCTTGATTAGAGAAATGTTTCCCTTTCTGCTACTGTTTCAATTATTTTTGAGTTTTATTCATGTCTCTGGTGACATGTGATCAGTATACAAACTATAAAAATTTATCTATTAAATCTGTGTTTTACTTATTACACGCCATGTTGATTATTGATTTCTCATAGGTGAACCTTTTTATTGTTGTCCTAGAAACGTATACCACACACAAGAACACTGGGGTGGCGGCGCAGTTTGTTGCCCGTCTAGCTTCAGTTTTGATGTAACTTGGTAAGTATGAATGAAATAAACTGGGATTCGGTGACTAAAATAAGTGAGGAGACACTATGAATATTATTATTGTACGAAACCACACAAAATACAAAGACTCTAACCATCTATCTACAAAATTATAACACTTGCTCACTACCTGATGTAGGCCCAAGTGTGGAACATCAAGCCATAACATTTCTGGAGGCCTATGAATTATGATCAAGGTACCAAGGGAGATTTACGAAAACGACCATAACTTTGGCTACGGGCCTCCGTTTTAGGCGTCAATTAGTCAAACCGAAGCTTGAAACAAGGAGCACGTCGTGCCAACAACTCGGAAAGGGGCCTTATCCAAGTTTCGGCTCAAAAAACGCATTCTGGTGGGAGTTATAAGCACTTTTATGTTTTTTTCATATTTTATGCATTTTGTTTTTGGGCTTATGTTTGGGCCATGGACTTTCTATACTCCGTTTTGAATTTTTGTTCTTATTTATGTTATTCTCATTTAATTCGGATGGTCATTCATCAATTCTACAATAATCATTTTACCATTTCAAATTCTCTGTCTTTTGGGTTGAATTTGGGGGTTTAGGGTAGATTATCATGGGTATTCACAGAATCAAGGTGATCAATTCTTGATTATCATTTCACACGCTACATCACTAACCTACCAAATAAAACTAAGAGATAAATATATCAAACTAAACACATAGTTATATTTTCCTAAGAAACTAAATCAAACTTTTGGTTCTGCTCTTCTACTTCTTAGTTATTAGTTCTTAGTTCTTAGTTCATAGTTCACTAATTCAACCTCTTATCAAGATTACTTTCATCATTCTAACCTCTTAATCTTGATTTTATGCTTCCTAGATCTTGGATTCTCAACAAGACACGTCTTTGTTCCACCGACCCGTTCATGATCCTTGACATTTTGCACCGAACAAAAGTAATCATAGATTGCTTTTCATGCCCTCTTCCTTGGATTGGCTCTTGCAACGTCTCTTTTCTGTTATTTTTTTTCCTGCCTCACACAAAACCCATGCCTTCCAAAAATACAAGCAATTCACTTGTTTGTTTTCTTTTTCTCTTCATACCTAGCTTTCTGTCTTTTCTTTTCTTCTCCTCAAAATTCAAACTACCTATTTGACTTGCTGCCAATTGTTGAAATATTGGATTAGGCAAACTTGAATAACACCCATGGTTTTATGTAACTAATCACTAGTTACATTTCAACTATTATTACCAACAAATACCACATTAATTGTTTGTTGCCCTTTTCTTTTGCTTCCGCTTCATAACTTTACCTGTTCTCCTCTTCTATTCCCCAATTACGATATGCCTTGTTCCCAAACTAAATAGATAAGTTAAACCGATTTACACCGGTCTTCAATCATTCCTCACTCTCTTGCACCACTTGAATTACTCAAGTTTCGGATCTCCTATACAGCTCTCCAAAAGTTGTTCAGATAACTTTTTTATCAACTGTTCTTCCAGACTAGCATCACACCACTATTCGCCGCACCTTCACATGTTTCAAATACTTAGCGCACTACTTATCTGTATCACATGTATTGTTCTTGATCTATAACATATCGTTAACCATGTAGCATGAACCAAGCATGGGTTCTTCAATGGTCCAAATAGGTTCCTCTTTCTAATGATCAATCTCTCACAGATCGACCAATGGTCCAAATTGGTTCCTCTTTAAGATCTTCCTCTCCTTAGGACTCGTTTGATCAACAGCCTCTCAGTGAGTATGAGCGTACCTAAGCCACCAATTACCGACCCAAAATCATATATCACACAAAAGAAAACCGTGATTTGATCAGTAACTCAAGTCATGACACCACAAAAACTATTATTAAACGAAAACCACACAAAATACAAAGACTCTAAGTATATATTTATGCTAAACATAAAACATGCTCCCTAAGCTACCTTATAAAACTAGCAGATAAACACATCATACTAAATAAATACTAATTTAATGACTTGATATACTTTCCTGATAAATTATTCCAAACTTTTGATTAATTTAGCCCTTCCACCTCTTGCCTCTTATCAAGATCACTACGACGCTTCAATTCTCACATGTAAAGAGTAACAAATAACTCAATTTGATCTAAACCATAAGATTAGATAAGTCATTTTGAGCCCTAAGGGACATAATTTATGACCATTTATATCTATTCTTTTTCATATTCCATATGGTCTCATACTTGTTGCTGACTCTGGTGGGTTTCATGGGTTAAGCCTCTAGCAGATGGTCTCACATATCGTCTCTAAAACTTGCTTCGAATCTGCCTAGTTGGTAGAAACATTGAAGTAGAATCTGATCAATCACTATGAACTAATCAATCAATGGTAACTCACCAATAACTGCATTAGCAGTTACAGGGTGATCAACAGTAACTAGGTTATTGCAAAAATAATCATTACCAGCAACTAAGTTAAGCTAACTAATTGACATTCTTTCACGAAGCATTGTATCATTTAAACAAATGTTGTCAATTGTGATGGTTCTCTACTTACACAAAGACAGTCTTTGTTCTATTTCGGGCATACGTTTCTATAGCAGAAATTACATACTCATTTTTGAGTCCTTGTGAATTGTTTGATTAAGATTATGAGATTTATATCAAAATACTTTACTCTAAAATTTAATTATTTGCATAATTCAGAGAGATAATCCAGGACCTAGACTACTCACAATACCTATAAGACTTACGTATAGTGCTTTAACTATAAAAGGTATGAAAATGTTTTCCACGTCGGTAGAGAGCTATCACTCACTTGTCCCTGAAAAGTGTGTAATGGTTTCATTTGACCACTTTGATTAAAATAATGTTTGATTCAATATATATATAAAAAATAAGAAACAAGTAGTGATGTGTCAAGTTTCATCAGCTTTCATAATTAAATGGATTTGATTTTGATGGGCAAGCTCGTTAACACACAGACGCCCCTGCCCATAACATCTAGGTTATGCCCCTTAGGGCTGGTGTTTCACGCTCAATCTGATTTACTTTGCTTTGCTTCACACCATTCGTTTTGTGTTCATATTATTTGGAGTACTTTACGCAACGGTCATTCTCCCCGTGATATATCATATAACATAAAAAACACATATCTTTTTCGTTTAGCATCTCATCATTATCAATTCTCTGTCAGTCTACTAGTAGTCTCTGTTTTCGTATTTACTTGCTTTAGTAGTTGTTAGTTGAATCCAAAATTTCGATCATTTTAGGCTAAGAGTCATTAGCGGTTCAATATTAAAGTTTGTGTTATAGTGTCCACAGATTGATATCCGGACATACTTGCTCTAGTACACTGCGACCGGTACACTTGCCAATTGTTTGTGGTTTAGTGGGTATTCCCTTTTAAAACTTGTATTGAATAATATAATATACAATAGTGTTATATACTCTCGCGAAATCTTTTTAGCCGTTGAATTCGATATAATAATAAAATTATATATAAAAGTGTTATATACGCTCGTTATAACGTATTTACCATCGAATTCGATATAATAATAATTTAACATATAACATTGTCATATACACTCGTTATACCATATTCGCCGTCGACTTCGATATAATAATAATATTATTATATATAATAGTGTTATATACGCTCGTTAAACCGTATTCTCTGCCGAATTCGATATAGTAATAATATAATATATAATAGTAATATATACGCTCGTGATATTATATTCGCCGTTAAATTCAATAAAATCATAATATAATAAAATATATAATTGTATTATAAATGCTGGTGATACCGTATTCGTCGTTGAATTTTATATAATAATAATATAATATTTTTATATACACTCGTTGCAGCGTATTCGCCGTCGAATTTGATATAATAATAATAAAATATATAATAGTGTACGCACCTTATACTGTATTCGCCGTCAAATTCTATAAATAGTAATATTATAAATAATAGTGTAATATACGTTCATTATACGGTATTCCATGTCGAATTAGATATAAATATTATATATATAATAGTGTGTTATAAGCCTGTTATACTATATTCGCCGTCAAATTCGATATAATAATAATATAATATATAACACTATTATATACGCTCGTGACACCATATTCACCATCGAATTCGATAAAATACTAATATAATATTTAATAGTATTATATACGTCGCGATACCGTATTCGCCGTCGAATTCTATATAATAAGATAATATGTATGATAGTGTTATATACGCTCGTTATACCGTATTCATCGTCGAATTTGTTTATAATAATAATATAATATATATAATAGTTTAATATACGCTCGTTATACCGTATTCGCCGCCGAATTCGATATAATAATATAATATATGCTCGGGTTATATACGGTCGTTATACTGTATTCGCCGTCAAATTCGGTATAATAATATAATATATAATAGTGTTATATACGCTCGTTATATCATATCTGCCATCGATTTAGATACAACAATAATATAATATATAATAGTGTTATACACGCTTGAAATATGGTATACATATCGTTATATAATATAATATAATAATAATAATAATATACGCTCGAAATACGCTATACGTCTCTAACTTATTCTAATAATAATATAATATTAAACTACTAATAAATACGGTTCAAAATGCGGATAATAATAAAATAAAATAATAAGTTGTGTGTAGTGTCGCGTACATGCCTCTATGCCACATATAGTTTATCTCCATAGTAGTTCACCCAAAACCCTTATAGCCCCCAAAATCATCAAATTCAACCAAAACTCACCTAATCTACGGTTCAAATACGGTACAAACTTAAAATTATTGAGAGGATGAATATGTACATGGGGGTGCAAAATATATGCTCTAAATACGATCCAATATACGAAATCATAGTATATTAGTGTGTATTGTTTGTAGTGTATACTGGGGACGTCTAGCCCTGGCCCTGAAATATAAGCTAACTTGTATGCCACATACAACTCTTTGTAGGCTACGTACAAAGCCATAGGCTAATTACCATTATAGCCCTGGAATAAGTTGTCTAATAAGTTGTCTACAGGCCATTTTTCAGGGCTATAATGGTAATTTAGTCTGGTCAAAGATGCTTTGACTAGGAAAATTATCATTATTGCCTAGGAAAAGGGTCTGTACACTAATATTAAGTTTTATTAGTAAAGTTTTATAAAAAAAAATTTATAACAATAAAAATAATTTTAGTAATAATAATAATAACAATAATATCAACATCAATAACAATAATAAAAATAATATTAATATTAAAAACAATAATATTAATAACAATAATATTAATAAAAATAATATTTGTTATTAAAAAATAATATTAATAACAATAACAAATTTCCATTTAAATCATTTCTTCGATAAGATTTAAACTAGGGTCTGGGTCTAGTTCCTGATTATCGATGCATACCATTGTAGACACATATTTTCCCACTGTTCCACAGCAAGTGTTCGGTGCATCAGCCATAAATGGTTCGCTGAAGGCATAGGATAGTCCTCTTCCAGCTTAACATGTATGAAGTGTTCCACATAAACATGTATGAGCGTCATCACTTGAGGTTGTGGCTCATCAGGATGATCCAATAACGGGAAGAATGTACAACCCCTAGTGATGCTTAACAAGTGAACGACGACATAATACCTTTGTGCAAGAAGAAGCCCCGTGTGGGACATTTCCATCTATTGACTCTCGGGACAAGGTTCCACTGAATGCCAAGTTAGGCTCCTACGAATCTGCTTCAAATGTCCTTCGCCCCATGTTTTAAATATATGACACCATGTCGATAAGTTTTGATCCATCTCTTTTACAAGGTCCTTTCGAACACAGGTCTATAGGTGTTCCCCAAAACCTAACCCGAAATCCGCAGATCAAAACTCACAATAATCGTCCGACTTCACATCTTGTATACACGAGATGAGATGTACTGGTGAAACACAGATGGAAGCTGTGGCTTAAACTGTTTGAGTATACACATTTGCACTACATTAATTTAATATTTCCACTATCTAAATTCCATACTAAACATGCACTCTTTCATCATATATGAGCATGATTTACTCTTGATAGATTCCTCATCCATGTATTTTATTAATCTATATTATTATCAAGAAAAATAATTACCGGTTAACCTCAATATCAAGGATACTTTCACAACAACTAAAATTCAAATAGTAAAGCTTAGGTTCCCGGTTTTTCTAAACCAACTTAACTATGTGTAAATTAATTGTACACTTAAAAATATGTAACTGGTCCATGTCAAAAGGTCGGTCAAAAGATATGTTTTAAAGTGTCATATTCACCTTTACTAGTAAGGGCAAGTAGGGTGTCCAACCCATAGGAAATTTGTGGAAAGTTATGGTTTTATCTAAATTTCCTAAACTGTTGATTCCTGGTTTTAGTTGAGTTGAGAAAAGTGTTTTTTAGTTGAGAAAAGTGTTTTTATGAGAAAGGAAACCTCCTCCAAACTTCAGGTTCTAGGTTTAACACAAAATTCAGATTTAATTGGGAACCCCATAGGCATAGTTGTGGAAATTAGTTAAGGTAGCAATAAAAAAAAGGTTCTTGTCATCAAACCATGTCAATTACCCAATTTATTAGTGTTAAGTCAATCCTATTAAGTCACCCAACCCGCTTCTAGGTTTTGTCATCAACCGAACGTAATTGTAAAAAGAGAACTCAAAACACACACACATTGTTTAAGTTAACTAATACATCAATTAGATTTAGATGTTGCTCATCACAAATAAAATAAGATCCAATACATAAACCAAATAACGTGCAAAACAGATATGAATTGTCCACCTAGAGGAAGTCTGATGCGGGTCTAAGTGTGGAGGAGCGGGCCATCTTGTATTTGGAGGCGCAGGATCGTGTGACAAAAGGGGCTTCACTAAAATGGCTCTAACTTGGGCTATAGGGATCCGTTTTGGGCGTGCGACCAGGCAAAACGATCGTGAGAACGAGCTCCATCTTGCTGCATACAGCCTAGGGCAATTTGGGTCATCGTCCGGGCCAAAAAACGCTTATTTCTATCCGTTATTTATCTTTTTATGTTTTTTCGGTGTTTTGGGCTTGTGTTTGGCCCATGGCCTTTTTGTGGCCCATTTCGAATTTTTGTCTCTATTTATGTCTTTCTCTTGTAATTTGGATGGTCAGACTTTTAATTTCGAAATTACTAAATTTTCACTTCAAATTTTGTGCCATTTGGGTTGAATTTTGGGGTTTGGGGAAGATCAACACGGGTATTCGTAAAATCAACGTGTTTTGCTCTTCGTTATCGTAACACACGCTACATCAAAGTCACAAAAGTTATAGCCACTCATGATGATGATTTGATATTCAGATTTGATGTTGGAATGCATGATGGGTGATGAAGGAATGATCGGAAGGCGTGGAATGGTGTACAAAATTGCTTCAAGTTGCTTAGGATCGTCCCCAATGTCTCTCTTACGAATTGGATGATAGAGATCCTTGAAGAAACCCTAAAAATCCCGTTTTTATACCGAAAATACAAGTTTCCATCTGCAGCCGTCGTAGGCTTACGACGCTGAAGTAGCCCTACGGCCATCCTGATCCCGCCTTATGGCTAAAACACCTTTAAGATGCCTGGGCACTGTATTAGGGAAGTGGCTTACGGCCAGACCATTCTTCGAAATTCCATTTCTTTGCTCTTTTTAGATCATTCGACCTCTTGGTTTCTTATTTAAACATCCTATAAGCCCGCCAAACCTGCAAAAACACATTTTATTCTAGTTAAACAATTCCAATTGAATAAACGCCTTAAAACCTGTTTTACTAAGCACTTAGACTCCCTCATTACCATTCCACCACACATTTATCAGTAAGATTTAGACTTAAGTGCAAAATCTATAGTTAAAGATGTAATTTTTGCCTAGCCATCCTGATACACCATTGTTTAGTGTTTGCTTGCATATATAGTGATTTTAAAAAAGTGTGACATTTACACTTAAATGTAACTTTCACAAATAAGTGTAACATCTACACTAAATTGCTTAACGTTTACGCTTTAAATTAATTTTTGCCTTGCCACCATGATACGCCACCGTTTAGTGTTGGTGTAGCATATATAATGATTTGCGGCTATTATCGCATAATTGTAGAGATTAGAAAACCCTAGTTCCTGCTGCCTCTTCAAGCACAAAATCCTCCAAGAAGAAACTCGCAACAACATTCAAGTCTTGTGAATGGAGCAATCCAAAAATCTGCACAATTTCACTTTCCCTTCAGGGTTGAGGTGGGGGAAACAACATCTATTGAGATGCATTGATCCAGTTCCTGCAATGCATGTGGTTGAAGATAATGAATCTAACCAGAACCCTTCTGTGGGACAACCTAGATCCACCGATGATCGGCAAAAGAAGTTGGATTTTGGGCAGAATTCATCATCTTCTTCGATCAAGGCGTCTTCATCCCCAAATGAAGGTGAAGAGAACTCACCGCCTTCAAAATACAAATGTTTGAAAAAATTGACATCCAAAGCCTCATCGCCATCGCCTTCGCCTACGATTCACTCAAAAGATGGGGCTGACGGAGGAAATATTTCCGAGGCTGATGGTCGGAGATCGATGAAAACGAGGCCTAGAAGGAACCTTGATAAAAAGGAAGAAAGACCGAAATTTTCAATCCAGCTATCACGTAAGGAAATTGAAGAAGATTTCATAGCTATGACAGGGAAGAAACCACCAAGAAAACCTAATAAGCCACCTAGAAGTCTTCAGGTTAAACTAGATGTAAGAAATCGTTTATCCCAACTCATTAATTTTAAGCCCAATCAATCTTTAAAGGGTTAACAAATCTTATTTGATTGATTTCACAGGCTCTATCTCCTGGTTTACACCTGTCTAAAGTTCATAAGGATCGATACAAAGTGAACCAAAATGGAAAGATGTGAAGCTAGCTGCTGTGTGATCGATCAAAGTTTTGTTGGTGTTTTGGATAGTAGATAGTAAGGTATAACTGACTGCAATGTTGTTTGTGCTTAGTGAATTACCTGCACTAGGGTTTACTTTCTTGTCAGAGATTTTGAATCTTTAAAATTTCAAACTTATGTATGGTTTATTTATGGTGTTTCTGTTGTTGTTTCCTGCATTTTTAAAT
This sequence comes from Helianthus tuberosus, assembly GCA_030545235.1. NCBI lineage: Eukaryota > Viridiplantae > Streptophyta > Magnoliopsida > Asterales > Asteraceae > Helianthus > Helianthus tuberosus. The sequence continues at coordinate 176,296,707 of CM060452.1, read as the reverse complement.
GATGTTTGTGGGTGCTTAATGTAGGTCCGGCTAGGAGGATCTAGTCGCCTAATCCTTGTTATCGAACACACCCGGTTGTGCGGAATCCAACCGGAGATGCAAACCGAGATCGAGAAAGTGAACAATACGTAAAGATATCAACGATTAACAGTTACGTGTATTGATTTCGACAAAGTTTCGGTACAATATTTGACAAATACAAAGCTCACCGGAACTTCCTCTCACTACACTCTCTCTCTAGTTTTCTGCCTCTCTTCTGTCTGGTTCTCACACACACACCTGGATATTTATATCCATCACCGCATGTCTGGTCGAAGGATCAGAATTACTGATCGAAACATCATCCTTCGATCATGCAACCATCGAAGGATCCACATATGCTTCGAAGGATGACATATCCTTCGAAGTCCATCAGTATCCTTCATGGGATATCTTTCGAGCTCATCCAAGAATAGAAACAATCTTTCGATTGCCCAACCTTCGACACAGACGTATAACACCAATGTTCCAACTGTTTGGCCTGTGCGATTGGTTATAGGTTCGGCCCATGTGTAGTGGCCCAAACATGCTGATTGGACCAAACTAAAATTCACATGCACGTACAAATTAAAGACATGTTCCATAATCTTCAATTTTGTAAGCAAAGTCAACATGGTGACATCATCATGACATCATCATGATGATGTCATGATGATGTGTCAAGCGGGAACGGTTCTCGGCTCTCCGTGCTTCGCGTGACGAACTCTGGGACACACGACGGAGGAATGTCGTGGCGTCGGGCTTGAGCCGAACCTAACCGGGTCGAACCGAACCAAGTCGAACCGAGTCGAGTCGCGTCCACTTTAGTGTACCAACAAACTCCCCCTTGGACGCTACTCGTGAGGTTCAACTTTCATGTCTTCCATGTCGGAGGATCTTCAAAGTCTTCACGTCTTCAAAGCAGAAAGTGTATCAACAAACTCCCCGTTTCATGTAGGAAGTGTGATGACAAACTCCCCCTTAACATAAGCTCCCCCTTGAGTTATGCTCGTGAACGACTTGATCTTCAGTACTTGAGATCCTTGTGGTGTTGATGATGGTCAGCGGCAACTCGATCATCTTCATCATTTGAGTGCCTTCACGTCGTGTCTTCATTCCGAAGCTTGTCATCGACCATGTTCTCCTTGCCTTTAGAATCTGCACATGCAAGAAATCTAAACGCGTAATGAGAACAACTGCAAGGAATATAGAATAAACAAACGACACACGTGTGACCATTGTTTAAACAAACACCGTCCGACAGTTTGAAAGTTTAACAAATTTTATCAATTTCAATTTTAACTTTCAACACTTGCAAATTTCGACCGTTTATGAAGATTCAGTCGTTTCGGTTTTCGTTCAGGTTTCAGGTAACGAAGACTCGAGATCCAACATCGTACGACCGAAAATAAGATAGAAATAAAATCTTTTTGGCTTTTATAAAGTTTATATTAAAACACACCTAAAATCTTTTTGGTATTTTTGAATATTTCAAATGTAAAGACTGAAGGCAGTAAATAAATATATACAGACATTCTTTTTGCGAGTTTCGAGGGTAAGAGAATCATATCAGTGTACGGTCATGCCAAAACGCTCTTGTTGTTCAATTAGTTAACATTAAGATAAGCATCCTATAACAATTATCGGTATTGTTGTCCACTTAAGCTCAACTTGTCAGATGTAATCATGGCGAGGGGATACGTTAAGGTATGATTTATACTTACCGACCGGTGTTCATCCACATCACGACACATTCCCGTATCAAGGTATGCACGAGGGTTCATCTTACCGGTGAGTATACCAATTATCATCTGTTTGACCGTATATGATGTGAGATTCTCACTTATTTTGATTTGAAAACAAGCCCTATGTGATATAATCACTTATTGATGAGGAACTTGATTTTCGATGCATGAGGGCACAGGAGCAAGTCCGTGAACAGGTCAGTACTTTCGTACAGCAGAGAGACGAACTTGACTCCCGGAAAGAATTTGTGATATTTTATCACTTATTTTGATTGGGACATGTGATTGTTGATCACTTATTGAGGTCGTATGCAATATGTACACGTATGTATAGTATCATGGAAGATCTAGACTTGCGTCCCCGTTATTTTTCGGTAAAAGATACAACCATGATACCCAGATGATAAGCAGCATAAAGACCGAATATCTCAGAACCTCGGCAATCTCTCAAACGAAATTTCGGTACTAAGACCATATGCCAATGAATGGTTCCCACCCAGTCTTCAGTCGATTTAAGTTTATATCACCCTGCACACTTTAAAATGATTGTGAGCCTACCGATACATCTTATATAGAGCTGCTTATCGCTTTTCAATTTAAGGTTTAAAGAGGTTTAGACAGACCACTGATGTACTATCATTTTCTCTTTTGCTCGCCAGGAAACTCATTTTTGCTTTTCTATTGTTTTTGTGTTTTTGAAATTTTTCAATGTTTTTGGAATTTTCAAATTTGGATTTACTCCCCCTAAAATCAATAAACTAAGACAAATTTAAAACACAAAGGTATTTACAAAAATGATTTTCCGATGTTGGTTTTACTCTTGCTTGACCTTAATGCCGTTTACCAATAATAAATAGTCAAATCTTGATTTGTCAAAAGCTTTGGTAAAAAGGTCGGCACGTTGGTCATCGGTGTGGACCATGACAACATTGATGAGTTTCATATTGAAACAATCACGTGTGAAGTGATATTCGAGATCAATGTGTCAGGTCAAAGAGTGCTGTACGAGATGATAATAATTCATAAAGCAGCTTAAACATCGACAAGTATAGGAGAGATTAGAAATTTAAAACCGTATCCTGCAACTGCTTCGTGCATTGCAAGGAATTTGAGTGTTCTCCCAAACTGGATATCCACCCGGTGTGGATTTCAAAGACGATTTTTGTAGCTACTGAGAAATCTCTTGACAGCAACAAGATCATAAACCTTTGGGTCCGGCTGGTCTTCCACATTGCACCAGCGAAGGTCTTTATCTTTCTCTTGAGAAGTAGTGTGCGGTTGTTCAATCCACGCCAAGGCATCCGCACACCCGGTGTAGTTTGATCAACCAACACATTTTCTTCAATCACACCGAAGAGAAAAGTACCCTACACGTTCATCTTGTGGACTTTGAACTTCTTGTGGAAGAAAAATCTATGAGACTTCGAAAAGCTTCAGACGTGCTACAGGCGCGTACTTTTCATTGGAATCTTTCATGTTGACCCGATCAAAAACCATAACAACCAAACTTTGGAACATATCTCATCATGTCGAATTTTTCAACTTCATTCATTTTTCCTTCATCAGACATTTTTGTCTTCTTTTCTTCTCTCTCCATCAATGGCAACAATTTCTTCTGTCGCCTATCTTGTGTAAGGACGCTCCACTATCAACAATCTTACGACTATCGAAAGTTCCTCCTGGAACATCCTACACACTCACTCAGAGATTAGTTGGAGAGGGAGACCCAAGCCTTCACAGACTTGGGTCGTCCGTCATCATCGAGGATTGTAACATCCATTTCCCGATGATTCGGAATTGATGTAGCTCCCCCTGAAACAGTTACTGGTTTTGGTTTCCAAATCTGTTTTTGTTTTTCATTTTTAATTTCTAACTTAACAGACTGTGTTTGGACAACCTCCGGTTTTAAAACCTTTTCAATTTATTTTCTTTGTTTCCTTTTCTGTTTCATTTCCCGTTGTTTAACAAGACGGGGGTCCTGTCTTGGTGAAACAGATCTTTTATGGTAACTGTTACCATGGGGGGCATCGACTTTTGCTTTCAACTTATGAAGATACGGACAGTTTCGAACTATGTGTCCAATTGTACCACATTCAAAACATGATCTTCGTTCAACAAACCCCGAAGTATCATGTGATCGTCTTGCCGATGATGATGAACTTTGTGATCTCGAGGTACTAGGTTTTGAACTATTTGGTTCATTCCTTTTCATCACTGTTACTTTCTGGACAAAATCTAAGTTAGATTGATTTGCAAACTTTTCAATTTTGTCCGTTCCCTTCGATTTCACAAAGTTCACATTCTTCTTCTTCTTCTGATTCGGCTTCTTTTGACTCTGAGTCGGTGTCTTACCTTTCAATTTGGTATGATTTTGCTGGGTTTGCACTGTTGGTAATTTCTTATTTCCAAATTGTTTTCTAACTTCAGCCTTTGGGATAGAAGGACACTGTGTGACTGTAACATGTGGTCCTGTCTTTCCCAAAAACTTACTTGTAGAATTTTCAAAGATTTTACTGATTAAAGATTGATTTACATTCTTAATAGGAAAATCTTTGTCTGAGTAAATTTTATCATCACCAACAAGAGTGTACAGCAACTCCACACTCTCCGACTCTTTCTCAGACGAGGACTCAATTGCAACAGTCTTAGCGGGTTTTGCAGGAGGATCACACAGAATGTGATTCTCAAGAGGTATGTCCTCTTCTTTGATTACCGCATCAGACTTTGCTGAATCAGTATCATCAGACTCATCATCAGAAGAATCAGTATCCTCAATCACAACTGGAGGATCCTGATTCGGTTCAGCAGTTACAAAGGTATCTGCTGACACATCTGAATCTGACGATACTTCTTTCTTATATCCGAGCCCTGTAGCAAATTCATTAACATCTAGAGGAACAGATGGCTCAAAGTGAGTTCTATATTCCTCATCAGGCAGTGCATCGTAGTTGTGTCTAACCGGTGGTGGACATTGCTTATATCCAATGCATGTGACATCCTTTTTCTCTTTCTGAACATCAATGATGTGATCTAACACATAGCTAGAGCTTAAATAGCTGTCTAACTTAAGTCGGATCGCCTCACTTTCAGTTTTAACACAAGCCATCTCTTTTTGCATTATCTCAAGACGAGTTATATACAAATTGATGTCAGTTTGTTTTCTTGAAACCATTTTTGTTAACTCAGTTTTATCTTTCCTTAAAGTTTCAATCATCGTTTTAAATTCCTTTTCATGGTTTTCATAAAACATGTTGGCTTCTGTGCACTTAGAAAGATCCACGGTTAATTTCTGATTGTGGATGAATGTCACATCATATTTCTCTTGCAAAGCCTCGTGTTTGCTCTGCAACTCACACCACTTATCATTCAATGAAACATGTTTGTCTTGCAAGTCAAACAAACTAGCTTGTAAAGCATCATGTTTGGCTTGCAACTCAGACATGTTTGCCTCTAAATCAGCACATTTAACACGCAAACTATCACAGTTACCACAACTAACAGCAGTGGGTTCATCGACACATACCTGACTGGAATCACTCTTAGATGTTGACCTTTCTGCATCAGAATCAACAACCTCCCTTGATGATTCATATTCAGATCCATCCTCGCTTGAACTTGAAGGTGTATCATCCTCAACTGAAGTTGAAACATCTTCATCTGAACTACTGTCATGTTCAGAACTGTCATTATTTCCCGAGGATTCACCATTGCTAGCATCTTTGACAATTTCAGCATACAACGCCGTTTTTGTCTGACTACAGTTCCTTGTATCAAGAGAAGATGGGGCTACCGTAGAAGGATGGCACTGTGAGGCAACTGTTGGAGGAACTGGTTGAAGCGGATTTCCGTACATATCTGTTGTTCTGATAAGTCGTTGGCTTTGCTGTTGTGGTACTTGTTGAGGAACTGGTTCAAGCGGATTTCCATACATGTCTGTTTTTCGAGGGACTGGAACTTGTATTGGAGTGCCAAAACAATTTGTGATTGTGACAAACGCCGTTGGTCTTGAGGAAGCTGTATCCGGAGACGGAGTACCAAAATAAATCTCTGTAAATAAATCCTCACTGCTTCTATACTTGTTTTCTGTATTTGACGGAGTACCCCAGGCCGGATTCATTTTTGATCAAGAAAAAGAATACCTCTGTAAATCACACCTTAAGCAAATAGTTAAATCACAAATGCAAACCTTCTGGTTTAAAATTACAAGTGTCTCGACGAAACACAGTCCCACGAAACAGACTTTGGCTTTGTTGACGAATCTGAAATTGTTTTGTAACTTTTACGAAACAGATTTTATAAAAATGGGCTTGGCGAAACGGTTTTTATTTATTTTTTTTTATTTTTATTTTTTTATTATTAAGTTATGTGATGATCGACGAAATGGGCCCAAAAATTATTTAAAGGCCCAAAGGGGTTGACGAAACACGTTGATGTTTGTTGTGTGACGAAACAGAAATCCAATAATCCTTTGGGCTTCCACTTCAACGAAACAACCCAGGCCCAATGACGAAACAGAAGCCCAAAACTGAAGCCCAACTACTTGTGCGAGCCCACAACTCTTGTGCGATCCCCACTGTTCTTATGCGACCAATCTGAAGCCCAAACAGAATGGGTGACTGAAGTAATCAAAAGCCCAAATTATAAGCCCAGTCCCTTGTGCGACTGATTATCTTTGTACGTTCCAAACTACTTGTGTGATTATCCAATACTTGTGTGAGTGGATGACCTTGTACGATCCACTTGTGTGGTTATCCAATTGACTTTCTAACCTTCTGACATAAAGTACACCTTTCGGCTCACTCTTTCCCAAATCACCTACCAAATGATGATGTCCTTAACCACTTTCCAAGACACCAACATCTTTCGAACATATCAGTTTAAGGATATGGCATATCTTTCGAACCTATCTTTCGAACATCTTTCGAACATATCAGTTGAAGGATATGGCATATCTTTCGAATATATCTTTCGAACATATCAGTTGCTATCCTTCGAGCATATCAGATGAAGGATATGGCATATCTTTCGAACATATCTTTCGAATTTGATATGGTTGACTTCCTATGCTCTGACACAAACAGGTACCTTTTGGCTCAAGACATACTCATTTCACCAACTTACCACCATGTGATGATTTGCAATATCTTAATCAAACCCAATTACCAATGCACCAATATGCAGATTTTCAAAGATCAAAAAGTAAACACACCAAGAACACTTTGAATAATTGATGAAGATATCAAGAACAAACCCAGAAATATAAGTTTTCTGGTGAACCGAAGATTTTCCGAACACGAATTTGGCCGAAACTTCACTAAAAACCAATGTTTAGCATGTGAAAATGAAGAATAAAAAGGTTTTTATAACACCTTTCAGCAAAATACAATGATTTTCGAAGCTTTAAACAGAATTTTTCAAGAAAAATATAAACTTCAAAAACTCGAAACACACCCGAAAACAACTCGGTTTTAACAAGGAGAAGAGCCAAGGCTCTGATACCACTTCTAGGTCCGGCTAGGAGGATCTAGTCGCCTAATCCTTGTTATCGAACACACCCGGTTGTGCGGAATCCAACCGGAGATGCAAACCGAGATCGAGAAAGTGAACAATACGTAAAGATATCAACGATTAACAGTTACGTGTATTGATTTCGACAAAGTTTCGGTACAATATTTGACAAATACAAAGCTCACCGGAACTTCCTCTCACTACACTCTCTCTCTAGTTTTCTGCCTCTCTTCTGTCTGGTTCTCACACACACACCTGGATATTTATATCCATCACCGCATGTCTGGTCGAAGGATCAGAATTACTGATCGAAACATCATCCTTCGATCATGCAACCATCGAAGGATCCACATATGCTTCGAAGGATGACATATCCTTCGAAGTCCATCAGTATCCTTCGTGGGATATCTTTCGAGCTCATCCAAGAATAGAAACAATCTTTCGATTGCCCAACCTTCGACACAGACGTATAACACCAATGTTCCAACTGTTTGGCCTGTGCGATTGGCTTGACTTGTGCGATTGGTTATAGGTTCGGCCCATGTGTAGTGGCCCAAACATGCTGATTGGACCAAACTAAAATTCACATGCACGTACAAATTAAAGACATGTTCCATAATCTTCAATTTTGTAAGCAAAGTCAACATGGTGACATCATCATGACATCATCATGATGATGTCATGATGATGTGTCAAGCGGGAACGGTTCTCGGCTCTCCGTGCTTCGCGTGACGAACTCTGGGACACACGACGGAGGAATGTCGTGGCGTCGGGCTTGAGCCGAACCTAACCGGGTCGAACCGAACCAAGTCGAACCGAGTCGAGTCGCGTCCACTTTAGTGTACCAACACTTAACGTTCATCTAATTGAAGAAACTATGTAGTTTGGGAATGGTGAGATTGCCTTCCATATTGCATTCAATTGTATTTCGTATCAGGTATAGACTCTGATAATTTGCTTGTCTGGAGTAATCTATGTATCTAAAGTAATTTATTTAGTAAAATATGTTATTAGTTACAACGTTAATATGAAATAAATGTCGGAAGATATGTGGTCTGATTCCGAAGGATAAATTGTGATGTTCTTTTGCTGAACACATATTTTATTCAAGATTATTTGTTAGCATAATTTTGAAGTAAAATTGCAAAAGTATAATAAAAAATTCAAAAATGAAACATGATTATGCGGTTTCTATATGTGTATGTACTATCTATTCACAATCAAAGGCATTGTTGCTCATTATTTCATTAAGATTCAAGTCAATGGTTCAAATGATATGTAGTCTGCAAATATCAAATATTTTAAACATATTTTTTTTATTATGTATTTCATATGTTTTACACAAAGTATATTAATCTTGGTGTAGGTGTCATGATCTTATGCTTACTATCGATTTCATCCAAAAACTAGCTAGATTTTTATTTTTAAGGTTTAGCTTCTAACTCTATACCTTGCAATGATTGCTACAGTCAGTAGGTGTAAAATCATAAAGTCTTTATAGTTTGGTTCTTTAAGTGTATCCATTACAATCTTAATCAACCACCTTTGACAGTAGATGGATATATTTGCTTTGTTGACCTTTGTGTGTCTTGCTTCATGCATTTTCTTTTTCAAGCTGCTAACATGTCTGGGTTACCAATGTATCTCTTTATCTCTTGCTTGCCCATGGCAAATTTTTTTAATTATATCTAGTTTACAAAGTTCTTGATTAGAGAAATGTTTCCCTTTCTGCTACTCTTTCAATTATTTTTGAGTTTTATTCATGTCTCTGGTGACATGTGATCAGTATACAAACTATAAAAATTTATCTATTAAATTTGTGCTTTACTTATTACACGCTATGTTGATTATTAATTTCTCATAGGTGAACTTTTTTATTGTTGTCCTAGAAACGTATACCACACACAAGAATACTGGGATGACGGCGCAACTTGTTGCCCGTCTACCTTCTGTTTTGATGTAACTTGGTAAGTATGAATGAAATAAATTGGGATTCGCTGACTAAAATAAGTGAGGACACACTATGAATATTATTATTGAACGAAACCACACAAAATACAATGACTCTAACCATCTATCTACAAAATTATAACACTTGCTCACTACCTGATGTAGGCCCAAGTGTGGAACATCAAGCCATAACATTTCTAGAGGCCTATGAATTATGATCCAGATACCAAGGGAGATTTACGAAAACGACCATAACTTTAGCTACAAGTCTCCGTTTTAGGCATTCAACCAGTCAAACCGAAGCTTGAAACAAGGAGCATGTCGTGCCAACGACTCGGAAAGGGGCCTTATCCAATTTTCGGTTCAAAAAACGCATTCTGGTGGGAGTTATAGGCACTTTTATGTTTTTTTTCATATTTTATGCATTTTGTTTTTGGGCTTGTGTTTGGGCCATGGACTTTCTATAGTCCGTTTTGAATTTCTATTCTTATTTATGTTATTCTCATTTAATTCGGATGGTCATTCATCGATTTTGCAATAATCATTTTACCATTTCAAATTCTCTGGTTTTTTGGTTGGATTGGGGGGTTTGGGGAAGATTATCATAGGTATCCACAGAATCAAGGTGATCAATTCTCGATTATCATTTCACACGCTACATCATTACTCTACCATATAAAACTAAGAGATAAATATATCAAACTAAACACATACTTATAATTTTCCTAAGAAACTAAATCAAACTTTTTGTTCTGCTCTTCTACTTCTTAGTTATTAGTTTACCAATTCAACCTCTTATCAAGATTACTTTCATCAGTCTAACCTCTTAATCTTGATTTTATACCTCCTAGATCTTGAATTCTCAACAAGACACGTCTTTGTTCCACCCACCCGTTCATGATCCTTGACATTTTGCACCGAACAAAAGTAATCATAGATTGCTTTTCATGCCCTCTTCCTTGGATTGGCTCTTGCAACGTCTCTTTTCTGTTATTATTTTTCCTGCCTCACGCAAAACCAATGCCTTCCAAAAATACAAGCAATTTACTTGTTTGTTTTCTTTTTTCTCTTGATACCTTACTTTGTATCTTTTCTTTTCTTCTCCTCAAAATTCAAACTACCTATTTGACTTGCTGCCAATTGTTGAAATATTGGATTAGGTAAACTTGAATAACCCCCATGGTTTTATGTAACTAATCACTAGTTACATTTGTAGGTCCCTCGGAGGTTGAGGTCAAACCTATTCCTTGTTATGTCTAACACACTAGCAAGTGCGGAATCCAAGCTAGCATGCAAACCGAGATAGAACAAGCACAATGATAAACACACAAGACTCAACGATTAACACCTCTTGTATTAATACGTATGAAAAGTCTGTTACAAGCTCAATGTTTACAAATCTGTTCTGTAAACTCTCTCAAGTGTGTGTGTGTGTGTTTTCTGCTCTGAGTGTTCTCACAATGTCTAACCTACTAAGTGAACACACAACATGGGTATATATACCCGAACACAGCATGTCTGGTCGAAGGATCAGACAGACTGATCGAAAGATCATCTGTCGATCAAAAACCCATCGAAGGATCACATACACCACGAAGGATGATATCCTTCGAGGTCTATCCTTCGAAGGTTATCTTTCGAGTTCATCGAAGGATCTAAACTATCCTTCGATGACACATCCTTCGACCCAAACATCTTTCAACCATTGTTCTAACTGTTTGTCCAAGTCAAACCGGAGGATGGTTGACTTGGTCAAACTTACATCAAAGACATCGTTTTGTATCAAGACGAAATACAGACAAAGTACAGACACAAGTGCACCAACAAACTCCCCCTTGGATGTAGCTTTGTCTGGCTGTAGCCTTGTCTCGATCTTTGTGACTTCAATTCTTTGACGTCCTTTCAAGTCTTCAATGTCGGAGGATCTTTAAAGTCTTCACGTCTTGAAAGCAGAAAGTGTATCAACAAACTCTCCGTTTCATGTAGGAAGTGTGTTGACAAACTCCCCCTTAACATAAGCTCCCCCTTGAGTTATGCTCGTGAAATACTCGTTCTTTATGAATTGAGATCCTTGTGGTGTTGATGATGGTCAGCGGCAACTCGATCATCTTCATCATTTGAGTTCCTTCACGTTGTGTCTTCATTCCAAAGCTTGTCATCGACCATGTTCTCCTTGCCTTTAGAATCTGCACATGCAAGAAATCTAAACGCGTAATGAGAACAACTGCTAGGAATATCATAAGTAAGCGACACACCTGTGACCATTTGTTCAAACAAACACCGTCCGACAGTTTGAAAGTTTAAAATACCTCATCCATTTCAAATTTTAACTTTCAATACTTTGCAAATTTCGACCGTTTATGAAGATTTAGTCGTTTCGGTTTTCAATCAGGTTTCAGGTAACGAAGACTCGAGATCCAACATCGTACGATCGAAAATAAGATAGAAATAAAATCTTTTTGGCTTTTATAAAGTTTATATTAAAACACACCTAAAATCTTTTTGGTATTTTTTGAATATTTAAAATGTAAAGACTGAAAGCAGTAAATAAGTATATACAACGATGCGAAAAATGAAAGCATTAAATAAATATTTACAGACATTCTTTTTGCGAGTTTCGAAGGTAAAAGGAATCATATCAGTGTACGGTCATGTCAAAACACTCTCTTTGTTCAATTAGTTAACATTAAGATAAGCATCCTATAACAATTATCGGTATTGTTGTCCACTTAAGCTCAACTTATCAGATGTAATCATGGCGAGGGGATACATTAAGGTATGTTTTATACTTACCGACCGGTGTTCATCCACATCACGACACATTCCCGTATCAAGGTATGCACGAGGGTTCATCTTACCGGTGAGTATACCGATTATCATCTGTTTGACCGTATATGATGTGAGATTCTCACTTATTTTGAATTGAAAACAAGCCCTATGTGATAGAATCACTTATTGATGAGGAACTTGATTTTCGATGCATGAGGGCACAGGAGCAAGTCCGTGAACAGGTCAGTACTTTCGTACAGCAGAGAGACGAACTTGACACCCGGAAAGAATTTGTGATATTTTATCACTTATTTGTTTGGACATGTGATTGTTGATCACTTATTGAGGTCGTATGCAGTATGTACACGTATGTATGGTATCATGGAAGATCTAGACTTGCGTCCCCGTTATATCTCGGTAAAAGATACAACCATGATACCCAGATGATAAGCAGCATAAGGACCGAATATCTCAGAACCTCGGCAATCTCTCAAACGAAATTTCGGTACTAAGACCATATGCCAATGAATGGTTCCCACCTGGTCTTCAGTCGATTTAAGTTTATATCACCCTGCACACTTTAAAATGATTGTGAGCCTACCGATACATCTTATATAGAGCTGCTTATCGTTTTTCAGTTTAGGTTTAAAGAGGTTTAGACAGACCACCGATGTACTATCATTTTCTCTTTTGCTCGCCAGGAAACTCATTTTTGTTTTTCTATTGTTTTTGTGTTTTTGAAATTTTTCAATGTTTTTGGATTTTCAAATTTGGATTTACTCCCCCTAAAATCAATAAACTAAGACAAATTTAAAACACAAAGGTATTTACAAAAATGATTTTCCGATGTTGGTTTTACTCTTGCTTGACCTTAATGCCGTTTACCAATAATAAATAGTCAAATCTTGATTTGTCAAATGCTTTGGTAAAAAGGTCGGCACGTTGGTCATCGGTGTGGACGTAAGCAACATCGATTAGCCTTTTCTCAAAGCAATCACGTATGAAGTGATACTTAATTTCGATGTGCTTAGTCTTTGAGTGCTGCACAGGATTTTTAGTGATCTGTAATGCAGCAGAATTATCAACGTAAATAGGAGTAGTTAGGAATTCAAAACCGTAATCACGCATTTGTTGTTGGATCCATAGGACTTGGGAGCAACAACTTGAGGCAGCAATGTATTCAGCTTCGCATGTTGATGTAGCGACGCACGTCTGCTTCTTGCACTGCCATGTGACTAGGCGATTTCCTAAAAACTGACATCCAGCCGTTGTGGATTTGTCGTCGATTTTGCATCCGCCAAAATCAGAATCACTGAATGCGATCAAGTCAAAGTTATTATCCCTAGGGTACCATAGACCGGTGTCAGGGTAACCCTTCAAATAACGAAAAATCCTTTTTACAGCTGCAAGATGTGAGGCCTTCGGGTTGACTTGATATCTGGCAAGCAGGCACGTTGGGTACATTATATCTGGTCTTGATGCTGTGAGGTACATAAGGGATCCGATCATCGCGCGGTAGTATGAGGGGCTAGTAGCTTCACCCTTCAAGTCTGGAGTAATTCCGTGATTTTGCGGCAATGGGGTACCGATGGGCGTTGCATCAGACATCTGGAACCGGCTCAAGATGTCACCAACATATTTAGTCTGATGGATGAATATCCCAGACTCAGTTTGTTGTACTTGTAGGCCCAAAAAGAAGGTCATTTCCCCCATAGCACTCATCTCGAATTTATCCTGCATTACACGCTCGAAATCCCTACACAAAACATCATTAGTAGAACCAAAAATAATATCATCAACGTATACCTGTACCAGTAGAAGATCTCCATCTTGTTCTTTGATGAAAAGAGTACAGCCGATAAGACCTCTGCGAAATCCATTCTCCAGCAGATAATTAGATAAGGTTGCGTACCAAGCTCGCGGTGCTTGATGTAGACCATAGAGAGCTTTGTTGAGCAACCAAACCCGATCGGGATGGATAGGATCTTCAAAACCTGGAGGCTGTTCGACGTACACCTCTTCTTCCACCACACCATGTAAGAATGCACTTTTCACGTCCATCTGGTATACCTTGAAGCCTTTGAATGAGGCATAAGCCAGAAAAATCCGAATTGCTTCTAGACGTGCAACAGGTGCATACACTTCGTTGTAGTCGATCCCTTCAATCTGACGAAAACCTTGAACGACTAGCCTTGCTTTGTTTCGAATAACGACTCCACGGTCATCCTTTTTGCATTTAAACACCCAACGGGTACCAATCTTCTTGTAACCAGCAGGTTTCTCTACGAGTTTCCAGACACCAAGCTTCTGGAATTGTTGCAGTTCTTCCTGCATCGCTTCAACCCAAGAGCTATCTTTCAAAGCATCTTTCCAAGTTCTTGGCTCTTCCTGTGAGACATAACACGCGAAAGACCAATCATTTTGTTGACCAGATTCTCGGATAGTTGCATACAAGCCTGCATTGTTGTTATTTCGCAACATGTTTCTTGTCTGAACGCCACTTTGTACATTTCCGATGATGTTTTGTTGAGGATGGGTATTGTGAATCCTTGTTTCTGGATTATCTTGAACTGGAATATTTGTACCCAGATTGTTGAGATTGAGATCAACAATCAATTCAAGGCCCGGAATTGACGAAGAGGATGATGCAGTAGCTTCAGCTGTTCTAGGGACATCCACTGGAGGTGTACCTTCTGAAGTACCATGTACTGCTGTTGTTGGAGCTTCTTGATCTGCATCGAGAAATTCATCATCCTCTGAAGATTCGTTCAATTCGGTAGCATCATGAAAATCCTCATTGTCGAGAGCATTATTGTTCACCGAAGATGGTTCTTGATTGACAACAATTGGATGAACCAGCGGTGAATCTGTTGCATTGTCACTCTCGAAAAACATCCTTGCCGCAACATTTTCTTCAACTGCTTCTACATTGATCGAATTGAAAAAGTCATCGTACTCAAACATCCAAGGCTGACCAGGATTTCTAACAGGCAAAGTGTGCCTTTGTACTCTGACTTCAGACCATTCCTCGACCCTTTTAGTCTCTAGATTCCAGACTCTTACGTTCGGGGTGGAATACCCAAGAAAGTATCCATCAATTGCTCTTGCCCCAAACTTTCCATTAGGATCGATTATTGTGCACGGAGCTCCAAACGGTTCAAGATATGACAAATCTGGTTTCCGTTTGTTAATAAGCTCAAAGCAGGTCTTGTTGTGCCTTTTGACTGTAAGGACTCGGTTCAACATATAACATGCAGAGGACACAGCTTCAGTCCAAAATGGAATCGGCAATTGTGACTCTACCAACATAGTCCTAGCAGTCTCGATCAATGTGCGGTTCTTACGTTCAGCGACGCCATTCTGTTGAGGAGTATAAGCCGCACTAAATTCGTGAAGAATACCTTTTGAAGTGCAAAACTCCGCCATGGCATGATTTTTGAATTCAGTACCATTGTCGCTACGTATCCGCCTAACCTTCAAATTATAGAGATTCTCAATCTGAATGATCAAGTTTTTGATAATACCGAAGGTTTCACTCTTATGTGCCATGAACGCCACCCAAGAAAATCTTGAATAATCATCAGTTATCACGAGGCAATATTGATCATTCCTAATGCTTTTGTGCTTGACAGGACCGAACAAATCCATGTGCAAACGTTCAAGAGGAATAGCCACCGTGTTGACTTTCTTTGTAGGGTGTCGCTTCTTCGTTTGTTTTCCTTTCTGGCACGAGACACAGACGTCTTGAAGATGGAAGTTTTTAAGAGGAACACCATTCACCAATTCATTTGACACCAAATGATTCATTTTGCGTAAGTGAATGTGACCCATTCGTCTGTGCCAAGAGATTGTGTCTTTTTCTGTGGCTTTGGAAACGAAACAAGTTGCTTGTGCAGACGTTGTGATAGCTTGGCTCATATCAAGGACATACAAATCATTTATCCTTGGAGCCGACAAGAGAATCCATTCTTTTGGAATTTTGAAGCCGGGTTTCAGCACATAACATCCATTTGCATCAAAGTGTACTGAGAACTGCTTATCACAAATTTGAGAAACACTAAGAAGATTGTGATCAAGTTGTTGTACGAAGTTGATCTTATCAAAACTAACAACCCCGTTGGAAATCATTCCTTCACCCATAATATATCCGCCTTTATCTCCAGCAAAAGCAACATAACCTCCTCTAATAGATTTGACGTCGTAGAGAAGCTTCATGTCGCCTGTCATGTGCCTGGATGCCCCACTATCAACAATCCAATGACTACTGACAGTTCCTCCTGGAACACCCTGCACATGAACTCACATAATTAGTTGGAGATGGGGACCCAAGCCATTGTGGTCTTGGGTCTTCCATTTTCATCAACAACAATAACTTCTATTCTTTGATGATTCGAAAATTGTGATGGTCCCCCTGAATTTGTGGTTATTTTAGGTTTCCATGTCTGTTGAAGTTTACCAGTTTTATTGTTTGAAAGTTTAACTTCGTGATTGTTTGAAGTTTTTGAAAATTTTGAACTTTCTGGTTTAACTGGAACCGTTTGTTTTTGAACCACTTCATTTTTAAGTGCTTTTTCAACCACCTTGACTTGTTGGCGTTTCTGTTTCTTTTCCCTTTCTCTTACAAGTCGGGGATCTTGTTTTACAGACACAGATCGCTTTTGGTGATTGCGTTCACGGGGATCATCAACCTTAGCTTTCAACTTATGAAGATACGGACAGTTTCGAATTATGTGTCCAATGGTACCACATTCAAAACATGATCTTCGTTCAACAAACCCCGAAGAATCATGTGATCGTCTTACCGATGATGAACTTTGTGATCCCGAGGTACTAGGTTTTGAACTACTTGGTTCATTCCTTTTCATCACAGTTGCTTTCTTGACAAAATCTAAATTAGATTGATTTTCAAACTTTGCAATTTTGTCCGTTCCCTTAGATTTCACAAAGTTCACATTCTTTTTCTTTTTCTGATTCAGCGTCCTTTGACCTTGAGCCGGTAGTTTTCCTTTTGGCTTGGTATGGTTTTGCTGTTTTTGCACTGTTGGTAATTTCTGATTGCCAAATTGTTTTCTAACTTCAGCCTTTGGGATAGGAGGGCACTGTGTTACTGTAACACGTGATCCTGTCTTTCCCAAAAACTTACTTGTTGAATTTTCAAAGACTTTACTGATTAAAGATTGATTAACATTCTTAATAGGAAAATCTTTGTCAGAATAAATTTTATCATCACCAACAAGAGTGTACAGCAAATCCACACTCTCCGACTCTTTTTCAGACAAGGACTTAATTGCAACAGTCTTAGCGGGTTTTGCAGGAGGATCACACAGAATATGATTCTCAAGAGGTATGTCCTCTTCTTTTATCACCGCATCAGACTTTGCTGAATCAGTATCATCAGACTCATCATCAGAAGAATCAGCATCCTCAATCACAACTGGAGGATCCTGATTCTGTTCAGCAGTTACAAATGTATCTGCTGACACATCTGAATCTGACGATACTTCTTTCTTGTATCCGAGTCCTGCTGCAAATTCCTCAACGTCCAAAGGAACAGACGGTTCAAAGTGAGTTCTATACTCCTCATCAGGCATGGCATCATAATTGTTTCTCACGGGTGGTGGACATTTCTTATAACCTATGCATGTGACATCCTTTTTCTCTTTCTGAACATCAATGATGTGATCCAACACATAGCTAGAACTCAAATAACTGTCTAACTTGAGTCGGATCGCCTCACTTTCTGTTTTAACACACGCCATTTCCTTTTGCATTACCTCAAGACGAGTTATATAAAGGTTAATGTCAGTTTGTTTTCTGGAAACCATTTTTGTCAACTCTGTTTTATCTTTCTTTAACGTTTCAATCATTGACTTAAATTCCTTTTCATGGTTTTCATAAAACATGTTGGCTTCAGTGCACTTCGAAAGATCCACGGTTAACTTCTGATTGTGGATGAATGTCACATCATATTTCTCTTGCAAAGCCTCGTGTTTGCTTTGCAATTCACACCACTTATCACTCAAAGACACATGTTTGTCTTGCAAGTCAAACAAACTAGCTTGTAAAGCATCATGTTTGCCTTGCAACTCAGACATGTTTGCATCCAAATCAGCACATCTAACATGCAATCTATCACAATTATCACAAATAGCAGCAGTGGGTTCATCAACACATACCTGACTTGATGAACTGTCGACATTAGCCATAAAGGCTGAATGGAGAGAAGACAAAGAATAAGCAGCTTGATCCACCAAGATAGATCTTCTTTCGGTTCCTGCTGCAGCTTCTTCCAAAATCTCATCAATGTCTGCATCGACTGACGCAGTCGATGTCTCATCCACCTGATCATTGCCTGAAGTGGAGAATTCTTCATCTGAACTTCCACTGTAACCGGAGCTGTCTTCATCTTCAGAAGATTCACTACCATTGGTGGAAGATTCTCCACCACTGGCGTGTTTAAGATCCTTGACAACTTCAGCAAAACAAGCTGTTCCATCTGGAGCATCATTTCCCAACTGGATTGACCAATCACAGCCTTCATCTACTTGAACCACAAGTGCCTGGTTGGCATTTGATGGTCCTGCTTGGCTTTGGTTGTTGACAGGTACCAGCGTACGAACATTGTTCCTGTTCTGGGTCTGCTGGTTGCCTTGATTTCTGAAGGGATTCTGGTTTCCATGCTGAGATGGCCTTGTACATTCCCTTTTAAAATGACCACGTTCACCACAATTGAAACATTTGACAACCTGCTTATCAAACCCATACTTGGTGTCTTTCTTGCTCTCCAAGCTGGTTCTGCCAGTTCTCTCCATGAAATCCTTTGCTCGCCTAACAGCACTGGCAAAGGCCCACTTGATGTCCATCATCTCCATCTCCACTTTATCGATCTGCTGATAGTCTTCTTGTGTCAGATTAATGTTGCCAATCTGACCTTCCACTAATCCACAGTATGCGCTCACCAAAGTGTTTAGCAGCTCCATGTGTTCCTTTGCTACTTCCACACTGACTTTTGAAAAGCTTGAGGTGTCGAGCCGTACTGTGTTTGGCTTTGATTGTTGACCAGCAGATGATGTGCTTCCATAACAAGCTTGCTGTTGAGAAGGAAGTGGATTCCCATACATGTCTGTTGGTACGGTAGATTGAGGAGGAAGAGGATTCCCATACATGTCTGTTGTTCCGGGAGATCGAACAGGTAATGGATTTCCGAACATATCAGTTGGTCTGAGAGGTCGTTGGCTTTGCTGTTGCTGTTGTGGAACTGGTTCCAGCAGATTTCCATACATGTCTGTCTTTGGAGGGACAGGAACTTGGATAGTATTCCCATACATGTCAGTGCTAGTCACAAACGCTGTTTGAATTGGAGCATGTGAAGAAGGTTTTGTAGAAGTGCTGGAAGTTCCATAATACATTTCAGGATTTTGTGGCACTGGAACTCTTTTTGCCTTGAGAGTTTCTTCCTGATTCTTGTTTTCCAGGATTTGAACAAAGTCGTTGAAGCTCGTTGTAGCTAAAGTACCATTGTACTTCATGATTTCCAAGAAAGTATTCCACTGAGGTGGCAACGCATCTGCAAACCTTTTTACAATCTCTGCAGAAGTTGTAACAACCCCAAAATTTGCTAATTCAGTCAGCAAATGATTAAATCGACTTATCAAATCACCCAACGACTCATTCTCCATACAAGTAAAACTATCAAACTCTTTCTTCAGTAATTCTTTTCTCAATTGACGTGTCGCTTCATTTCCTACGCCCCTTGTTTTCAACGCGTCCCACAACCTCTTTGTCGTCTTGTAACTGACAAATTGATGATAAATATCTTTACTTAACGCCTGAGTGAGAATGGCATATGCCTTCTTTTCCAAATCATAGACCTTCTTCTGATCTTCCGTAAGATCTACAAACGTAGCAGCAGATGATGCGGCAACCTCTATTGTTTGATCGAAATCTGTAATGAACCGCAACCACAACTCTGTATTTTGACCAAGAACGTATGTATGAAATCTATCAATCCATCCTGGATATTCATATAAGTGCATCAACTTTGGAGGCCGATTCAAACTTCCAGTTTCGCTCTCGCTTAAGAGAATGCTTTGAACACTTGGAATTTGATTTGATACAAATGCCCATTGACCGGAAGAAATTGCATTAGCTTGAGAAGATACCGGTGCGGAAGATGACGGAGTACCAAAATACATATCTGTATTTACCAGAGTATTCCACCTTGGATTCATTTTTGATCAAGAAAAATAAGAACCTGAAAATCACAAACTTGTTAAGCGTAAACAGACTAAGGATCGAAAGATCAAAGCTTGTTCGAAGGATCAACAGTGTTCGAAAGATCACTGTTGAGTTTCGAACAAAGATTTCGAAAGATTCTCCAACCGAAGGATCCTTATCTTTCGAAAAAGAACTGTAGATCGAAAGATGTATGCTTCGAAATGATTCCTTGGTTCGAAGGATGATGATCTATCGAACCTCCACTGATCGAAAGATGTATGTTTCGAAATGATTCCTTGGTTCGAAGGATGATGATCTATCGAACCTCCACAGATCGAAAGATGATCTTTCGACTTTGAAGGATATCCTTCGATCGGTTCTGACACAGTTGACAAAGAGTGACAGGTTGGTGAAAAGGTTGATGGGTTGGTGAAATCTTTCGGCAGAGGTATGGTCAGACCATGATTTTCTGCCAAAATCAGATTTTGAACCAATAAAATATTACCAAATATTACCAAAAGTCGAATAATCAACCCAGAAACCGGTACCGGAGTATGCCGGACTTTGGCCGGAAATGACCAAAACAACTTAAAAGCAAGTTTTCAAGTTACCCAAACCGTCTTTTAACACACCCGGAAGTTTAGACACGTTTTTACGACAAGAAATACGAGAAAAACAGTAAAAACGGATGCTAAAAACAGTGAGTTTTATCCAAACACTCCAAAGTCTTGTAAAAACCCGGTTTTTAACAAGGAAAAGAGCCACGGCTCTGATACCACTTGTAGGTCCCTCGGAGGTTGAGGTCAAACCTATTCCTTGTTATGTCTAACACACTAGCAAGTGCGGAATCCAAGCTAGCATGCAAACCGAGATAGAACAAGCACAATGATAAACACACAAGACTCAACGATTAACACCTCTTGTATTAATACGTATGAAAAGTCTGTTACAAGCTCAATGTTTACAAATCTGTTCTGTAAACTCTCTCAAGTGTGTGTGTGTGTGTTTTCTGCTCTGAGTGTTCTCACAATGTCTAACCTACTAAGTGAACACACAACATGGGTATATATACCCGAACACAGCATGTCTGGTCGAAGGATCAGACAGACTGATCGAAAGATCATCTGTCGATCAAAAACCCATCGAAGGATCACATACACCACGAAGGATGATATCCTTCGAGGTCTATCCTTCGAAGGTTATCTTTCGAGTTCATCGAAGGATCTAAACTATCCTTCGATGACACATCCTTCGACCCAAACATCTTTCAACCATTGTTCTAACTGTTTGTCCAAGTCAAACCGGAGGATGGTTGACTTGGTCAAACTTACATCAAAGACATCGTTTTGTATCAAGACGAAATACAGACAAAGTACAGACACAAGTGCACCAACAACATTTCAACTATTATTACCAACAAAGACCATATTAATTATTTGTTGCCCTTTTCTTTTGCTTCCCCCTTCATAAGTTTACCTGTTGTCCTCTTCTATTCCCCAATTAAGATATGCCGTGTTCCCAAACTACATAGATAAGTTTAACCGATCTACACCGGTCTTCAATCATTCCTCACTCTCTTGCACCACTTGAATTACTCAAGTTTCCGATCACCTATACAGCTCTCCAAAAGTTGTTCAGATAACTTTTTTATCAACAGTTCTCCTGAATGCACCTACCACAAGTGATCACACTGTTAACAGTCTCGATTCTTCCAGACTAGCATCACACCACTCTTCGCCGCACCCTCACATGTTTCGAATACTTAGCGCACTACTTATCTGTATCACATGTATTGTTCTTGATCTATAACATATCGTTAACCATGTAGCATGAACCAATCGTAGGTTCTTCAATGATCCAAATAGGTTCCTCTTTCTAATGATCAATCTCTCACAGATCGACCAATGGTCCAAATTTGTTCCTCTTTCTAATCTTCCTCTCCTTAGGACGCGATTGATCAACAGCCTCTCAGTGAGTATGAGCGCTACCTAAGCCACCAATTATCGGCCCAAAATCATATATCACACAAAAGAAAATCATGATTTGATCAGTAACTCAAGTCATGACACCACAAAAACAATTATTAAACGAAAACCACACAAAATACAAAGACTCTAACTATCTATTTATGCTAAACATAAAACATGCTCCCTAATCTACCTTATAGAACTAGCAGATAAACATATCATACTAAATAACTACTAATATAGTGACTTGATATACTTTCCTGATAAATTATTCCAAACTTTTGGTTAATTTAGCCCTTCCACCTCTTGCCTCTTATCAAGATCACTACGATGCTTCAATTCTCATTTGTAAAGAGTAACAAATAACTTAATTTGATCTAAACCATAAGATTAGATAAGTCATTTTGAGCCCTAAGGAACATAATTTATGACCATTTACATCTATTCTTTTTCATATTCCATATGGTCTCATACTTGTTGCTGACTCTAGTGGGTTTCATGGGTTAAGCCTCTAGCTGATGATCTCACATATCGTCTCTAAAACTTTCTTCGAATCTGCCTAGTTGGTAGAAACATTGAGGTAGAATCTGATCATTCACTATAAACTAATCAATCAATGGTAAATCACCAATAACTGCATTAGTAGTTACAGGGTGATCAACAGTAACTAGGTTATTGCAAAAAATAATCATTACCAGCAACTAAGTTAAGCTAACTAATTGACATTCTTTCACGAAGCGTTGTATCATTTAAAACAATGTTGTCAATTGCGATGGTTCTCTACTTACACAAAGACAGTCTTTGTTCTATTCGGGCAAACGTTTCTATAGCAGAAATTACATACTCATTCTTGAGTCCTTGTGAATTATTTGATTAAGATTATGAGATTTATATCAAAATACTTTACTCTAAAAGTTAATTATTTGCATAATTCAGAGAGATAATCCAGGACCTAGACTACTCACAATACCTATAAGACTTACGTATAGTGCTTTAACTATAAAAGGTATGAAAATGTTTGCCACGTCGGCAGAGAGCTATCACTCACTTGTCCCTGAAAAGTGTGTAATGGATTCATTTGACAACTTTGGTTAAAATAATGTTTGAATTCAAAATATAAATAAAAAAATAAGAAACAAGTAGTGATGTGTCAAGTTTCATTAGCTTTCATAATTAAATGGGTTTGATTTTGATGGGCAAGCTCGTTAACACACCAACCCCCCCGCCCATAACATCTAGGTTATGCCCCTTGGGGCCGGTGTTTCACACTAATCTGATTTACTTTGCTTCACACCATTCATTTTGTGTTCATATTCTTTGGAGTACTTTACGCAAGGTTCATTCTCCCCGTGATATATCATATAACATAAAAAACACATATCTTTTTCGTTTAGTATCTCATCATTATCAATTATCTGTCAGTCTACTAGTAGTCTCTGTTTTCGTATTTACTTTCTTTAGTAGTTGTTAGCTGAAATCCAAAATTTCGATCATTTTAGGCTAAGAGTCATTAGCGGTTCAATATTAAAGTTTGTGTTATAGTGTCCACAGATTGATATCCGGACATACTTGCTCTAGTACACTGCGACCGATACACTTGCCAATTGTTTGTGGTTTAGTGGGTTTTCCCTTTTAAAACTTGTATTGAATCTAACATACACATTTTCACATATTAATAGCAACAAAGAATCGGTTTTCAATAAAAATGTATATTGTGGTGTTGAAAAAAAAAATTAAACATAAAACACAAGTTATTGGAAAAAAAATCAAATTACATGTTGAATAAAATATTATTAAAAAACTTAAAAAAATACATAAAATATTCATGACCAGTTGCAAATAACATATAAAATTAAAAAAATAAAATACTTTCTTAAAATCATAATTACTATTGATGGTCAGTTTGAATTTGAATTAATATATAACTAGTGCTTTCAACCCGGCGTGTTGCGCCTAGGGATTAGCAGGGTTCGATTCGGTTCATTGTGATTCGTGGTAGTATAGACACTCTTAAAATTAATATATATATATATAGAGTGCGGTTAACATACATTAGGGCTTATCCTACAAAACGTACGCGACGGCCGTAACCGTACGATCAGGCACTAATCACGCTTTGGACTCAAAAATAACGCATGGGAGCTTTTTTTTTACCTAATCACGCTTTGGAACATTATTACGCATGTTCATTTTGTCAAATCCTGCTGATAATAACGCATGGAACATAATTACGCAAGTTTTAAAGTTTGTCGCGTACGATAACGTAGGATAAGGGTTTTTGTACATTATACTTATTCTATATATCTATATCTATACTACTTTAATAAGCATATTAGAAGGACAAGATGGTAATTCAACAAGGTGTTGAAAAAACACTTCAAGCACAATGTACAAGTCTTAAGGCACAAGAAAACACAAACAAATTACCCTTTACCCGGATCATCTACAACCGTCCATGTTTTTCACCTTTTCACACGGATCATCATCTGGACCGTCCATTTGACTTCACACGGATCACCAATTGCTTTCTCTCTCATTCCAAACACATCTCACAAAATAACATCAGATCTTCTCTCTCTCTTCTCTCTCTCTCTCTCGGCGATCTAGGGTTTCATGAGATCTATCACCAGATCCGTTTGAATCTATCACCAGATCCGTTTGATGAGCAGATCTAGGGTTTCATGAGATCTATCACAAGCTTTATCTGGCAACTTGGTAAGAACTGATACCGTTTAATCTAGGGTTTCATGATGTTTGACGGTAGTTTCTATATGCTTTTCAGATGTCGAAGGCACCAAGGGATCCACAGATTTGAACAAGGGATCCACAGATTTGCTGGAGAATGGCCGGATCTACCGTTTGGTGGCCAGATCTACCATTTGAAGTTGAAGGTACTGGCCAGATCTTAACTCAGTTGAAAAGGAGGCTGCAGCGACTTGTAACATGGTTTCTTCTGTACAGACTGACAATGTAAGTGTTTTGTAGTTAGTACTCTGCATTTGTTGATTGATATTGACTGCTGATGATTGTTGAATGAATTGGATGTTTAGGTGGAAGAACAGTTTAGGGAAAGGGATGCTGGAGAAGAATATGTGGATATTGGAGAGGAGATGCAGTTAACAAATTTCCCATCAGTTGACATCGAAAATCGATCTCAAATTCAGATTCACAATCTTTAACATAAATCAAATCCAATGAAGAATACGGTTCAAGAGGTTCATGATTCATTCATTTCATTTCATACAAATGTTACGTAACAATCGCAAACCTAATTTTTGGTTTCAGATCATATAGAAGCAGGTACTCATGGTAGCAAAAGCTGTAGAGGTCAACATCGATGATGATGTTATGGTTCCGTCATAAGAACTTCTCAGATCTGGACGGTATTGAGGCGCTGACTTCCTTTTTTTGGTTATACTCAATTTTGACCAAATTTAATTTGTTTTTTAGTTGTTTTTCAATTTGTTTTTCATGAATGATGTTGAAGATGAGAAAATAATTGCGCAAAAGCCACTTCTTTTCAGGCTTTTCTTCCACTATTGAACTGTAAGAAAGCTTCGATTGTAATTGAATGACTGTTTGATTCTCACATTTTAATTTCTTAGCATCAATTTGAGATTCTTTAGTTAGGGAAGTTTTCTTTCAAATAGTTGATTATATGCTTTCTGTCACAAACACAAATTACCTTTTTAATTACCTAAAGTAAGTTTGATCTTTGGTTCCATGTTAAAGAAATAGAGAAGCAGTGATGCGTGAAAAGCTTACCATCCATTAAATAAAAAAAACTAATTGAACTGTTTCATATAGTTGCATTTATACGTTATTTAAAGATTCACATCGTTTGTTTTTGTGCATACACTGGTTTTGGAGCTAAAGTAGGGGTTACAAGAGCATTTATAAGGTAATATATTTTGTTATATTCATTTTGTCAACTCTTCTATCATACCCAGACATTGTTGGGAACATGTAAAATATAATTTTTCAGTTTCACAATCATTCAAAGTCATTACCTTTTGTAGTAGATTGGATGGATAGATATACAAGATACAAATAACAATTAATTAAATTGCTAATGTGATGGTAAAACTCTGGTACTATTTCATTTTAAGCAGGGTTTTCTATTGATTTTTAGTTGGTCTTTATTATAGGCACTTCAATTTGAAGTGGGTCATTATGGTGGGCAAAAGGCAAGGTAAATGTAAGAGTTTGGTTCCAATTTGACATGGGTCATCTATTCTAATTTTGGCATGATGATTTATAGAACCATAAGTTAAACTGAGGTACTGGTTGCTTGCTCTTCTGTTTTGAATCGTAGAATTTTCGGTTCATATTCTGTTTCATGTCAACTGAACCCTTGATTTTTCTCATCTGGTATCATTGACTTGCAAAAGCAGGTCTCAAAGTCAAAACATTGATTCATCATATTCTTATGATTAATTAGAATAAAGTCGATCTTTGGCCGTAAATTATTATATTAGTCATCTTTTTTTGCTAGGTTCAGTGGATCTTCGGTGGTTATGGTCATATCCACACTTCCGAAAGATGGGTATGTGCAAAAAATCATTAAGTGTGAGGCCTGGGACGGATAATGGGTCAAAACGGTACGTGTCAAAATGAGTCATTCTTGGTACTGGTTGAGATGAGCCAATACACCTTATTTGATTTTTTTATTATTTTATAAATAGCTGCTAATCATGATTGGTACTGGTTGAGATGAGCCAATACGCCTTATTTGATTTTTTTTATTATTTTATAAATAGCTGCCAATCATGATTAATGAAACAACTTTTTTTAGTATTTTATAAATAGTTATCCTTTAAAATATTTATAAATAGTTTAGTGGAATCAACTTCAAAGCTGCAACTTGTGCAGCTAATAAACATGTTTATTAGTCTATAAAATTTGTTTCAATTTTTATGTCTCATTTAAACCTAACCCTTTGTTAGTTAGAATAGTTATTGAAGGTATTAGTTTTTCGGGTGATTTTTAATCAAATCTTTATACATTGTCTCTAAAATCTTTATACATTTGTTTCAATTTTTTTTTTGTTTTCACGAGATTTCTTCATTGGAAAATATCACAAGAAGTCTGGATGCGATTGGGGCGCTGTTTGGTGAGTGGGTCAACTAGGTTAACTGGGTCAGACACGGTATGGTCAAACCATCAAACGTTTTGGGTATTTTTTTCCTTTTGGTATCCATCAAATGTTCTAGGTTCTACTCATTGATGAACATATATAAAGTTAAATAGTCTCCTTGTGTTTTATATCTTTTGATATTATCTTTACTTCTAAGCCTCCTACTTCTTTGTATTTGTATCCAGTCCTTTGTTCTGCATTCACAACCAAAATCGACTTTCGGAACGCCTGCATATATTGCTTCAGAAGTCTTACTTAAGAAAGAATATGATAGCAAGGTAAGCCCATCAAAATCTTTAACATGATTTTCATTCATGACACACGAAAATCACTTCAGGTTTGGGTAGGTTGCTATAATTTGTAACTAATATATGGTGAAAATAAAATTATGAATTCTGATGGCAGATGTGTGGTCGTGTGGTGTAACATTTTACGTGATGCTTGTGGGAGTATACAAGTTTGATTACATAGCATAATAGAATAAAAGCTCATATCCAACATAAACATTATAAAAATAGTTTCAGCCATGCTAGTTCACGCAGTCCAAGTGATAGCCCAAGTTTCCAATGCGTTAACGTGCTTATCCCAAAGTTTAACGGGATGTAAAAGATACATCCTAACAATACCCCTCGAATACAAATGGGGGAGGTGCATTACTCCTATAGCATATGCATAGTACTACTAATTGTTAGGGAGGAACTACACACAGGGATTAAACGTTCACATAGCACAAGATAGTATCAAGTATCACAAGTTTCATGTTTCATGTTTAAATGGATAGAGTATGTTTCAAATAAGTTTCAAGTGTCACGTGTTTGAATATAGAATACATGTTGCATCCCAAAAGTGTTTAAAACAAAAAGGGATTCGAGTATACTCACAATATTGCATATGTTTTCCGATTATCCAATGTGACAAAGTTGATGAGTTTGGAAGGTTGAATGTGTAAGGGTTAAACTTCGAGTAGGTTTAGAGTCGAGATTCGGACTTAGATTCAAAGAATAAAAAAATATGTATTTGGAAAATATTCACTATGGTATTAGCACTTGTCTTGACACTATGGTAATCCTTAAGGATTATATATGATTTCATAGGTTCAAGACCTATTAGAATCGTGACAAGGAACTACACACATAGTGAGAACTTATTAACTTGGTAGTAGATTTATATAATCACTATCAAGGGTTCGGTTTATAATATATACATAATTATAATATATACATAATAATAATATAGTTAGTCACGTAGGAGGCGGGAGGTTAAACCTTCCACTTGGTTACCTCTTAATGTCATTTGAGTTATGTAGGAGGCGGGAGGTTAAACCTTCCACTTGGTTACCTCGATTGTTATATTAATATATAAGTCATGTAAGAGGCGGGAGGTTGAACTTTCCACGTAGAAACCTCATAAGTATATTCAAGAATTAAAGGTACAATTATACTAAACAAAACATCAAGTGATGTGTGGACTAGTATGTAAGTTAGCCTATGCTAACCAAGTAGTCACACCATCTTCAAGTTCAAGACTTGGCACCACTTGTCAGTTAATAACTCGATTAAAACCGAAAGTTTAGAGTGTTTTAGACACTCTTATTAAGTGTAAAAGGTATCTAACTTTGTGTTTTCAAGTTTTTAAGCAGGTGTTATCGTTCTAATATCAATCATGAGTTGTACAAGTCCTTGGGATTGGAGTACGGATCCACAACCAGCTCAAAAACAGATGTCGTTGGCCGAATATATGACGAGTACCATACCTAAACAACAACAGTCAATAAGTTCAAGTCAATGGGCAATGGTGTCGAATCAAAATCAGAGCATTCAAAATCTTTTGTGTGACAACTCGAGTTTCCAAGATTCCATGTTCGCACTAATGCAAGATTAATCGTTTAAATTGTCCGATACACGACTCGTTTATTTCATAACTGAACACGTTGTAATGTGTTGAACACGTATTGTAGTTGATGATGTATACTTGATGGGTGTTGAGTGTATTTATGCATTGATGTGATAACATTATGTCTTGTGTTATTAATATGTTAGCAATATGATAAGCAATACATTTTAATCATGTCAGATACCCTATGAAATCACCCTATGACCGAAAACAATAAGTGTTTTCGTCCACAGGAGCCAACGAAATCACAATGGGCTTTGGCCCAGTATCGAATTATTAGAGGATCTGTTTATATTATGCGCATGATTTGATGTAACTCGTAAAACCCTAATCGCACATCTCACTCTCTCGTTCTCCTTGAAACCCGACGGCAGTTTGAGCATTCGAGTCCCCTACATCGATCGAAGTTCCGTAGGTTAGTAATCGGCCATTTAAGATTACTTTATTGAAATTACTTGATTATTTGCTGATATCTTGAATTAACGGTTAGTGCGTATTGATTGTGAGAATGTGATTTGAATTGATTGTAAGAAAAGAATACGTGTAATCTGATGTTATAATAAATGGTAGTTTTGAATTCACTATGATCTAGAAATCTGTGTGATCATGTTAAATATTCTGGTGGCATGATTGTTTAGCATTCACATGTGCACATGGGATTGTCAGTAGCATATGATTGCATTATTGTTTTCAAACTTTGATTCTTGTTTAGGATAATGATGATAACCTGACAACTTGTCATGCGATGTTAACCATTATGATTGAATGAACTGGTGTTCGGCAACTGTTGTTTAATTAGGATTGATATAACTGTTGTTATTGATAATGATGTATATGGACGAAAACCCCCA
Organism: Helianthus tuberosus; assembly: GCA_030545235.1. Taxonomy (NCBI): domain Eukaryota; kingdom Viridiplantae; phylum Streptophyta; class Magnoliopsida; order Asterales; family Asteraceae; genus Helianthus; species Helianthus tuberosus. The sequence goes on along the minus strand of CM060452.1, from coordinate 176,266,652 downwards.
CCCCCATTGTTATACGACCCAACGAAATCACTTTAAGTGATTTCGGCTCAATCCCTAAAGGGATTTCGGCAAGATGGATTTTCGAACCAAAGGAGATTTAGGCCAAAGTGTTTTCGGCCCATGATCTGTAACCAATGTGTTGAAACATAACTTGTTAACTCCGTTAATTCATACTTTGTTAAGTGAAATGTGTAAACTTGTTACGCATGTCAACCTCTGTTAAGATGTTAAGTGGTTAACGCTATTTGTTTACTAATTCAGTTAGCTAATAACTCTGTTAAGTGACTAATGCTATTAGTTGTTGATTAACCCGGTTAGTTCAGTTAACTCTATTTGTTTGATTAACTCAGTTGAGCTAAGACTGTTAACTCTGTTAAAATATGTTACTCTTTTAAGCATACTAATTAGTTAAAGAACTTGCAAGTAACTTCGTATCTTGTATGACTGACAAACTGTTTATGTGATATTTGATGTTAACGGCCAAATCACTTTGTAATACTGATTGAACGAGAAACATTACGAATATGAACTGATTTAGTATACGTGCACTATAGGACGTGATTGATTTCTTGTGAGAACTTAACTTAGCATACCGAGCAAACCAAGGTGAGTTCACACTCTTACCAAGGCATGGGATTCCCGGGGTTGGGAATGGGTTGAATGTTTCTGATACTTACGTGATTAATGGAATTATTCCTCGGGAGGGGAAGGTTATTAGTAGATACTGCTAGACTAGTGATACATTTACTCTCTCTTCGCAAACACGCCGGGATTGGCCGCGATAATAGAACGATCTTCGCAAACATGCCTAGAATGGCCGCGAACTATACTTTAATCTTCGCAAACCCCCACTAAACTTCGCAAAAATGCCTGGAGGGCCGCGATACCATTGCATACATTACATGATTACTAAACGAGCTTATGAATTACAATACGAACACTATAACTGAATAACCAACTGTGAACTCGCTCAACTAGTTGTTGACTCTCTGTTACATGCCTTGCATGACCATAGGTACTCATGGAGCTTGCACGGGAGGCGCGGTCGTTGTGGGCATGGATTGTGGAACTTATGATAACACATTTAAACATTTGAACTTACTACTTACATTGGGTTTACATTTTATGCTTCCGCTATACACTTAACATGTTTTGTTTGAACACCTTTCATATCGTCTGGTTTAAATTACATTTAATACGTATTATGTTTGATATGATTGGTGGCTTGATCCTGGTCAGTCACGCCTCCAAGCGGTGATACTCCGCGTGTGGATTTTGGGGGTGTGACATTTTGCTTAGCGAGAATGAGACGGGTAGCAACAATCGCCCGCCAAAGCTGAATCACATGAACGACTATCCATCATGGAAGGGTCGTTTCCATAATTACGTTCAAGGGCAAAACACAGAATTATGGACGTGCTTCACCTCTGCATTTAGTGAAGCTCTTGAAGAAGCAGGATCAAATGCGACAACTTTCAATAATATGCAAGAAGCCGACAAAAAGGCATATGATCTGGAGAATAAGGCGTATGCTATTCTCACTCGGGCACTTCACAGAGACATCTTTCATCAATTCTCTTATTGTAAGAACACGAAAGGATTATGGGATGCATTGGTAGCGAGAGGAGAAGGAAATGCGGCCACATGGAAGACGCGCCAGGATTTATTAAAGAAGGAGTTTGAAGGGTTTATGTTTTTGCAGACTGAAACATTGAATGAGATGACAACTCGTTTTTATCATTTAATTAGTGAACTGATTTCTTACAAGGTTGTTGTATCTTCACAGGAAATAGTCGCACGGTTTGCTAATGCTCTACCACCAAAGTGGAGCCCATTCATTGAGTTGTTAAAGCATACAGGTGTATTGGATACTGTCAGTATCTATGAGTTTGTTCAAAAGCTGGAGAACAAGGATGCAGAAGAGATCAGAAAAGCTAAACTAATTCATGTCCCTCAAAATCCAGAGATGTACTTTGGAGGGATTGCTCCTGCTGCTAGTACAAGCCAGCAACCAAAGATACAAACAACTTATGTGTCAAATGCTTTCGACCCAAGATCCTATTTTGGAGGAGTAGCCACACCTCAACCCCAGTTTGACATAAATGGCTATCTTCCGAAACCTCAAGTTGCACCACCCCAACCCCAATTTGATCCAGATGCATATTTTTCTAAACCTCAAGTTGCCACACCTCAACCCCAATTTGATATAAATGCCTATCTTCCGAAAGCTCAAGTTGCCACACCTCAACCCCAATTTGATCCAACTGCCTATTTTTCTAAACCTCAACCACAAGCCCAACCACAACAAGCCTTCTATGGTAACAAACCTGATACTTCAAATCTTTCCAAAGTGAGTGTAGAAGCTGCACGGGATCACATTGAAATTCTTACCACTATGGTTAATGCATACTGTGGATTGGTAGCAGGTCAAATTGGAAACATCAATATGACCAATGAAGATTATCAGCAGATAGACCGTGATGAAATGGAGTTAATGGATATCAAGTGGGCGTTTGCAAGTGCCGTTAGAAGGGCAAAGGATTTCATGACTCGAACTGGAAGAACTTCGTTGGAAGGCAAAAATGATACGAAGTACGGGTTCAATAAAGATGCGGTTACATGTTACAATTGTGGCGAAAAGGGTCACTTCAAACGTGAGTGCACCCTACCAAGCAGACAAGGCAACCAGAATCCATTCAGAAATCAGACAAGTACTTCCAATGCCAATCAAGATAACCGTGGAAAAGGGATAGTAGCTGTGAACAACACCACCAACCAGAACCAGTCTGGACCTTCAAACACCAATCGAGCATTGACCGTTCAAGCTGATGAAGGGTGCGATTGGTCTGTACAATTGGGAGATAATGATCAAGGAGGTAGAACTGCATGCTACGCAAAAATCATCAATCACATCAAGCATGTTCACAAGGAAGAGTTTTCTGAAAGTGATGATAGCTCGGGTTTTAGTGGGAGTTCAGATGAAGAAAGCTCGAATGCGGGAGATTATAATTCTTAAGATGGATCTTTCTCTTCTCAGACTGCCTTCATGGCTAATGTCACAGCCTCTTCGAGTCAGGTAAATTCTGAAACTCCTAGCATATGTAGTGTTGGATCTGAGTTTCTTTTTTATTGTATTTTACGTTTGTAATTAAGATGGAAATGAAAGAGTTGTGCAGCGGAAATAAGATGAAAGCAAACTTTGCATACAATCAAACGAGAGTAATACTTTTATCGAACATCTTTTCACAAAGAACCGAATGATTGAATTTGTTTCAACAACGATTACAATGATTGATGTAAGAATGCAAACTCCCCCCCAGCCAGAGCTCAGTAGTTTGTTCGTGCAAAGAAGACGATTGATCAAAAGAGCTAATAGAACAGTACAAAGTACTGAACTATTTATAGGCACTTGCAAACCACTGAGCATCTTAGCTGACGTCACCATGAAAGTGACATCTAACCTCCTAACAAACTCTAACTACTGATCTATAAACACTGATGTACTAAACTACTGCTATTACATTATATTACATAAAAGACACTTAAACTGCTGCTGCATCCTTCCACTGCTGTGAACCCCGCAGTGCTTGTCCGGATCAGCAGTACTTGACCCAAGGCAGTAGATAGAGTCAACAGAGCTTTGGTCTTCTATCAGTCTTTGACTTTGGTCAGTAGATATAAAGCAGCAGTTGTAGGTCAGCACTTAGTATGATCAGCAGATAGGAGGTCAGCAGATATGAAACCACTTTCAAGGGGAGAGATTTGCATGAACCAACTGTAAACGTCTGCTTATTCTGGATCCACTGCTTTGATCCAGTTTTGGCTTTACATTATCTGTTCCTCTGATAGGGTTCAATCCCAACAATCTCCCCCTGGAACAGATAATGCCAAAACTCTTCATTATTTGTGGAAATCTTTATTGCCTCAACAACAGCTCCCTTATCTGACCTTTGAATTGTAGTTCAAAGTCAAGGGCATCTGTATCTTCATCATCCCTGCTAAGTGGAAGATCAAGGAGATCCTGCAAATCTTCAAGACTCAGGCCAAGAGCTTGTTCCCTTGATATTTTCTCCACTCCTCCACCAGACCTGAGCAAAGTCAATACGCAGGTCTGTTTATCAGTTTCCCACTTTTGTATTTTTGAGCCTGGTGGGTTTCTTGGGAGATGTTTATTTGCAGAAGTATTTGGAGAGGCTGGCCTATTCATGACTGGCTGAGCAGTACTTGCAGTTTGATCCAAACCAAGAGTTTCCATAATCATTTTCTTTATACCCTCTTTTCCAAGGTCTTCACCTTCCATTAACTCTTTGATGGTTTCAGCAATCAGTTGTTTGTGTGGCCTTCTTTTGTAGATGGTAGCACCAACTGGAGCTGTGGATCTCCTGATTTGCAGCTTTGAAATTCTTTTTGAACCAGCTGCTTTAGGATAGTCAGGCTTTTGAGGAACTGTGGGATCTTTCTTTCTTAATTGTTCCAACCTTTTGTAAGTAGCCCTGACCATATCTTCTTTCCATCTAGCAACTTGTCTTTTGTTACCATAATCAGCTGCTACCAATTCCTCTTTCATCCTCTTCAGCTCTTCCTGTTTGTCAGGTACATTCTTTCTAAATTTTGCCCAGTTAGGAGGAGTGTGAGTGACCTTCCTTTTTATCATGTCTTGAATTCTTGCAGCTTCATCTTCAAGCTCAGGAACAGTCCACTCTTTGTACATATATCTCTCTCCTTTGTACTTTTTGTGAGCCATGATGCTTTCAATGTAGTCTTTCTTCAGAGATTCAGCTGCTCTTTCCGAAATTTGTTGACTAACATTTTTTGCAAATTGCTCTAGGGATCTGACTTGTGTGAGCAAATATTGATAATTTCTTGAGATTTCTTTGTCAGACTTCCCTTGTGTGTTTCTTTTTGAAATATCCTCTGCTTGCTTGGCTTTGATTTCCAAGTACTCATCAACATTTTTAGGCCAAGGATATCCTTTTATTGATGGCAACCTCCTTTTGGCAGGGTCATCCTCATAGTAGAAGGATTTTATTTCATCTCTAACAGCTGCTAGTTCAAGAGGAAATTGAACACCTGCAGGAGGTAAGGGCTTGTACATTGGAACTGAAGAGAGAGGAACAGGTTTTGGTATTGTGACAAGAGCTAAAGATTTTGAAGATGTTGGTGATGGTGAATTGTCATCATCTTTGAGAACTAGTCTTCTCCTTTTTGTAGGAGGGACTGATGATGCTTTGGATGGAACAGTGGTGGTAGATGTATAGGCAGTGGATTGTGATTGACTAACAGCTGTTGAAACAACTGGTGTTTCAACCACTGCTGTCATAACAACAGATGTTATAACATCTGCTGTCTTCTGCTGTGTGTCAGCAGGTGTTGTTTTTGGTGGTGGTGGTGATGGTAGAGCAGTAGATGTTGTGTGTGTTGAAGTGGTGTGTGTTGATGGAACAACTGTTTGGCAAGCAGTGGTTTTTGTAACTCCTGCTGCATCAGCTGTTTTGTGTGGTGGTTTTTGAGCAGACTTTGAACGTCTGATAGGAATGGATTTGGGTTGCCTCACTTTTCTAGTAGGCTTCTTCTTTTCCTCAACAGGATTTTCATGATCCCTTGACCCAGAAGTACCCTGTTCTGGATGATCCATTCTGTCCACCCTGGCTTTCCTTTTGGCCTCTCTATCTTTCTTTACACTTGCAATAGCTTCTGCTAGTGCATTTGTTGTCACATCAATCTTCTTGCTACCATCTGGCAAAGGGATCTTTTTGGTCATGTTTGAATTCTCTGGTTCAAGATAAAGACCATCTTCTATACCCTTCCTTTTCCACTCCTTAATTTTCTCCCCCTTTTTGGCATTATCTTCTGGGAGGTCATAAATGAAACGTACAGTTGGAGGAGCAGTGCCAGTGGTGTGCAAGATCTGAGTTTTGAGAGCCTTTAAGTCAGCCTGAGTGTTCTTGAATCTTGACTCCATTGCATTTCTCAGCTGTTGGACATGTTCTTCATGTTGCTGATCTGCTAATTGTGCTTGTTGTTGGAGAAAAGATTGAAATAGATTCCAGAGCTCATTTGTAGCAGGTGTCCTTTGTGGAGCATGTGCTTGAGGTGGAACAGCAGTTGTTTGTACCTTCTGAACTTGTAACACCTGTTGTAGCATATCTTTGAGTTCTGCAACAGAGTTATCAAGCTTTGCAATACGATCCGTCAATTTCTGGTACTTTAAACCATCACCCAAGTTAATGGGATCATCTGATTTCCCACTAGTAGTGGTTTTATCAGTGGTAGATGTAGGGAATATACTCCAAACATTAACCACTGATGCCCCTTTTTCTTGGTACTGGGGTCTTCTTCCTTCAACACTTGACAACCTTTTGATGTTGCCAGTAGGATAAATAAATCCACTGGTGGTTGACAGAGGTGCTATAAAAGGAATTGCCTCCAAGGAAGTCTTATGAATGTAACCACTGTCCAAATGTAACCCAGTGGGTGTAACAGTTGTAGTGGCTGCTTCACTTGGATTACCACCAAGAGTTACTTGTAACTCAAGGGGTGTAACCTCCTCAGGTTGTGTTGGTGGGTTAGCAAAGATTGATACATCAGACCCAGTCAGTTGTTGAGGTATATTCTCATTAATAGGTGATTGAGAAGGACTGGATAATGCCTGGTTCAAATCAATTGCATCCAACAGTGGTTTTATTGGTGAGGGAAATGTGGATGTGATGGTTGGTGTAGAAGTAGGATGTGTCCCGGGCATTGGACTGTGGATGATAGAAACGAGTGTTTCCAGAGCATCATGATGTGGAGACCCTATTTGTACAACCTGTTCTTTTTGTGAAGAAACAGGAGGAGTTTTGGTTATGGGTGGAGATATTTGTACCAACTGCTGTGAGGAAGAAACAGCAGTGGTTTCTTGTGACTTTTGTGTTGTCACTGGCAGAAGCTCTGGTATCTCATCCTCCAGAGATGCCTTTTTGAGGGTTTTGGGGGGTTTTTGTGTTTTTCTTTTTGTCGGCTTTTTGGTGATTGTAGGTGTGGGTTTCAAAGCAGTTGTGCTGCTGCTCTGATCACCTTGAGCAGTGGGCTCAGCAGCAGATACCTGAGGAGCAGTTGTAACTACTAAAATCTGCTCAGGCACCTCTGCTTGTGTTTTGCAGGGTGCTAACATCCTTGAAAAAGTTTCAGTAGTTAAACTGTTTATTTGAGTAGGAGCACCCTGATTTATTATGGTTAAATCATCCTTACTGAATTTCTTTGAAAAATAGTAACTTAAAAACCTTGGAAACAGTAAGAATGATTTTGTTTCAACATTATTAACCAAATCTTTAAAAATTTCTCGAGAATAGTTAAAATTTTCTCCATGAAGAATAGCATATCCCAGATTTTGAATCTTTAAAGGGATTTCATTAAAAGAAGTGGTTTTATTTGAAACACATAGTAGGAGGGTATGAAATAAAAATCTGGTTGCAGAAGGAAAATAACCTTTTTCTAAGGTTATTTTCTTCATCATTGTGGCTTCATACCCTCTCTCAATGAAGTCAATTTTTAACTCGTTTTTAGTGAAAGAAATTTTACCTTCCTGATCACCGAGTTGAAAGACCTCTGAAATGGATTGTGGCGTGATTTGGACAGCTTTACCCTTTATATAAGAGTTTATGGTGGTTGCAATGTCGCCTTGTTTTTCAAGGGTTGCATTTTTCCAGAACTCCCTTTGGGTCGCCAAATAGATTGGTGCATCGGCAGTGATCAAGGTTTTGTACTTTGATTTTGCCATGAGATCAATGATGGAATCGAAATCTTTTGTGGTTCCTGGTTTTGTGAGAATACCCAGGAGATTGTGAGATGGTTTGTGTGGAATTTCAGTGGAGATTGCCTTTTGAGAGGCTGTTTGCGATGAAGATTTGGAAGAGGGTTTTGAAGATTTCTTTGATTTTGTCATTTTGATGATGATTGATCGAAGAAATTTGTGAAGAAATGTGAAGAAAAACTGCTTTGAGAAGAGAATTTTTAAGAATTCAATTCGACAGTAAAACCCTGTTTTGGTGGTGAGTGAGGGATTTTATAGGGAAGAAAGTGAATGCTGAGATGGCAGTCGTTACAAAAGGTCTGACCAATATGTACTGTCCACGTGACAACCCCTGTTGAAAGTGAAGGACAGTACTTTTGTTGAAAGTGACTGATGAAGGCAGTGGTATGAAAGCAGTGGATGATTTTTACTATCAGTGGATAGCATATCAGTGGATAAGACACTGCTTTTGAACAACAGAGTTTATCAAAATAATGAGAGAGCAGGGGTTGACTTTCAGCAGTGGACAGACTTTTGAAGTATAGCAGACTTTTGAACAATCAGTGGTTAGTGGCAGACTTTTAAGGACTTAATGAAAAAATTTCATTTTTAACTACTTTTAAGGATGGAGTTTTGATTTTCTGAAAACATTTTGTTGCTTTTATTCATAGAAAAACAAGATGTTGCTTGTTATTCCATGTTCAGCATCCCAATCCTAGAGACCAAACTTTCAAAAGTGGCTGTATCAAGTGCTTTTGTGAGCACATCAGCCAGCTGGTCTTTAGTTGGGACATGATGCAGAGAAATCAAACCTTTTTCATAGCAGTCCCTCACAAAGTGATGTCTGATGTCAATATGTTTGGTGGTTGAGTGGGAAACTGGATTTTTTATGATATTTTCTGCTGCCTGACTGTCCAACATGAGTGGTGTCTTTAAGGCAGTGATACCAAAATCCAGCAACTGATTTTGAAGCCACAGGAGTTGGGATGTACAGCTTGCAGCAGCAATGTATTCTGCTTCAGCAGTGGATGTCGAAACAGCTGCTTGCTTTTTGCTTTGCCAAGAAACTAAGCAGTCACCTAGAAACTGGCACCCTCCTGATGTGGACTTCCTTGTGGTGTGACATCCAGCAAAGTCACTGTCTGAGAAACCTGAAAGCTTGATGTTCCCATTAGCTGGATACCAGATACCAAGTGTGGGAGCACCTTTTATGTATCTGAAGATCCTTTTTACAGCAATGAGATTTGATTTTCTGGGAGCTGATTGACTTCTTGCACAGACACATGTTGCAAACATGATGTCTGGTCTAGATGCAGTTAGGTACAATAAAGACCCAATCATGCTTCTATAAAGTGTTTGGTCAATCAGCTCGTCTTTGTCATCAGACATGACCAGCTTATTTGTTGCCATGGGTGTGCTGCATGGTTTACAATCATTCATATCAAATTTGGTTAAAAGTTCTTTAGCATATTTGCTTTGATGAATGAAAGTTCCATTTTGCAATTGCTGTACTTGGAGACCAAGAAAGCATTGCAGCTCACCCATTGCACTCATTTCAAACTCAGCTGTCATGAGTTCTCTAAACTCTTCACACATTGAGTTACATGTGCTTCCAAAAATAATGTCATCCACATAAATCTGGACAATCATTAAATCCTTCCCTCTCCATTTTAAAAACAGTGTTTTATCAATGGTGCCTCTTTTGAAACCATTTGAGAGTAGGAAGTTGGAAAGAGTTTCATACCAGGCTCTTGGTGCTTGTTTCAAGCCATACAAGGCTTTGTTTAGCCTGTAGACATGATCTGGATAAAATGGATCCTCAAAACCTGGAGGTTGACAAACATACACCTCTTCTTGAATTGTACCATAGAGGAAAGCACTTTTGATATCCATTTGAAACACCTTCATATTGTGGTTGACAGCAAAGGCCAGGAACAGTCTAATTGCTTCTAATCTTGCAACAGGGGCAAATGTTTCATCATAATCAATCCCCTCTTCCTGTCTGTAACCTTGAACCACAAGCCTGGCTTTATTCTTGACAACAATACCCCTTTCATCAGTTTTGTTCTTGAAGACCCACTTTGTGCCAATGGGACTAACCTCTTCTGGCAGTGGTACAAGCTCCCATACTTGTTGTCTTTTAAACTGTTGGAGCTCCTCTTGCATAGCTTCTACCCAGCTGTTGTCTTTCAGTGCCTCTTGGTACTTGACTGGCTGATGGAGTGATAGAAAACCAGCAAAAAGACAAATGTTTTGGGTTTGGCTTCTTGTGAGCACCCCTTCATTTATGTTGCCAATGATTTGATCAGGTGGATGAGATCTCAAGAAGATTAAATCTCCTTGGTATGGTATGATGGCATTGGTTGGTGAAGGCTGCAAATGTGTATCATCTGAGCTAACCACTGCTGGGGACTTTGATGATCCAGCAGTGGTTTCAAAAGGTGGGGGAATAGGAGGTAATGAGGTGGACAACTGCTGGCTTTTATCCACTGTTTGAGGACTTTTGTCAGCAGTGTTTGAGGATGTGGAAGCAGTGGTTGATGGGCTACTTTGGTCAACAATTGTTGAGGTAGCAGTGGTAGAGCTTTGACAACTGTTTTGAAGAGCTGATGCTTTTCCCTTTGTGGCAGACTTTTGAGGGATGATGATTTCATACCCATAGTCTGGTGTTGTATCCTCTGATGGACCTGCACTGTTAGTCTTGACAGCAGTATTTTCAAAAGTGAATTTTTCAAGATCAAATAGATCTGCAGGATTTGCTGGGATTTTCATTGATGAAAGTTCATTGAACTTAACATTCAAAGTCTCCTCCACTGCCTTGGTCCGTGTATTAAACACTTTGTAGGCCTTGGCAGTGGTTGAGTATCCCAGATGATAACCACAATCAATTTTGGCTGCAAATTTTGAAATGGAATCTTTTAAATTCAAAATAAAGCATGGGCAGCCAAACACTTTGAAATATGAGATCAGTGGTTTAATTTTATACAGAATTTCATAGGCAGTCTTTTTGTGCCTGGGGTTTATTAAAACTCTGTTCTGAACATAGCAAGCAGTGTTTACTGCCTCTGCCCAGAAAGTTAAAGGCAAACCTGAATCTGCAAGCATGGTTCTGGCAGCCTCAATCAGAGTTCTGTTCTTCCTTTCCACTACCCCATTATGCTCTGGTGTTCTTGGGATGCTGTACTGCCTTACAATCCCTTTCTTCACACAGAAGGCATCCAACTCCCTATTTTTGAATTCTGTGCCATTGTCACTCCTGAAGCTTTTTACTGGAAGGTCAAATTGCTTTTCAACCTGTATTACAAAGTCTTGCAAAATGCCTGCAGTTTCATCTTTTGAGTGCAAGAAGAAAGTCCATGTGAACCTAGAAAAGTCATCAACAATAACCAAACAATATCTTTTCTTTTTAAGGCTCATGACTTGAACTGGGCCAAACAAATCCATGTGTAGCATTTGCAGACACTTGGTTGTTTTGGACTCTTCAATGGACTTATAAGAACTTTTATGCTGTTTTCCTTTTAAACAGGAAATGCAATGTTCAGGACATGAAAACAATTTTTGTGGTAGGCCTCTCACCAAACCATTTTTTGAAATTTCTGTGATTGTCTTAAGATTTGTGTGTCCCAGCCTTCTGTGCCAAAGTTCTGTCTCTTTGTTAGAGGCAGCTGAGAACAGACAGGCATCAGCTCTGGGACACTCTTTTGACATGTCAACAACATAAACATTGCCACTTCTTTGAGCAACAAGTTTAGTATGACCAGATTTAATTATTGCTTCAATCTTTTTGACCATTTCTGGTCCAACAATCCTACAACAGTCTTTTGTGAAGAATGACCCAAATCCCTTGTCACTCATTTGGGACACACTCAGAAGGTTGAATTTTAGATTGTCTATTAGATTGACATTTTCAAACTTTACATTTCCAGATTGCACTGTACCAGACCCCAGAACCTTCCCTTTACTATTATTCCCAAAGGATATATCACCCCCACCATGGATTTTAAAGTCTTTGAGGAGGGCTTTACATCCTGTCATGTGCCTGGAGCCTCCACTATCTACATACCAAAGACTATCAAAGCATGCAGAAGCTCCCTGCACATGAAGTAAAAGGATTAGTTCATTAAGGTCTCCAAAGCCAACAAGGCTTTGGATGGGGTCTCAACAGTGTCTGGAATGGATGCAAGATGATGGACAGTGGTTAAGTCAGGGGTTTGAACTGTTTTAGGACAGTGTTTCTCTAACCACTGTTGTGGGTCCTGACCTATCATCTGCTGGTAACCAAAAGGATGCCTGTTCACTTTGGGTTTAGAAGGCCTTTTGTAGGCCTCATAAACGTGTGGAATCCTTTGGTAAGACTGTTTTTCTCTGCCCTTTTTGAACTGATTGGCAGGGGGTGCATCAGTAACCTGAACATCTCTTTTGACAGATGTTTGGTTCAGCTGTTTTGTGACAGCTGTTTGTACTGGCACAAACAGTGGCTGTTTCTTGGTAAATTTGACAGATGATGAGGATGATGGTGGACTCAAGGATGTTTTAGCCATGTACTCATTCTTTTTCACATCAAAGTTTTTGAGATACACACATGCTTGAGTTTTGTGGTTTGTTTTCCCACAAACAATGCAGCTTTCTGCTGAAACAATGACACTTGTTTTGTTTAGATCATAAGCTTTTAAGTGGAAACAGTCTTTTGTTAGATGATTCCTTTTCTCGCAGAATTCACAAAACAAGTTATCAATTTTTTCTTTCTTCTTTCTCTTTTCAGATTCCTTTGCAGCAGAGGTTTTAACCACTGCTGGGATATCTTTGAGAGGTATGACTTTAGCTTTTGGAGCTTTAGCACCATCAATTGATGTAAAGTCCATTGGCTTGAAATTTTCAAGAATATCACACTCATCAGACCATTTTGGTTTAAACTGATGATCTTCAAGCTCCTTGAAAGTGGAGGAGCCCATTGGTCTGTTAAGTGTGATTTTGTTGCCAAGTTTGTCAGTGATTTTCACTTCTTGGCCATTCTTGTTTGTGGGGATAAGCACAGTAACTTCATCAGTGGTTTGAACAGAGTTTTCAAAAGCAGTGTTTTCATCATCATATTTTCTATACCCAACCCCAAACTTCACATTGCTTTTTCTCTGTTTTTCAAGCATAACCTCATATCCTTTGCAGGATTCCACCCATCTTTCACAAGTAATCTGGGCAGACTCCAACTCCTTTTTGCAAACTTGGTATTTTTCTACCATAGTTTGAAGTTAGGTTTTGGTTATACTTTGCTCTTCTTTTAAACAGCTGATTTCTTTTTCTTTTTCAATCAATTGGTTTTTAAGTTCTTTTAAAGAGCTTTCAAATTTGACCTCATCAGTTAAGATTTTATCCCGAAGGTTTTCATTCACCTCTTTGATGTTAGCAAAAGCAATTATGCAATTGTCTGAACACAGTTTTTCAAGAACTTGAGGAGACACCTTGGCAGCTGCCATCATTGCACAATCACATTTATGATCTTTATCATCATCAGCTCTTACCTTCTTTTCACCAACCTTTTCTTCTTTCTCTTCTTCTTTGTCCTCTATGGACCATGGATCTATCATTGGTTCAATCAGAGTACCTGAACTTTCTTCCAACAATACTTCATCAGCCACAGCAGTAATCACTGCTTCAATCACCTCTTCCACTGTTTCAGAGTACTGCTGTTCCTCCTCAGCTTCAACCCCCTCCTGTATTGACTCTAGTGCCATCAAACAAAACTCATCATGTGAAGAATCATTAGAAGCATAGAGTGCAAAATTTTCATCACAAAGATCATCAGGCATACTGCTCCAGTCAACAAACCCTTGAGTGAAAAAGCTTTGTTGATCTGGTTGTGTTGCTGCTGGAGCAGTGGTTTGAGGTGCAACAGGTTGCACTTGTACCTGTGGAACAGGGGTTTGAACATATTGGATTTGTGGAACAGTAGTTTGGACATAATGTACTGGCACAGGAGCAGCAGCATAGTGAGCAGTGTTTACTTGTGCTGCTGGGGCATATTGGGCATAATGCACAGTGTTTTGGTTTTGAGGTCTAGGATTTGAGCTAGGATGAGTAATTATGGGACCAGTATTTTGACTCCTACATTCCCTAGCAAAATGTCCCAACCTATTACACTTGTAGCACTTGATTTTCGATTTATCCAACCCAACCCTTAGATTCCCATGCAAACCTGGGAATTTTCTCCCTGTTCTTTTGTAGAACTTGCTAGTTCTAACACTTAGCAAAGCCAGTTGGTGCAGGATGTCCATTTCCTCTAAATCAGTGGGATCAAAATGTTGCAAATCATTTAGTTCAAAGCTTAAATTATCTGACATCTGGTTTTCGTTTGCAGTGAATGCATAACTTGCAGAGTGAGGATCAGGGTTGTTAAAGTTAGCTCCAGCAGTTATGTCAATGAAATGATCATAACCCTGGTCCTTACCACTGCTCCCAGATTCTTCTTGACCCAAAAGAGCAGTGTTACCGAATGTATAATCATCAACGGCTTTTCCTGACTCTTGTAACTTCCTTTTCTGGTTCAACTCCCTTTCGTAGGTCAGGAGTCGACCATGGAGTTGGGTCAAGGTCAGATCCTTGAACTCAGGTGAATTTCTGGTGACAAAGGCTATAGTGTCCCATTTTTCGGGCAGTGACCTGAGGAACCTGCTGTTTTGAGTTGAGTTTGTAAAAGTGGTATTAACAAGCCTCAGTTCACTGATGAGACAACTAAACCGCTCAAATTGTTGAGTCAGTGATTCACCTCTAACATGACAAAACGTTTCGTACTGTTGGTTCAGGATTTCCCTATTGTTTTCTATGACTTCTTCAGTACCTCCAAACTGTTCCTTAAGTGCGTCCCACAATTCTTTGGCACTGTTACAATGTAACAGTCCAGCATATATTTCATTGGGCAGTGCTGATGCTATGATGCTAAACGCTTTAGCATCTAGTTCGATCTTTTGAAAATCTGTTTCGGTGTAATTTTCAACTGGTTTTGGAACGAACTTTTTAGCATCTTCAGCGCTTGGCACTGAAGGAACATGAGGACCAAAGGTGACAGACCTCCAACAACCTGTGCTTTGTTGAGCGAGGATGTGACCCATCCTCCTCTGCCAGATGTTGTACTCATTTCTTTTTAGCATAGGTGATTTAAAAAGTGAGCCGATGTTGTTTTTATCATCCTGAGATTGTGACGTCATTCTTTTTGTTTTACAGACACTGAGAAATCAACTTTAATGGTGATTTATCATTGCTCTGTTTTTCAACGGACGAACAAACGATCAGTATCAACTATTATGAGCTGAACTATTTACGTCAAAATGATTGTTAAATCAAATTTGACTGTCCAAGCTCTGATACCAATTGTTGGATCTGAGTTTCTTTTTTATTGTATTTTACGTTTGTAATTAAGATGGAAATGAAAGAGTTGTGCAGCGGAAATAAGATGAAAGCAAACTTTGCATACAATCAAACGAGAGTAATACTTTTATCAAACATCTTTTCACAAAGAACCGAATGATTGAATTTGTTTCAACAACGATTACAATGATTGATGTAAGAATGCAAACTCCCCCTCAGCCAGAGCTCAGTAGTTTGTTCGTGCAAAGAAGACGATTGATCAAAAGAGCTAATAGAACAGTACAAAGTACTGAACTATTTATAGGCACTTGCAAACCACTGAGCATCTTAGCTGACGTCACCATGAAAGTGACATCTAACCTCCTAACAAACTCTAACTACTGATCTATAAACACTGATGTACTAAACTACTGCTATTACATTATATTACATAAAAGACACTTAAACTGCTGCTGCATCCTTCCACTGCTGTGAACCCCGCAGTGCTTGTCCGGATCAGCAGTACTTGACCCAAGGCAGTAGATAGAGTCAACAGAGCTTTGGTCTTCTATCAGTCTTTGACTTTGGTCAGTAGATATAAAGCAGCAGTTGTAGGTCAGCACTTAGTATGATCAGCAGATAGGAGGTCAGCAGATATGAAACCACTTTCAAGGGGGGAGATTTGCATGAACCAACTGTAAACGTCTGCTTATTCTGGATCCACTGCTTTGATCCAGTTTTGGCTTTACATTATCTGTTCCTCTGATAGGGTTCAATCCCAACATGTAGTGATTGTGCTGATATGAAACATGAATGTGATAGAGTGAAACTTGAATGTGATACGATTCATAGTCACAATCAGAGTTTAGTTGTTGAACTGTCAAAGTGCAAGGAGGCAAACATGGCCTTAGCTCGCAATGAAAAGGAATTTAAAACAGTTATTGAAACCCAAAAAAAAAGTGTTTCCGAATTAACAAAATCTGTTTTCAACAAACAAATTGGTATTAATAACTACATTAATATCATTGAGAAAACCAAGAAAGAGCTAGCCACGGCTAAATGTGAACATGAGGCGATCAAGCTCAAATTGGAGAGTTACTCAAACTCCCGATATGTGCTTGATCACATGATTGACGTTCAGCAACTAAAGGGAAACGTTAAAGGCATTGGTTATAGGAAGTGTCCACCCCCTTTGAGACACGACTATACCAAGTCGCCCGATGAAGAGGATATGCCTCGTTTTGAACCCAGTGTGCCTCTTGATTTTGAGGAAGTTACTACTGGCCTAGGGTTCAAAACGGACAATTCCTCGGAGGGCTCATCTGGAACAAGCGAAAATTCAGCATCTGTTGGGACGGAACAAAGTCCTCCCACAGTTGAGGACTATGATTCGTCAGATGATGAACCAGATGTGAGTGATGAGGATAAATCTCTTGAGAAGAACAAAGGAGTTGAAGTTCCTTTTGAGAATCACATTCTGTGTGATCCTCCTACTCCTGTTGTGCAATCAACTGGTGCTAAACAAGAGATAGATCCTATCACTGAGACAGTGTCTACCATTAAAAGTGATAACGTGTTGTATACTTTAGTCGGTGATGACAAAATTTATTCAAACAAAGATTTTCCAATAAAAAACGTCAATCAATCCTTGATTGATAAAGTGTTTGAAGATAATACAACTAAGTTTTTGGGAAAAGCGATCCCGAGAGTTTCAGTAACTTAGTGTGATCCTATTCCAAAAGCTGAAGTGAGGAAACAATTTGGAAACCAAAAATTACCAACTAAACAACAACCTGTCGCTTTTAAGGGTAAACAGTAACAGCAGCGAGCTCAAAATTCTAAAGGTTCACAACCGAAGGTTGAGACCAAAGGAGCTCGTTTCAAGAAGAAAAACAATGATGCTAAATTTGTAGCATCCAAGGGTACTGATAGAATTGAGACTTTTGAAAACAAATCAAACACCGATTTTGTCCAACAAGTCAAGATTTTAAAACGTAACGCTCAAAACAATTACACCCAACACACAAATGGGTGTGATAAAGGAACAAATACCTCTGGGTCTACAGGTTCAACACGTGAAAGTCGAACCGGTTCTCCTAAGTTTGTTTAAAGGAGAACCTGTTTCAAATGTGGGAAGGTTGTGCACATCATTAAAGACTGCAAAAACTCGCCCAAACCAAATTTTGTTGAAAGAGCCCCCTCTTAACAAGGTCACTCACAACGTCGTCCTGTTTCTCCAAAACATGATAAACGCACTGTTAAAGAACAAGAAACAAAACAACGACGTAAAAATGTGAAGGTGATTGAAAAGGCGTTAAAACCGGAGGTTGTCCAAACAAAATCTGTTAAGTTAGAGATTAAAAATGAAAAACAAAAACAGATTTGGAAACCAAAATCGGTAACTGTTTCAGGGAAAGCTCAATCCATTCCGAATCATCAGGAAATCGAACTCACAATCCTCGATGATCAGGGACAACCCAAGTCTATGAAGGCTTGGGTCCCCCTCTCCATCTAATCTCTGAGTGAGTGTGCAGGATGTTCCAAGAGGAAATATCGATAGTCATCAGATTGTTGATAGTGGAGTGTCCATGCACAAGATCGGCGACAAAAGAAATTGTTGCCTTTGGTGAAAAAAAAAAGAAAAAAAGAAAAGAAAACAGGATTGTCTGTTGAAAGAGATTGAAAGCTTCGACAAAATGAAAATCATTTCAAAGTTTGATTGTTCAAGGCTTTAATCGGGTCCCCAGGGTAGATTCAAATCAAGATGTACGCAACTGCAGCACGTCTGATGTTCAAATTCAAAAAGATGAACGTGCAGTGTACATTTCTTCGTGGTGTGAATGAAGAAAATGTGTTTGTTGAACAAACCAACCGGGTGTGCGGATGCCTTGGCGTGGATTGAACAACCGCACAAAGGTTTATGATCTTTTTGCTGGTGCAATGTGGAAGACCAACCGGACCCAAAGGTTTATGATCTTGTTGCTGTGAAGAGTTTTCTCAGATTAATTGAAGTAGCTACAAAATTGACTTTGAAGTCTACATCGGGTGGATATCCAATGTGGGAGAGTACTCAGATTCCTTGCAATGCACGAAGCAGTTGCAGGATACGGTTTTAAATTTCTAATCTCTCCTATACTTGTCGATATTTAAGCTGCTTTTTGAATTATTATCCTCTCGTACAGCACTCTTTGACCTGACACATTGAACTCGATTATCACCTCACACGTGATCGTTTCAATATGAAACTCATCAATGTTGTCATGGTCCGCACCGCTTACCGATGTGCCAACTGATTTTTCCAAAATTCGATAAATCATTTCTGATCAAAATTAATTTTGGTAAACGGCATTGAGGTAAAACATGAGTTAACCGACATCGAAAAATCGTTTTTGTAAGTACCTTTGTGTTTTTAAAATTTATCATAGTTTGTTGATTTTAGGGGGAGTAAATCCAAAATTTGAAAAATACAAAAACATCGGAAAATTTCAAAACCCAAAAACATTGGAAAAACAAAAATGAGTTTCCTGGCGAGCAAAAGAGAAAATGATAGTACATCAGTGGTCTGTCTAAACCTCTTTAAACTGAAATGCAAAATGAAAAATGTTAAGCAGCTCTATATAAGATGTATCGGTAGGCTCACAATCATATTAAAGTGTGCAGGGTGATATAAACCTTAAATCGACTGAAGACCAGGTGGGAACCACACACTGGCATATGGTCTTAGTACCGAAATTTCGTTTGAGAGATTGCCGAGGTTCTGAGATATTCGGTCTTTATGCTGTCTTATCATCTGGGTATCATGGTTGTTTCTTTTACCAAAACAAAACGGAGACGAAGTCTAGATCTTCCATGATACTATACATACATGTACATATTGCATTCGACCTCAATAAGTGATCAACAATCACATGTCCAAACAAAATAAGTGATAATATATCACAGATTCTTTATCCGGGAGTCAAGTTCGTCTCTCTGCTGTACGAAAGTACTGACCTGTTCACGGACTTGCTCCTGTGCCCTCATGCATCTGAAAATCAAGTTCCTCATCAATAAGTGATTCTATCACATAGGGCTTGTTTTCAAACAAAATAAGTGAGTTTCTCACATCTTTTATACGGTCAAACAGATGATAATCAGTATACTCACCGGTAAGATGAACTCTCGTGCATACCTTGATACGGGAATGTGTCGTGTGTGGATGAACACCGGTCGATAAGTATAAATCATACACTAATCGTATCCCCTCGCCATGATTACATCTGATAAGTTGAGCTTATGTGGACAACAATACCGATAATTGTTATAGGATGCTTATCTAAATGTTAACTAATTGAACAAAAAGAGCGTTTTAGCATGACCGTACACTGATATGATTCTCTTACCCTCGAAACTCGCAAAAGGAATGTCTGTAAAAATTTGTTTACTACTTTCAGTTTCTGCATCTTTGTATATATTTATTTATTGCTTTCCGGTTTTACATTTGAAAAATGAAAAATTTCAAAAAGATTTTAGGTGTGTTTTAATATAAACTTTATAAAAGCCAAAAAGATTTTGCTTCTAGTTTATTTTTGATTGACTGATGTTGGAACTCGAGTCCATCCTACCCAAAATCCTGATTGTAAGCCGGAAAACAATTGCACCTTCATAAACTGTCGAAGTTAACAAGTTTTGAAAGTTAAAAGGTTAAAATTGATCAATTTTCTAAACTTTCAAACTGTTGTCGGTCGGTGTTTAAATGAGATTTGATCTCATATGTGTCTTTTGTTTAATTTGTCTAAATTCCAAGCGGTTGTTCTCATTACGTGTTTAGCTTTCTTGTATGTGCAGATGCGGCATCAGAATCAGCTAAAGACGAAGAGAACGTGTCAGATGACAAGCCGTAAAGTAAAGACACGACGTTGATGCAATCAGAAGATCAAGATGATCGGGTTGCAGTTGATCACTCATCAACACCTCAAGGTTCTAAAGTTTTGAAGTCCAAAAGATTCACGAGCAACATTCAAGGGGGAGTTTGTTGATACACTCCCAGATTGTGTCACGTGAAGACTTTGAAGATCCTCCGACATGAAAGACATGGAAGACGAACCCTCACGAGTAGCGTCCAAGGGGGAGTTTGTTGGTACACTTTATGTGGACGTGACTCGACTCGGTTCGATTCGGTTCGGGTCGACTCGGTTAGGTCCGGCTCAAGCCCGACGTCACGACATTCCTCCGTCGTGCGCCCCAGAGTTCGACACGCGAAGCACGGAGCGCCGCAAGACAAGTCCCGTTTACACATCATCATGACATCATCATGATGATGTCATGATGATGTCACAAGCTTGTCATATGTTGAATTAATGAAAGTCTTGAACAGAAACTTCAACTTTGACCGAACAATGCATTGGACCAATCAGAAACATCACTTGGGCCGTGAATCTATGAAGTGGGCTTTGACTTTGATTTGGGCTTACATTGGTTTGGTATGGGCTTATTATCATATGACGAAAACACATCATGGTGGGACGAAATCAAGGTGATTTCATCCATGATAATGGGTGTTCGTTGGTTTCTGGATTTCGTCAAGCATGTTTCAGTATAAATACTTTAGACAACAGACAGAAACAAGTTAGAGAAGTCTGAATAGATTTAACTGAGCGAACACATTGTAACACACACACTGAGAGTTTACAGAGACCATTTGTAAACATCGCATTGTAACCGTTTTCTAGCATTAATACATTGAGTGTTAATCGTTGAATATTGTGTCTTACGTGTTCGTAACTTGGTTTAACTTACCCGTTTGGATTCCGCACTTTCGGGTTTGTCGGAAAACAAGGAATAGAGGTTACTCGATCCTCCGGGTGGACCTACAGTTCACGAGGGATTATTATTGTTTGTGATTGCGATAACGTGCAAAATGATTAAAACGAAATTTTGAAATGAACGAACGTTCAAGCATAAGATCACATATAAATTGAGATACATAAAAGAGAGGATCAATAAAACATAGGATTGTTTCGGGTAGAGAAACGTTGACTATTCCAAAGTGGGTCGAAAGTCCTTTCGAATTCGAGAAAACGTGCTTTGGCCTATAGGTAAGATACTCTCGTCGAGAGCGATTAACAGTATCTTACCCTTCCAGTTACTACACATCTCTAATCGATTGAAACAATCGGGACTTTGGTGAGATTGAAAATCGAGGAATGGGACTTAATCGACGAGATGCGGGTTTCACCCCTAACTTGACGATTTCGTACCCTAAATGTGGTTAGTACTCGTCGAGTCAAAATAAAATTTTAACACTTTGACGAGGGTCCACTGGAGTTGAAATGGAAATTACCATTAAGTTGTGGATTTCACTCCTAGCTTAATGGTGTAATTTCGTGTAAAAATAGTTTAAGGTTGTCTCGTTTATGTTACAAGAGTATACAAATAAACAAAAGTGAATTCATGTTAACCTTAGGAAAGGCATATAAATTTAATCGACAAGAAGTATAGCTAGGAAGCATGCATGGTAGAGTATAAAAGTTTTAAACAACACATAAGAGGCAAAATTCCTAAAACTATAGATTAGGGCAAAAGCATGGCAATTTTCCTAATTCCCTATAGTTATGGCTCTGATACCAATCAGTCACACCCCAACCGATGGCGGAAACATCGGGATGAGACGAAGTGTGTATAGATTGCTCGAGACTTCATAACACTATGTGGCAATATTTAATTACATTCAAATTTCATTGCAAGTACTAAATTGTCATACAACATTTAAAATAGAAATAACAACATTGTTCAAATTACAACATAACATTCAAAGATAAATAGATTAAAGGTGTGTATCTAGTACATCCTAACTTGATTCCTTCATAATCTTGACTATCAACCTGCAACATGTATTAAAATAAAATCAACAAAAAGTTGGCGAGTATACAAGTTTGATTACATAGCATAATAGAATAAAAGCTCATATCCAACATAAACATTATAAAAATAGTTTCAGCCATGCTAGTTCACGCAGTCCAAGTGATAGCCCAAGTTTCCAATGCGTTAACGTGCTTATCCCAAAGTTTAACGGGATGTAAAAGATACATCCTAACAATACCCCTCGAATACAAATGGGGGAGGTGCATTACTCCTATAGCATATGCATAGTACTACTAATTGTTAGGGAGGAACTACACACAGGGATTAAACGTTCACATAGCACAAGATAGTATCAAGTATCACAAGTTTCATGTTTCATGTTTAAATGGATAGAGTATGTTTCAAATAAGTTTCAAGTGTCACGTGTTTGAATATAGAATACATGTTGCATCCCAAAAGTGTTTAAAACAAAAAGGAATTCGAGTATACTCACAATATTGCATATGTTTTCCGATTATCCAATGTGACAAAGTTGATGAGTTTGGAAGGTTGAATGTGTAAGGGTTAAACTTCGAGTAGGTTTAGAGTCGAGATTCGGACTTAGATTCAAAGAATAAAAAAATATGTATTTGGAAAATATTCACTATGGTATTAGCACTTGTCTTGACACTATGGTAATCCTTAAGGATTATATATGATTTCATAGGTTCAAGACCTATTAGAATCGTGACAAGGAACTACACACATAGTGAGAACTTATTAACTTGGTAGTAGATTTATATAATCACTATCAAGGGTTCGGTTTATAATATATACATAATTATAATATATACATAATTATAATATATACATAATAATAATATAGTTAGTCACGTAGGAGGCGGGAGGTTAAACCTTCCACTTGGTTACCTCTTAATGTCATTTGAGTTATGTAGGAGGCGGGAGGTTAAACCTTCCACTTGGTTACCTCGATTGTTATATTAATATATAAGTTATGTAAGAGGCGGGAGGTTGAACCTTCCACGTAGAAACCTCATAAGTATATTAAAGAATTAAAGGTACAATTATACTAAACAGAACATCAAGTGATGTGTGGACTAGTATGTAAGTTAGCCTATGCTAACCAAGTAGTCACACCATCTTCAAGTTCAAGACTTGGCACCACTTGTGAGTTAATAACTCGATTAAAACAGAAAGTTAAGAGTGTTTTAGACACTCTTATTAAGTCTAAAACAACTTTGGTTTGGCTTTACTAATCATACAATAGACTAGAATCATAAGAACACAAGTTTGTTTGAAGTATACAAGAGTTTAAGAATGTTCAAAACAAAACAGAAAGTTTATGGACAATTTCGGGGCAATTCCAGGTCTGATTTCTCCCAGGAGAGATCAAGGAATCAAACCCCATGATTATACAAGCAAGTAGGAAAAAAGAATCAAGTAATTTGGTTGAGTTTTGAGCAAGTTATGCTCACTTTTGTAAGAGGTAGTGAATCTGTCCGAATTTCTTCTTTGCAAGAGATTTGAGAGTGATTTAGGAGAGATTTGAGAGTTGTCAAAGTGAAATGAGGGCTAGAGAGGTTGTATTTATAGTGTAGGGGGTAGGTGAGAGCTTAAAATGAGTCAAAATGGCTGCAATACGCGTATAAATGTCATAATACAGCTAAAAAACGTGGCTGGTCGTAGTTACTATTCATCCAGCGTTTTTTTTTTAATACTATGGATTAAAACAAACACTTTTTATAAAAGGAACCTATGTTAAAACAATTTCTAAAAATTAATAAAAATTATTTTGTATAAAAATTTATTAGAAAAATAATTTTTCTAATAATTTTTCTTAGTATAATTTTTCGGTTTCTTATAAAAATCTTGTGTTTACCCATTAACAATGTGATAAAAAATTTATTACCATTATGATTAACGCCTCGAAAAGTAAAATACAAATATGAAAATACGAGGCGTTACAGTCTCCCCTACTTTAGGAAATTTCGTCCCGAAATTTATTCAAGAGGAAGGCCTCGGAGAAAAAGCATGGGGATCATAATCAAAGTATAATTTAGCGTATGAAGGTCGTATACAAGTATCGTTTACGTTCAAAGCATGTTTTATGCATAAGTTTCACATAATTGCAAGTTTAGCACATCGTTTTCAAGAATAACGATTAAACATCAATTGATTCACAAAATCGAACATGCGAGCATACATAGAGTGTGTATAACATATTTGTAACAAAATACGAGTTTCATTAATGATCCAAGTCTCGGTTTCTACGACGATTACAAAGAAGGAATGATTACAAGAATACAAAGTTTCCAAAAATAGAAATACGAACAAAACTCTCTATAAATGGAAAGTACAAAAGAGCCGGGCGTTACATTATTACCATGATAGTGGTACATAGTTGACTTAATTACTTGAAACACATATCATAAAACAATTATGATACGCTTAGTTCAGACAAAACTCCGTGTGTTGCAAGTAGATTTAAGAACCACCACCAGCCTTTGTATCCTATGTGCTACTTGTTGTCATAAAGTACAACCGACATCCACGCTGTCCGCTTTGGATTAATAATTATAAGTCAAAATTTGCAAAAAATAAAAGATTCAGAATATGTCCACACATTATAGAAAATAAATAAACCAAATAAATATAGGTTGTCTGTGGGTTCAACAATTTAACTCGTCAACACGCCAATCCAACATGATTAACAACCCTTTCTCAGTTGATGTTGATGCACTTTGTGGATGCGGCTCGGTTCAGTTCGAATCGGTTCGGTTCAAGGCCGACGTCGCGACATTCCGCCGTCGTGCGACCCAGAGATCGACACACGAAGCACGAAGAGCCGCGAACCGTCATCACAATGACATCACCATGATGATGTCATGTGAATAACTTGTCTATACATGCAAGAATTGAATGATAACCTGCAATGCAAATATCAATCGTAGACATTCATGCACCTTGGGCCATGCATATCATAATGATCCAGTAGCTCTATTGGGCCTGGTCAACAAGGAAGCATCTTGTCTCATTGAATATGGTTCCCACGAAGAACATTGTTTGTGGGACTTAATGTTTCATTCAATGCCTTCACGAAGAACATAGTATTTTGTAGGATAGGATTCTTCGTGGGCTTCTTATCAGGCCCAGTAAGGTTCTTCGTAGGCTGTGGATAAGGTTCTGTTATAAAAGGTCTCTTGCAGAACAGATAGGTTGGAGAGCACACCAGTTAGGTTTGAGAGAAACTTATTGTATTATCTTTGTAAACAAACTCATCTGGTTGAACACACTTGTGCTTTAAACATTGAATCTTGTTCGTGTATTTTGTGCTCTTTGCTTGGTTGCATACCCGCTTGGATTCCGCACTTGCGGGTGTGTTTCGACAACAAGGAAGTAGGTAAAGTTGATCCTCCGAGTGGACCTACAAGTGGTATTAGAGCATTGGCTCTCTTCCTTGTTAAAACCAAGCTTAGTGTGTTGTGTTTTCGAACAAGTTCTTGGAAGTTTAAGTTTATTGTGTTTTAAAGCAATAATACTCAAGTTCTTGGCAGAAAAGTGGTTTAAAAGCTTAGGAAATATTGTTATTTTGCTGAAATTTTTTACAAAAAACCGTAATAAAACACATGGAGACATGTTAGGATATGGTTTTTCTTGAAATTTCTTGCAAAATCAAAGTTCGACATATCTTCCGGTAAACGTCTGGCCGGAAAACTCACCGGAATATTCTTGGTGAGATTAGATTGCTAAAAGATTTACTGAAAAGGTAGATTCTCAATTGCTTGTTGTTTAACTACACTTGGCAATCCATTTACCAACTTTCAAAACTTCACAAAAAGGTGCCTACTATAAAAAGAAACATTTCACCTACCAAATAACGAAAGACCAGGGGAGAAAAATTGTTCATACGAAGAACCAGTTCTTCGTGGGGTTGTTTGTTTGAACGAAGAATCATTCTTCGTTGACATAAGGACTCACGAAAGACTTTGGGCTTGTATTAATATAGTGAAGTGGGATTTAATATTGGGCATGTTTCTCATTATTCACGAAATAATTCATCTTTCAAGGTTTGGATTTTATTATTGGGCTTCAAATTCTCTAAACACCTACCACGAAGAACCAAAAATTTCCAAATTTTACAAAGTTGAACTCATCCTTTGTGGCCTGTTGTTCGTCTGTTTCAATCTTATCTTCACGAAAGACTCAAGTGGGCTTACAACAATTTTTTTTTGGACTCCATGAGGCCCAACAGTCCTTTGTTCATTGTGGTTTGCTTAAAATTACATTTGGGACTAATCTTCGAATCATTCTTCGTGAACAAGGGACAGTCCAATTGTTACCCCTTGGCCGAAATATTTTTTTGAGTAAATTGCCATTTTCGCCCCTGAGGTTTGGGCCCATTTGCCATTTTAGTCCAAAATGACACTTTGGTACCATTTTGCCCCCCACGTTTGTAACTTTTTGCCATTTTCGTCCAAATAATGACAGTTTGGTACCATTTTGCCCCCCACGTTTGTAACTTTTTGCCATTTTCGTCCAAAAATAAAGTAACTTTTTGAGCCATTTGGATGAAAATGGCAAAAAGTTACAAACGTGGGGGGCAAAATGGTACCAAAGTGTCATTTTGGACTAAAATGGCAAATGTGCCCAAACCTCAGGGGCGAAAATGGCAATTAACTCTATTTTTTTTTTGGGCTGGTGATTGTTTACCTTGGGCTTGCCAATATTTTTTATTTTCTTTTTGGGCCTGATCATACTTCGTGGATCATATAAAGCTTCTCAAAACAATTTTTTTGTTGGGCCTTTTTCTACGAAAGATTTGAATTTGGTTTGGACCGTGTAAGTGTTTCGTCGTAAACCTAGGGCCTGTTATTCACAAGTATTTCGTGGACTTTGTACTTTCACAGTTGGTTCAAAGTTGTTTGTTAAGTTGCTTGTTTTCAACCCATCATGAGTACAAATCCTTGGGATTGGAGTGATAGCACGAGTACAAGTCAAGATCCTTCACAATGGATCAAAGGGTTAATGCCTAAACAATCGATTACGGCTAGTCAATGGGCATGTGTTGCTAATCAAAATCTGAGTATTCAAAACCTTCTCATAAGCGAGAGTGAAACCGGAAGCAACAATCGTCCACCAAAGTTAAATCATATGAACGACTATCCATCATGGAAAAGTCGCTTTCATACGTATATTCTAGGTCAAAATACCGAGTTGTGGACATGTTTTCCTACACCATACAATGAAGCTCTCGAAGAAGCAGGTTCCAGTCCACTTTCTTTGGCAGGAATGGACGAAAGTGATAAGAAAGCTTATGATCTTGAGAAGAAAGTTTTTGCTATCCTTACTCAAGCACTTCATAAGGATATCTATCATCAATTTGTGTATTGTACCACTACAAAGAATTTGTGGGATGTCTTGGAAGCTAGAGGAGAAGGAAATGCTGCAACAAGAAAGATCCGTCATGATCTTTTAAAGAAAGAGTTTGAAGGTTTTCTATTCATGGAAAATGAAACACTGAACGACATGGCTACTCGGTACTATCATTTGCTGAGTGAGATGCACTCATACAGGGTTGTTGCGACAAAACAAGAAATGATCATGCGTTTTGCTGATGCTTTACCACCCAAGTGGAGTCAGTTCATTGAGTTGCTAAAGCATACTGTGTTTTAGATACGCTCAGCATTTATGAATCCGTTCAAAAGCTTGAGAACAAGGATGAAGAAGAAATACGAAAAGCAAAACGAATTCCAGTTCCACAAAATCCTGAGATGTACTTTGGAGGCATTAACACCGGTGTTAGTACCAATCAGCAACCAAAGCTTCAAACCGTGTTTATGTCAAATACAAACCCTTATGGACAACCATTTGATCCAAAAGCCTTTCTGCTAACACCGAACCCAGCTCAATCGTTTGGTCCTCTTACAAACCCTTATGGTGAACCATTCGATCCAAAAGCCTATCTTCCTTTCCCACAAGTTGCTCCACAACAAACCCAACAACAACCTTCTCAACCAGCCCCTCAACAAGCCTTTTATGGAAACAACAACTCTCAACAATCAAACCCCAACACCGTCAGATTTGATACCTCAAACTTCACCAAAGTCAGTGTGGAAGGTGCTCGGGAACATATAGAACTTCTAAACACAATGGTGAGTGCTTATTGTGGATTAGTCGTAGGTCAAATTGGGAACATTAATTTGACAGATGAAGACTATCAACAAATAGACAGGGATGAGATGGAACTGATGGATATAAAATGGGCGTTTGCAAGTGCGATGAGAAGAGCAAAGAATTACATGAGAAGAACTGGGAGAACAAGCTTACAGATTGAGCGGGATACAAAATACGGTTTCAATAAAGATGTCGTTACATGTTTCAACTGTGGTGAGAAAGGTCATTTCAAACGTGAATGCACTCGACCCAGCAAACAAGGAAATCAAAATCCTTTCGCAAATCAAGTCAACAATGAAAGGGGTATTGTAGCAGTGAACAACCCAAGCAACTCAAACCAGTCTGGGCCTTCAAACGCAAACAGAGCCTTAGTAGTTCAAGCAGATGAAGGATGTGATTGGTCAGTTCAACTGGGAAATTGAGGAACTGCCTATTATGCTAAGATCATCAATCAAATCAAACATGTCCACATAGAGGAATTTTCTGAAGATGGTGATAGTTCTGGGTATAGCGGTAGTTCTGATGAGGAAAGCTCAAGTACAGGTGGTTATGGTTCGGATTCGGGTGTAAAGGAAGGAATTGATGCTGAGGTTGGTGGTTTGCTGAAAGTAGCCGAGGAGCTGAAAAGCCAGAAATCAGTTCAAACTGCCTTTATGGCAAATGTTGCGGCTTCGACAAGTCAGGTACAAACCGACGCCCCTAGTATATGCAATGATTGTGCAGATTTAAAACATAAGCTTGAAATAGTGAATAGTCACAATCAAGGGTTGGTAGTTGATCTTTCTAAATGCAAGGAAGCAAATATGGCTTTAACTCGAAATGAAAAAGAATTCAAATCTGTAATTGAAACTCTTAAGAAAAGTGTGTCTGGGTTAACAAAAACAGTTTTGAACAAACAAACGGGTATTAATAACTACATTAATATCATTGAGGAAACGAAAAAGGAGTTATCCATTGCCAAATGCGAGCATGATGCCATCAAGCTCAAATTGGAGAGTTATTCTAACTCCCGATATGTGCTAGATCACATCATAGAAGTTCAAAAACTAAAAGGGGATGTCAAGTGCATTGGTTATAAATCGTGCCCACCGCCTTTGAGACACAATTATACCAAATTGCCTGACGAGGAGGAAATGCCACGCATTGAACCATCTGTACCTCTTAATCCCAAAGAGTTTGCAGCAGGATTAGGGTTCAAACCAGACATTTTCTCATAGGAATCTGAAAAGACGGAAAATTCATCATTTGTTACTGATCAAAGTCCTCCCATTATTGAGGATTATGATAGTTCGGATGACGAGTCGGATGAGGACAAACCTGAACAGTCAGAAACGGTAACAAAAGAGGAAAACATACCTAAATCACATTCTTTGTGATCCACCTGCAAAACTGTTTGTGACTGCTACAGTCAAACCAATTGAATCTTCTGCTGAGAGTTGTGAAAGCGTGAACTTACTTTACACGTTGATTGGTTCTGCTAAAATATATTCTGATAAAGATTTCCCAATCAAAAATGTCAATCAATCCTTGATTGACAAAGTTTTCGAGGATTCTACTAGTAAGTTTTTGGGAAATTCGAGCCCAGAAGTTGTAGTAACTCAGTGTGCTCCTATCCCAAAATCCCAAGTTAGAAAGAAATATGTGTAAGGACCTTCAAAAATGTCCCAAACCGACCCGTAAGTGGAAACCCGGACCCCTGAAACCCTAATCCATATCAAAAATCAAGAAAATCAGATTTTTGATCTTCAGGCGGGCCGCGTAAAGGATAGGCTGGACTTCACGCGGGCCGCGTCAACTCTAAGTTTGACCGGATAAGTGTCCAGATCCACGTGTCACACACGTGGCATGCCTACCGATGACACGCTAACCCTAATCTACGACTAGACCTCTACACGGGCTGCGTAAGGGTCGAGCACGGGTTCACGCGAGCCGCGTGAGACCCAAATTTCACCTATAAATAGATTCGACCATGGCCTGTTCACTGGTGTCGAAAATAACTTTCAAAAACGGAGTTATACTGTCGAAATCACAATTTCAAGATAGTTAGGCGCTGCTACGATACCAGGTATTAACTCGATCCCTGCTACGATTCAATGTCCGATCGATTGAAAACTATCCGACGGATGTTTAAGTGCTGCCCACATTAGGGCCATACTTTGTCATTAGTCGTGAATTCGACGGATGTTTAAGTATAGCACTTTTTCATTTGTTGTGAAGGTTTTAATCCCGTGAGTTATCGTAAATGTTGTATTAGTTACTGACCTAGTTCGTGTGCATTGTTATTTAAATTAGGTTACAAGGCTAATCAGTAGGCTAAACTCTGCCCGTATAAATCTGCAATGTGAGTCATTCTCTTTTATCACATGTATTTTACAATACTCCATTTTCAAATATTATAATTACAGGGATTAAGTCATGGTTATCTTGAATCACTGGCTAGTGGGGTATTGTGCACATTACTAATTTCTCACAGTTAGGCTAATAAATCCTAACCGTGATAATCATCACTACTTGGGGAAGGACCCAATAGTGGTATGACCATCGTCACCAGGTGACACGGCGCCAGATAAAAATAAGATAAAAGCCATTGTAATCGCTCTTATATTGTAATTGATAACTAATGTGTCATTTTACATACTTGAATGACTCACCAGTATTTCCCTGCTGATAAAATATTTTTTAAACATGTTTCAGGCGACCTGCTGTAAATCAAGAAAAACTGCTACGGAGTACTAATCAGCTTGAAGAGGTGGCTCAATAAAATGAATAAACATGTTTTATAAATCAGGGAATTTACTTGTGAAATTCCTCTATTGTAAATTACGGGGCTTGTCCCAGATTATCTATTAAAATAATCAGGCATTTTCAAGTTTAAAAGATCCTGTTAGATCTTCCGCTGTCGCATCAATTAATAAATACCAAGGGTTTCTGTCCCGCGGCCCCTGACCGGGTCAAACCGGGGCTGGGGCCGTAACAGGAAAAGGTGGTATCAGAGCCACTGATTTAAGCCTTTTAAGTATTTAAAATACTTAATTTTCCTGATTATCATCTTGTTATTATATGTTTTAACTGACTACTTGTTAGTTACAGTATGGGTAAGCAAAGAATGTTGGATATCTATCTTAAATTAGATAGTTCACCGAAAGATAAGGGAACTTCATCCCAATCAAATTCCTCAAGATACTCAGCAAATACTGAGGAAGGAATATTTGTTCGTAAGGCACAATATGAGAAACCACTTACCCCTAATAAAAGAAGTTGGATTATTAAAGTCAAGAGAAAATAAAGAAGTCACAACCAAAAGAAGTGATGATTGATAATGAAACCCAGGAGATAGGCGATAACCCACCATGGGAAGATGAGTTAGATGAACAATGGGCAAATCTCTACATGTTAGCCACTGTAGCAATAAATGTTAATCTTTAAACTGCCAACACCCCGACCCAGTATTAGCACCCATATTATCCATAAGCCAGAAACTTTAATATAATAAATAACCACTAGTATATTTCGAATTTAGTTGTACTAAAAATAAATTACAAATATTTTGTTTCAATAAAATGGTTTATTAGATATTTGTAATTAATAGTAAATTTTCTGATTGCCATTATTGTGCTTATGTGAAAATTTAAATTACAAACTTTTAACCTAGAATTTTGTATATTTCCTCATATTTGCTAAACAACGTGAATGAGTTATCTAAAGCCCTTCAAAATCTCAATCTCTATCCTGTTATTGTGGAAGTTTCCAGAGACTTTGCCGGGTATTGTGCTGACATAGAGGAACCTATGGAATTTCAAACCCAACCTCCGGAGAAACCCAAACCAAAGAAGAGAAGAAGAATTGTGGGCTGGAGGCGTGTGCGTAGGAGAAAACCAACGACACGGAAAGTTGGAAAGAATGAGGATCCCAAAGGTAAAGGCAAGGAAATAGAGATTGGAGAAATTTCAAGGCAAAACTAGGAAATGCCACCCTGGGAAGAACTAGATCATAAACTAGCACTTAATGACCTCATCGGACCTATCGGTGAAAACCTCTTTAATTACCCAGCAGAAGCGCAACTTCCAATTAACCTAGAGCCTGAAATCCCAGATCCTATTATCCACACCCAACCTCTACCTGCAGAATTAGAAGAATGGTGGACCACCGACTGGCAATTCCAGAATCTCCTAAACAACCCTAATACCTTTTTCCCTCAATTCGACCCAGAACCTCCACTACACCCACCAATGAGCATGGAAAATCTGGTTGAACTCCGCCATTATGGCGAGGAGCTAATTGATGCAAGGAATCGAATTAGGGAAGTAGGGGAAAGGATATCTTGGAAGTACGACGAAAGGGAACGTCGTTTCTAAGATGCCAACTGATGAGAATGGTGTGACAGTGGTTGTGTGGTTGTAGGAATGTGTGTTTAAAAATAATATAATCATAAAAATATAATTATGTGTAATAACTTAAGAATAAAACTTTGTAAGATAACCAGTTTGTACGGATGCATAATATATATATAAAATATCGAAAGTCGAAAGATCGACAATTTTGGCTATATTTGTTTACGTGATTATGTGCAATTATTTTGTTATGTTTGGTTATTAATTATTTTATACTAATTACTTATATAAATTAATTACCAGATGGTACACGCTGGTAATGAACCCGATAATGAAGTTAATCAATCTGAGCATAACAATGAAGATCAATTTCTGAATAGGCAAGATATCGAGAATATCGTTGCTCAGGGAATAGCCAATGATATTCCAGCAATACCTGCTGCTGCTCGAAATCCAGTTGAACCTCAACAAATTATTCCTATCAAACGCACACACGGTGACAATTTCAGTAATAGTGTAAACGGAGGTGGCAACCATACTAATAACAACAATGATGAACTGCAAGCCCCAATTCTCAAAAGAATGAAAGCTGCAATGCCTGGTTACACTTACAAAGAATTTCTAGCCTGTAAACCAGCTGAATTTGCTGGCAATGAAGGGGCGACTGTGGCACTGCGTTGGTTGGAGAAAACCAAAGCAGTAATTATGATAAGTAAATGTGTCGAGGAAGACAAGGTCATGTACGCGTCGCATCTTTTTAAAGAATGGGCGCTAGAATGGTGGAATACGGCACTTCAAGCTAAAGGAAGAAATATGGCCTATGCCATGAGTTGGGAAGAATTTAAGCAGCTGGTGGAAAGAAAATTCTGTCCCGAATATGAAAAATAACAAATGACAAATAAGTTCCTGAACCACCGGATGGTGGATGTAGACTGTCGAGGGTATACTTCGACATTCGTCGAGTATGCGAGAGTGGTACCAACCCTGGCTTCGCCAGAACCGGTACTTATTTCCCGTTATATTTGGGGATTGATTGGCGATATTCGAGATATCGTTAAAGCTGCGAGACCTCGCACAATTGACGACGCTGTGGAATTAGCTAACACCCTAACTGACGGACTGGTACGCACAAGAGAAGAAACCCGGAAAAGGAAGTGGCTCAAAAGATTACCCAAGGATTCCGTGTGGGTAATCATAGCAATTTCAAGAGAAAGGGAACCGGGCAATCTTCCATTGTTCCATTTTGCAATGCCTGTAAAAGAAAGCATTTTGGAAGATGCAAAGGGTATTGCAATTTCTGCAAAATCCCTGGGCACCAAGAAGAAGATTGCAGGAAGAAGAAAGCAACAGCCTGCTACAACTGTGGAGAAGCTGGACACTTTAGGCCAGATTGCCCAAAACTGGTCAAACCAGCTGATAACAAAACCAAACCTGCAGAAGGAACTACCAAGAGAAACGCAAGAGCCTTCCAACTAACTACTCAGGAAGCAGAGCTAATTCCTGACGTGATAACTGGTACGTTCCTAGTTCACGACGTTTATGCAAAAGTATTATTTGACTCTGGTGCAAACCAAAGTTTTATAAATACTTTATTCTGCCAAGCTCTTAACCTACCTTTAACCAACCTTTGACAATTTTTTACGGTAGAAACGGCATATGGGAATTCTATTAACATAGATAAAATTTTGCGAGAAGGAAAGATAGAACTTTTAGGTCATAAATTCTCTGCAAACCTGCTACCTATGAAGTTAGCCGAAGTCAATGTGGTATTAGGAATGGATTGGTTAGTAGCCAACCATGCTCGAATTCTTTGTGATAAGAATTCCATAGAAATACATACACCTACAGGAGAATTAGTGGTGATTAAGGGAGATAAGCCACGAAAACCAATGAAATTCATTTCAGTAATGAAATTGGCCAGTTATTCAAGAAAACAAGAAATGGTGTATATGATTTCAGTAATCATTAACACAAAAGGTGAGGAACTTAAAGAAATTCCTGTAGTAGCAGAATACCCAGATGTATTCCCAGAAGAACTACCGGGATTACCACCCAATAGGGAAGTAGAATTTAGGATTCATCTAATTCCTGGAACTACACCGATAGCCAAGGCACCTTATCAGTTAGCACCCACCGAAATGCTAGAATTGAAAAAGCAGTTAGATGAATTACTAAGCAAAGGATTCATACAGCCTAGTTCATCCCCGTGGGGAGCACCAGTGTTGTTTGTGAAAAAGAAAGATGGGTCAATGCGAATGTGTATCGATTATAGGGAATTGAATAAGGTTACAATTAAGAATCGATACCCATTACCTAGGATTGATGATCTTTTTGATCAACTCCAGGGAGCTAGATATTTTTCTAAGATAGATTTACGCTCCGGATAACATCAATTGAAGGTACAAGAAGAAGACATACCTAAAACTGCTTTCAGAACTAGGTATGGTCATTACGAGTTTACAGCCATGCCCTTTGGATTAACAAATGCTCCAGCAGCATTTATGGACATGATGAATATGATCTGTAAACCGTACCTGGATAAATTCGTAATTGTCTTCATCGATGATATACTTATTTACTCCTAAAGCCAGGAGGAGCATTGTGAGCACCTGCATGCACTCTTAACTTTGTTAAGAAAGGAAAAACTTTACGCCAAATTCTCGAAGTGTGAATTCTGGCTGCAAGAAGTGCAATTTTTAGGTCACATGGTAAATCACGAAGGCATTCATGTAGATCCTGCTAAGATAGAAGCGATCACTAAATGGAAGGTTCCGCAATCAGCTATGGAAATTAGAAGTTCTATAGGGTTAGCCGGATATTATAGACGGTTTATTAAGGATTTTTCCAAGATAGCTGTACCATTAACTAAGCATACCTGTAAATCCGTTAAGTTTGAATGGGGACCTAGACAAGAAGAAGCTTTTAAGATCTTAAAGCAGAAGTTAACCAATGCTCCAATTTTAGCTTTACCGGAAGGAACAGAAGATTTTGAAGTATATTGTGATGCCTCAAAACTAGGATTAGGATGTGTGCTAATGCAACGCAAGAAGGTAATTGCATATGCTTCAAGACAATTGAAAAAGCACGAAGAAAACTATACAACTCATGACTTAGAGTTAGGAGCCATAATTTTTGCCCTTAAAATTTGAAGACATTATCTGTATGGAAGTAAGTTTACTGTCTATACAGATCATAAGAGCTTAAGATATATATTTGGGCAAAAAGAATTGAACATGAGACAAAGGAGATGGATGGAAATCCTAAGTGACTACAACTGTGACATTCAATATCATGAAGGAAAAGCAAACGTAGTTGCTGATGCTTTAAGTCGTAAGTATCATGAAAAACAACGACGAGTTCGTGCTCTTTGATTAAATCTTCAATTAGATTTAATGGAACAACTGAAGAACATTTAAGAAACAGCAATCAAGGATGATGCTGAAGGAATGAAAGGACGAGTAAAGGAATTAGAGAAAGGCAGTGATGGAATTTGGAGATTCCATAAGAAACGAATTTGGGTACCTAAACAGGGAGGATTAAGGAATAAAATCTTAGAGGAAGCCCATAAATCTAGGTATACCATGCATCTTGGTAACAATAAAATGTACCAAGATTTAAGAAATAACTTCTGGTGGATAGGAATGAAAAAGGACATAGCTAGATATGTTTCTAAATGTCTTACTTGTTCACAAGTTAAGTCAGAACACCAGAAACCCTCAGGTCTACTACAACAATTAGAAATGCTTGTATGGAAATGGGAACTTATAACAATGGACTTTGTTACTAAGTTGCCCAAAACCAGAAAAGGTAATGATGCGATTTGGGTGATTGTGGATCGATTAACCAAATCAGCTCATTTTCTGCCTATAAAAGAAACCTTTAGCATGGAAAGGTTAGCCAAGTTGTATGTAGATGAAGTAGTATCCTTACATGGAGTTCCACTCTCCATTGTATCGGATAGGAATAGTCGTTTCACTTCCCACTTCTGGACAAGTTTCCAATCGACTAAATCTAAGCACTGCATATCATCCTCAAACA
The DNA here is from genome assembly GCA_030545235.1 of Helianthus tuberosus. Classification (NCBI taxonomy): domain Eukaryota; kingdom Viridiplantae; phylum Streptophyta; class Magnoliopsida; order Asterales; family Asteraceae; genus Helianthus; species Helianthus tuberosus. The sequence goes on along the minus strand of CM060452.1, from coordinate 176,230,157 downwards.
GATGGACACAGTGAAAGAACGATCCAAACCCTCGAAGACATGCTTAGGGCATGTGTAATAGATTTTGGTGGAAACTGGGATGACCATCTACCTTTAAATGAATTCTCCTATAACAATAGTTATCATTCAAGTATTGAAGCTGCCCCATTCGAAACATTGTATGGACGAAAATGCAGAACTCCGGTCTGCTGGGCAGAAATAGGAGAAAGTCAACTATCAGGTCCTGAAATAGTACAAGAAACTACCGATAAGATCACTCAAATCAAGGAAAGACTAAAAACGGCTCGAGATCGCCAGAAGAGTTATGCAGACAATAGGCGTAAGCCATTGGAATTTCAAGTTAGTGTTGATGCATTTTTTGGTGTATGTAACTAGTCTTATTTAACGATGTATTTTGTACGGTCTTTTATTAATTATCGAGTATGTATTTGATGTCGACCAAGTCGGATATCCTCCTATCCACTTGTGTCTGACTTGTTTGTCTCTTTTGGTATGTAATGTATTAAGAACAATGCATGTTGCATGACAAGGGTATAATGGTCATTATATGTTTATATAGTCTATCTGTTTGCTATCTGTATACAGCAAACAGAACAGCTGATGCAGTCCTCGACGAAACAGGTATGTTTCGTCGAACACATCATGACGAAACAGACCAATGTCCATTATTTCTGTTTCGCCGACAGTCATGACGAATCACACTTGATTCATCGTGTAATGGGCTGTTTCAAGCCCAATGACTGGCCCATATCCTGTTTCGCCGAGACACCTTGTGTTTCGTAGAAGTCTTGGGCCCAGGGACTATATAAACCAAGTCTGCTTTCATTTGAAGATAGATGAGATAATAACCAGTAACGAAACTCTGTCGAAATTCTGTCTGAACTGTGTTTGTATCAGTTTGTAATCGGTTCTCATCCCGTTTAATCAATCGAGTGTGTTTCATTGATTAATCCTTTGTTGTTATTGCTTTATATGTTTGATTTGGCATAGTTACGTGGATTCCGCACACGTGACCGTGTTTGCTATAAACAAGTGATTCGGTTCGTTATTAATCCTCAGATTTCGGGACCTACAATTGGTATCAGAGCATTTGGCTCTAATCCTTGTTTAAAATCAAACATTGTTCGGTTTTTATCAAGTATTTGTGTGTGTTTTTCTGAAAATTTGTTCTTGAAAAATCATAAATTCTGGAAAAATATTCATAAAATCTGTTGGTTTCTTGTTGTTTGCTAACGATTTTTATCAAAAACCTAGTTAGATTGTTTGTTCATGCTTTAAACCGGGTTTTTAGTGAAAATCTTGTGTATTTTCGTGTTTCGGAAAATTATCAACTGACCGGAAAACTCATGCTCTTGAATGTGTTCTTGACAATCCTCATAGTGTTCTTATCACTATTGTGAACTTGATCTATTAATTGTTGAAACCTAAGTGTTGTCACATATAATACATTAAATTGACTTTAGTGTAAAAAGAGTGATCATTATTTTCTGAAATAAAAAACATGCTGTGTTGAAAAACGTTGTAACAAACATACCTTGTGTCAGAGAAAAATATCTTGCTGTCTGAGACTTATCTTTGACTAAACAAGCAGACGACGAAACAAAAGCATTTCGTCAAAAATATCTTCGACGAAACAACTTTTGTTTCGCCATAATATCTTCAACGAAACAAGTCTGTTTCGTCATCATCAATTTCGACAAAACAAGTCTGTTTCGTGGAAGAGTGTTTCGTCATCAGCTGTCATTTTTTATACAGAGGACTTCTAAAAGTGTGCTAACTGTGTGTTTTCAAGAATTGGATCAGGTACTACACTTCATATATCAAATATGAGTTGTACTAGTCCATGGGATTGGAGTATGGACTCAAGACCACGTGAAGATCCGACCTCCGCAGCAGCATGGGTGAAGAATGTTTTTGGTCAACCTTCTATAAGTGCCGGACAATGGGCTTTGGTATCCAATCAAAATCAAAACATTCAAAATCTTTTGCTTAGCGAGAGCGAAACGGGCAGCAACAATCGCCCACCAAAGTTGAATCATATGAACGAGTTTCCATCATGGAAAGGTCGTTTCCATACATATGTTCAAGGTCAAAGCACTGATCTTTGGAGGTGTTTCATTACTCCACGCAATAATGCTCTCGAAGTAGCAGCCTCAACGGCCGAAGGTTTTTCTAACATGCAGGAAAATGACAAGAAAGCCTATGAATTTGAGAAAAAGTCGTTTGCTGTTCTTACCCAAGCGCTTCACAAAGATATCTATCATCAATTTTCTTATTGTACGGACACGAAAACATTATGGGATTCTTTGGTAACAAAAGGAGAAGGAAATGCAGCTTCTAGAAAGACACGCCATGATCTATTGAAGAAAGAGTTTGAATCGTTTCAGTTCTTGGAAAATGAAACTCTAAATGATATGACTACACGTTTTTATCATTTGATTAGTGAAATGTTTGCTGATGTTGTTACTGCAAATCAAAAGGAAGTCGTTGCACGGTTTGCTGATTCTCTACCACCAAAGTGGAGCCCATACATTGAGCTTTTAAAGCATACCGGTGTTCTAGATGCTGACACTGTAAGTATCTATGAATTCGTACAGAAGCTGGAACACAAGAATGATGAAGAAATTCGGAAAGCAAAACGAATTGCTGCTCCTCAAAATATCGAAATGTATTATGGAGGAGGTTTTAACCCGTCAGTTAGTTCCAGTTCAGCTCAGCAACCAAAGTTACAAACGGCGTTTGTATCAAATACAAACTCTTCTCCGTTTCCTCAATCAGCTCAGCCTCCTGTCTTCGATCCGAGTGCCTATCTTCCGCCAGCGCATTTGATTGCTCAAGCTCAGGCTTATTTTGGAGGAGGTTTTATTCCTTATACACCTCCAGTTGCCACTACTCAACCTCAGTTCAATCCGAGTGCTTATATTCCAGCCCAACCACAACCACAAGTCCAACCACAACAACAGCAAGCTCATTATACCAACAATCCTCCACCCACAAACCCTAACACAGTCAAAGTTGATACATCAAACCTCTCAAATGTTAGCATTGAAGTAGCAAAGGAACATATGGAACTTATTAATACAATGGTCAGTGCTTACTGCGGTTTGGTCGCAGGTCAAATTGGAAACATCAGTTTGACCAACGAAGACTATCTACAAATCAACCGTGATGAAATGGAGTTATGGATATAAAGTGGGCGTTCGCAAGTGCTGTTAGAAGGGCGAAGGACTTTATGGTTCGAACAGGGAGAAGTTCTTTAGACAGCAAACAGGATACAAAGTACGGATTTGATAAAGAAGCAGTTACATGCTTCAATTGTGGCGAAAAGGGTCACTTCAAACGTGAGTGCACCCGACCAAGCAAACAAGGCAATCAGAACCCATTCCGTAATCAGACGAGTACTTCAAATGCCAATCAAGACAATCGTGGAAAAGGGATAGTGGCTGTAAACAACACCACCAACCAGAATCAGTCTGGATCATCAAACGATAATCGTGCGTTAACCGTACAAGCTGATGAAGGGTTTAATTCGTCTTTACAACTTGGTGTCACACCCCGACCACGTAGAACATACAAAACGTGGCGGAAACATCGGGGAGTGTTGTAACAGAATTAATGTTTCACAACCATGGATATTAAAGTTTCGTTTTATTCATCAAACAAGCGAATTACATTGTCTTTAAACAAGAAGTAAAGAGTATACAACAAAAATTAACTAGTTCTTGTCTCGTTTTAAGTCACTAAGGCACAAGTCCGCCTAAGTATGTCTTGATAAGTCCTATGCATCATCTCCTGAAAACACATGTGAAAATAGGTACGTCAGCATAAAAATGCCTGTGAGATACATAGGTTTTGTGAAAATAAGATTCATGACTTGTGTTTAAGAAAATGTTTAGTCATGAACCTTGTAATTTGCTTTGTCTTTGTAAATCATTTGAAAAACAATAAGTTCAGATGATACGTATAAATAAGAGAATAATGCATGGTTAAATGAATAACCATGTAAAATGAGTTTGTATAAGTTAAGTTGATTGTAAAACAATGTATTGTGAAAAGTATGTTATTTGTATAAAATGTTATATGTCATAAACTGAAATGATTCAAATAACGCTACGATATGTAATACCATACAAACACTTATATATAGGAAGTACCAGCGGCGTATCCACCATGCTTGTATCATATTACACACGCCTCGTTACTTAATCACTTACTCAAACCAAACCAACAATGTAATAAGTCTATGTTTAAACCAATAGTCAAAAGTCCTTGTATAAACCATGTCAAATGTTTATAATCCAAAAGTAGTCAAGTAATGTATAACCAAAATGATATGTATGGTAAGTAAAATTAAGACTACTTAAACCATAAGTAAAAATGTACAAAACAAAGTATTGAAGTAAAACTTGGTTTAAATCAAAGTTATGTTTTGTAAGATATATGCATGCTATACTGAATATGAACATTTATGCGGTGTTGTGAAAATTCATACATCCAAGCCTTGAGACAGTCGGATAACTATGTAAAAGTGAGTTATCAAAAGAATATGTATTCGGATTCGGTCATTCCTTACGTCCAAACAAACCCGAGATTTCAGGAATGGGATTTGTCAAGTCCTGTGGTACCACTACCTACTACCGAGCGGCATGATCGGTGTTAATGAATGTACATTGTCTTATTTAAACAAACCAAATGTCATACCAAAATGTAAGCATGTGATGAAGATAATGTACCTAGTATGCTAGAGTAAACATACAAGGTAGAGCTGTAAAACAATGTGTCCATATGTTACTGGAACATATGCAACAGAGATGCAATGTATAATGATGTACTAAGTATGCTTAGTTAACATACAAAGTAGAAAAGTCATGTAAATCAATGTGCTAGCATGCTATCAGTCAACATACATAGCAGAAATGTAATGTAAATCATGTACTAATAGTGTACTAATGAACATAACAAGTATATGATGTGAAAACAGGAAAACACGAAAGTAACAAGTAGGCACATGTGTTTCACCCCAAAACAGTTTGGAAAACAGTAAAAGAGGGGTCTATGTAATCACTTAAGATTGCTCAGAAGTCCTAAGATAACCACCAAGCAATGCTAGAGATCACGGATTATCAAACGGCACCTAATATAGGTAACTACATTAATAACCCGGACCTAAATCGGAAGACCGGATAGAATGAGGCTCGTAAACCAAATGAGTATGGGAACTCATGTAGTATGGTTTAACAAATCCTACATACTAAATGAAACCTAACCTAAGTGCTTACGACCCATTACGACCCGTTTAGGTAGCTTATGCTACTTTAACGCGTCGCTCGCGTGAAACGCGTTTAGACCGCCTAACTAGTCCTATGACAAGTAACATATGCCTTAACATGTCTAATATTGTTGTCAAATCAGTTTAGATGTCAAAATTTATGTTACTTATGCTTAAAATGAATTTTGGCGTCAAAAGGGCATTTTGGTAATTTACCTAAGGCATATAAACTACCTATCATACAACTACTTAAACGAAGCGACCATAAGGTATAACCTCGAAAGGTTATTTCCCTATATACAATGGTCACCTAATGTGCTTGGTCGGATCCTAATGATCGACCAAACGGGTCGGGTTCGAAAGTAAAAGCGATTGTTTAGATCGCTTACCTTACGACCCTATATAAGCACTAAACTAAAAGTGACGAGCTAAGCATGCAAAAACATGCTTAACTAAGTTTAGAAAACAGGTTTGGTATCAAAACAAACGGTTTTGATACCCATAAGTAGTTTGGTTACAAAATACGCAAGAATACGTATTCTGACCGAAACTACGGCTCGTCACTGAGCCTAGATAACGTGGTAATCAGTAGGTATAGTCACTAGGGACTATAACCATCGTGATCACGCTCACGTTATGAAGTTCAAACGAACTTCGCATCGACCATAAACTGGTCAATGCAGAAAGTCTAACAAAGTTTGACTTTCGGACTCGAAAAGCATAAAAGAACGAAGGAACACTTACGAAGGGTCCCCAAATGCTAATCTAGATCAAAATAGCTCAGGTATGAAACAAAGGTTTCAACTTAGAGCACAAATGATCAGATTCTTGTGAGAAATGAAGTGAAATGGGTTGGGTATTTATAGTATTTCCCGAACCGTTAAGATCGTTTCTCGAATAACGTGGTTAAATCTTGTGCGTACACTTGTCGGAACCTTATGGTAACTAAAAATGACCCTAAATCAGCTGAAAGGGCAAGTTAGAATGTGTGGTTGTGGATTAAACAGCTGGAATCAGCTGACTAAGCGATCTTATCTGTTCTGGGAGGCTCACGCGGGCCACCTAAGATTTAAGCTTGGGCTCACGCGGGCCGCCTAGCTCTTTAGATCAGAAAACAAGTTTCAGAATCTACAGTTTTGGTCCCTGCACGTGTTTAAACCCATTTCCGGCACTTCTAAGGCCCATAAAGCCAACTTTAAGGCCCTAAAATGATGCCTAAACATTGTGGACATGAAACATGCTCAAAAATATGCCGTACATTGGTTCGTTTGGCCGTACGAACGCGATGTTCGCTTAATTACGACGGAATGTGCATAAGCGCGAAAAACGATCCAAATGACGCGACGAATGGATTTTTGGCAAGCCAAACACTAAAGCATAATATAGTCATGCTTACATAAATTTTTGGATGTCCGGATGTATTCAAAACGTAAGTTATGCGCAAAAGTGCAAACTTGTGCACTTTTTGACGCTTTTAGTCCCTGAATGACCCAAAAGTTTATTTTAGCACACCGAACACCTCAAAGACTATTTATAAGCTATGTAGAGGATATTTAAGGTGTGTTTAACTTATGGTTATGTTCCAGAATGTTCGTTACTGTTCAAATTGCCATACTTTCGCAGTTTGTCAACTTTAGTCCCTGTAAGCGAATTAGCTTGTTTTTGCCATACCAAAGCCTTCAAAACTTATTTCTAAGTTATGTAAAGGTTATTTAAGGTATGTTAAGTATATGTCACTATTCCGGAGTGTTCGTTGCATTAAACTGGTTATATTTACGTATCAGTGCGCGTATAACCTTCCAGAAAGCGATTTAGAGTTTGAAATCGAACAAGAGTTGATATGTGTAAACGATACACATATTTTTACAAATCCCAAGTATGAAATACAATATTTTATTGGTTTGGCATTTGTTTGATGGCCGTGGAGGCACAGGTGTTACACTTGGGGAAGGTGATCAAGATAAAGGAGGAACAGCGTGTTATGCAAAGATCATTAATCACATCAAGCACGTTCATAAGGAAGAATTTTTTGAAAGTGACGACAGTTCGGGTTATACCGGGAGTTCTGATGAAGAAAGTTCTACTTCGGGCGATTATCATTTTGAATCTGATGTGAGCAAAGAAGCAAGTTCTAATCTTGATGACTTATTGAATGAAGCAGAAGAGTTGAAATGTCAGAAATCAGTTCTGATCAAGAAGGCTGAGGTAGCATCTAAAGAAATGGAGAAGTTCTTTTCTGAAGACGGATCTTTTTCTTATCAGACTGCCTTTATGGCAAATGTCTCAGCTTCTACAAGTCAGGTAAAATCTGAAATTCTTATCAACTGTAGAGATTGTGAGTATATGAAAAATGAATTTGACAGAATAAAACTTGAATGTGATACGATTCATATTCACAATCAGAGTTTAGTTGTTGAAATGGCTAAGTGCAAAGAAGCGAATATGGCTCTAGTTAGACATGAAAAAGAATTTAAATCTATGATTGAAACTCTAAAGAAAAATGTTTCCGAAGTGACAAAAACTGTTTATCATAAACAAGTTAGTATAAACGATTACATTAACATTGTTGAGGAAACTAAAAGGGAATTAGCCATTGTAAAATGCGAGCATGATGCAATCAAGCAAAAGTTGGAGAGTTATTCTAACTCCCGATTTGTGCTCGATCACATTATTGATGTTCAACAACTAAAGGGAAACAAGAAAGGTGTTGGGTATGAGAAGTGTCCGCCCCCTTTGAGACATAATTATGCTTATATGCCTGATGAAGAAGAAATGCCACGGTTTGAACCCAGTGTGCCTCTTGATTATGAGGAAATTACTACTGGCCTAGGGTTCAAATCGGACAATTCTCCAAGTACAACTTCTGAGCAAAAAGATTCAACATCTACGAAACAAGGTCCTCCAACCATTGAGGACTATGAGTCGTCGAATGATGAAACAGAATCAGATGTGAGTAATCAGGATAAATCACTTGACAAACTTAAAGGAGTAGAAGTTCCAATTGAGAATCATATTCTGTGTGATCCTCCTACCCCTGCTGTTCAACCTGTTGTTCAACAAGTGATAGATCCTGTGTCTACCGTTAAAAGTAATATTGTGTTGTACACTTTGGTTGGTGATTCTAAAATCTATTCAGATAATGATTTTCCAATTAAAAATGTCAATCCATCATCGATTGATAATGTTTTTGAAAATAACACAAGTAAGTTTTTGGGAAAGTCGATTCCGGGAGTTATTGTGACTCAATGTAATCCAATTCCTAAGGCTGAAATCAAAAAGAAATTTGGAAATCAGAAATCACCTTCAAAGCAACAACCTATTGCTTCTAAGGGTAAACAATCAGATCAACGAGCTCAAAGGCCAAATGTTTCTAAATCAAAATTTGAAACAAAGGGGGCTCGTTATCAGAAGAAAAACAGTAGTGTCAAATTTGTGGAATCGAGGGGTACGGATAAAATTGAGACTTTTGAAAACAAGTCAAACACTGATTTTGTACAAGTCAAAATTTTAAAACGTGATAGTCAAAACAATTACACTCAACATTCAAACGGGTGTGATGAAAAAGCAAGTACCTCAGGTTATACAAGTTCGACATCTGATCGTCGATCCAGTTCTCCTAAGTTTGTTGAAAGGAGAGCGTGTTTTAAATGTGGAGAGTTTGGGCACATCATCAAAGATTGTGCAAACACTCCGAAAGATAAATTTGTTGAGAGAGCATCACCTGAAACGATTCACCCTAAATGTCATCCCGTTTCGCCTAAACATGATAAAAGAACTGTTAAAGAACAGGAAACGAAACAACGACATCAAAATGTGAAGAAAATAGAAAAGGCCTTAAAAACTGAGGTGAAATCTGTTCCAAGGAAACCAAGTTCACCATTAAAACCAGAAATTTTAAAACTTGTTTATAAAACTCAATCTGGTAAACAAAAACAAACTTGGAAACCTAAGATGGGTGAAAGTTCAGGGGGAGCTGTTCTGTTACAAAATCATCAAGAAATTGAAATCACCATTTGTGATGCTCAGGGACGACCCAAGACCACTATGGCTTGGATCCCCATTCTTAACTAATCACTGGATGAAATGTGCAGGATGTTCCAGGAGGAACTATTAATAGTCATTGGATTGTTGATAGTGGAGCATCTAGGCACATGACCGGCGACTTACGGCTTCTATATGATGTGAGAAATATTAAAGGAGGCTATGTCGCATTTGCTGGAGACAAAGGCGGTTACATCACTGGAGAGGGAATGATCTCCAATGGTGTTGTGTGTTTCGATAAGATCAATTATGTTCGTCAAATTGATCATAATCTTCTCAGTGTTTCGCAAATCTGCGATAAGAATTTCACCGTGCATTTTGATGATGCCGGTTGTTATGTATTGAAACCTGGTTTCAAAATTCCTGATGAATGGATTCTCTTATCGGCTCCAAGAATCAATGATCTTTATGTTCTTGATATGAGTCAAGCGATTATGACTTCTGCACAAGTCACATGTTTTGTCTCGAAAGCCACGGAGAAGGAGTCTATTTCTTGGCACAGAAGAATGGGACACATTCACTTAAGAAAAATGAACCATTTGGTGAAAAATAATCTTGTGAATGGCGTGCCCGTGAGAAGTTTTCATCTACAAGATATCTGTGTTTCGTGCCAGAAAGGGAAACAAACAAAGAAGTCTCACCCTTTGAAGAAAATCAACACTGTTAGCATGCCTCTCGAACGTCTTCATATGGACCTTTTTGGACCTATGAGACACAAGACAACGTTCGGAGATGTTTATTGTTTAGTAGTTACTGATGACTACTCTAGATTTTCTTGGGTATCTTTTATGGCACACAAGAGTGATACTCCTGGCATCCTCAAGGATCTTCTTACAATGTTGGAAAATCTCTACTCGTTGAAAGTTAAGAGGATCAGAAGCGACAATGGAACTGAATTCAAAAACCGTGTTATGGATGAGTTCTATACTTCAAAAGGCATTCTTCATGAATACAGTTCTCCTTACACTCCACAACAAAATGGTGTCGCGGAGAGGAAGAATCGGACAATAATTGAAACTGCAAGAACAATGTTGGTAGAGTCGGCGTTTCCTGTTCAGTTCTGGGTGGAGGCTGTGTCGACTGCTTGCTACACATTAAACCGAGTTCTTACGGTTAAGAGACATGGCAAGACTTGTTTCGAACTTCTACAGAAAAGGAAACCAGATCTTTCAATTCTAGAACCTTTTGGCGGTCCATGCACTATGATTGAGCCGGATGGAAAGTTTGGCGCAAAAGCTATCGAGGGTTTCTTCCTTGGATATGCTACACCAAATTTTCGTGTTTGGAATCTGACTACCAAAAAGATTGAGCTATGGAGTGAAGTAAGGGTTCAGAGATATACAAGTCCTATTAAAGCTCCAGGTGATCCTTGGATGTTCGATTACGATGGGCTATTCAACTCCTTTGATCTGCCAACCTTTGATGAAGATTCCGCAGCTGCTAGAATGATATTTGATAGTGACAATGCTGCTGACTCGTCATTGGTTAGACCTGTTGTTGTTAACTCACAATGTTCTAATTCGACTAACAACACAGTTCAAAATGAGGAAGTTGAAAATGCTACTGAATACAATGAGTCATCAGAGGAAGATGAAGAAAATCTGGATGCGACTGAAGGCACTTCATCTCCAGTTGCTCCTATTCAGGGTACTTCTTTTGACACTCCTCATGTGCAGGATGTTGATACTGCTGAAGGGAACGCATCCACTTCCACGCATATTCCCGGTGCGGAGTTGGTTGCTGATCCTAATCTTAACAATTTGGGTATTAATGCTCGGGTTTCTGAAAATCCTGAAATGAGGATTCATAATACCCATCCACAGCAAAACATTATAGGAGATGTCCAACAAGGTGTGCAGACGCGTAATCAGCTGAGAAACAACCAGAGTGCTGGTTTGTATTCAGCTATTAGAGAATCTGGTCTTCAAAACGATTGGTCCTTTGCGTGTTACGTTTCACAAGAAGAACCGAAATCTTGGAAGGAAGCTTTAAAAGATAATTCTTGGGTTGAAGCCATGCAGGACGAACTGCAACAATTTCAAAAGCTTGGTGTTTGGAAGCTTGTTGAAAAACCGGAGAATTACAAGAAAATTGGCACTCGATGGGTTTACAAATGCAAGAAAGACGACCGTGGAGTTGTTATTCGCAACAAAGCGAGATTGGTTGTTCAGGGTTTTCGCCAGATTGAAGGCATTGACTATAATGAAGTTTATGCACCTGTTGCACGTCTGGAAGCTATTCGGATCTTCTTAGCTTATGCTTCTTTCAAAGGATTCAAAGTTTACCAGATGGACGTCAAAAGTGCTTTTCTTCATGGTATTGTTCAAGAAGAGGTGCACGTCGAACAACCTCCAGGTTTTGAAGATCCTATTCATCCCGATCGGGTTTGGTTGCTCAACAAAGCTCTTTATGGTCTACATCAAGCACCTAGGGCTTGGTACGCAACCTTATCAAACTATCTTCTGGAGAATGGATTTCGACGAGGTCTTATTGATTGCACACTCTTTATCAAAGAACAAGATGAAGATCTTCTGCTGGTGCAGGTATACGTTGATGATATAATATTTGGTTCTACTAATGAATCTTTGTGCAGGCAATTCGAACGTGTTATGCAGGAAAAGTTCGAAATGAGCGCTATGGGAGAGATGAACTTCTTCTTGGGCCTACAAGTGCAACAAACAGAGTCTGGGATATTCATCCATCAGACTAAATATGTTGGTGACATTTTGAGCCGATTCCAAATGTCAGATGTAACGCCCATTGGTACCCCACTTCCACAGAATCACGGGATTACTCCGGATTTGAAGGGTGAAAGTATCAACTCTTCTTACTATCGTGCCATGATCGGATCTCTCATGTATCTCACTGCTTCAAGGCCTGACATAATGTATCCAACATGCCTGCTTGCAAGATATCAAGCAAACCCGAAGGCCTCTCATCTGTCAGCTATCAAAAGGATTTTTCGCTATTTGAAGGGATGCCCGGACCTTGGTCTTTGGTACCCTAGGGATGATAGTTTTGAATTAATTGCATAAAGTGATTCTGACTTTGGTGGTTGCAAAATCGATGGCAAATCAACAACAGCAGGATGTCAGTTCTTAGGAAATCGCCTGGTCACGTGGCAGTGCAATAAGCAAACGTGTGTTGCTACATCAACATGTGAAGCAGAATACATTGCTGCCTCGAGTTGTTGCTCCCAAGTTCTTTGGATACAACAACAAATGCGCGACTACGGTTTAGAATTCCTATCTACTCATATTTTTGTTGATAATAATGCTGCCTTACAGATCACTAGAAATCCTGTGCAGCATTCCAAGACTAAACACATCGACATTAAATATCACTTCATACGTGATTGTTTTGACAAGAGATTAATCGATGTCGTTCATGTCCCCACTGATCACCAACGTGCCGACCTGTTTACAAAAGCTTTTGATAAATCACGTTTTGATTATCTTCTTTTGGTCAATGGCATTAAGGTGATACCCGAGTAAACTTCTTTGGCTGATCGTTTTTGTAAATATTTTCTTTATAAACTCTAAAAATTCAAAAAGATTTTCGTTTTTCGTAACCTTTTAGCATTTTAGGGGGAGTAATTTCAAGAAAATACAAAAACATTGCAAAACTTCAAAATCCAAAAAGATGTTTTTATTTTTCTGTCTTTACGTTTGAAAATTTCAAAATTTCAAAAACAATAGAAAATCCAAAAATGAGTTTCTTGGATAAAGGAAAATGATGATGTTCACTGGTGTGGTCGGTCAACATGCTCAAAATGAAAAACAAAAAGAAAATGATAAGTATCTCTACTAACGATGTATCGGTAGGCTCACAATCAGACTAAAATGTGCAGGATGATACAAACCTAACAGACTTCAAGTCAGGTGGGAACCATTCATTGGCATATGGTCTTAGTACCGAAATCTCGTTTGAGAGATTGCCGAGATCTGAAATATTCGGTCTTTATGATGCTTATCATCTGGGTGTCATGGTTGTATCTCATACCGTAAAAATAACGGAGACGAAGTCTAAGATCTTCCATGATACTATACATACGTGTACATATTGCATTCGACCTCAATAAGTGATCAACAATCACATGTCCAAACAAAATAAGTGATTTTATATCACAGATTCTTTGCGGGAGTCAAGTTCGTCTCTCTGCTGTACGAAAGTACTGACCTGTTCACGGACTTGCTCCTGTGCCCTCATGCATCTGAAAATCAAGTTCCTCATCAATAAGTGATTTTATCACATAGGGCTTGTTTTCAATCAAAATAAGTGAGTTTCTCACATTTTTATACGGTCAAACGGATGATAATCGGTATACTCACCGGTAAGATGAATTCTCGTGCATACCTTGATACGGGAATGTGTCGTGAGTGGATTCACATCGACAAGTAAGTATAATCCTTACCTTTAATCGTATCTCTTAAATTATGATTACGTCTGATCAGTTTGAGTTTATGTGGACTACAATACCGATAATCGAGGTAGTATACTTATCCAGAGCTTTAAACAGAAATCAAAATCATGTTGACTAAGACCGTAAGCTGGTATGATTCCTTATCCTTGAGATTCGCAAAAAGATTGCATTTGTACAGTTGCTTACTATTTTTCTCAGTTTATTTCATTTTTCGTTTAGTTTACCACGCGTTAAATTTGTTTTTAGTATATTTGTGTAAAGTTCGTTTTTTTTTTTATTAAGCCGAAGTTGTTGCTTGGTGTTTTCTGCCGGAAGCTTGAAACCTTCTTCATAAAACATTCTTGCATTTGGAAACTAAAACAAAATGGAAAAGTGTTCATTTTAATCAATATCTGTTTTGTCTGCAAAATCTTTCTGCCTCTGTGTTTTTGATAAACATGTCGGAGAAACAAAAACAAGTCGACGAAACAGACCATTTACGGCGAAACACAAATGGCCCAAAGTCTGTTTCGTCGTGGGCTAATTTCTGGCCCAAGTCCAGCCCAATTTAATTCTGTTTCGTCGAAGCCCAATCCTGTTTCGTCGAGATAAGGCGGTGTATAAATGGGGTCCCTGTGTTCACTTTTTCAAAATATCATCTGTTCATCTTCTCCAAACAACCGTTTCGCCATTTTTCTTTCTCGAACCATTTAACCTTGTTTTTAATCAAAAATCGTTCAACACTCAAAGGTACAAACATGTTCATGTTCAGATTCCAAACATTTTGAACCGAGTGTTTTTGTTCGAAACCCTCGGAAACCGATCATACTCGCTGTTTTATTGATCTGAACTTATGTTTGTTGTGATTTTCTACAATAACTGATAGATTTAGGTTATTTTACAGTGATTGATGTTTGTTTGTGGGATTGGGTTTCATAGAACTAAACAGGGGTTGTTTGATGATGTTTTTGAATGTTTCAAAAAGGGGTTTTTGATCGGAAATCATTTATAGGTTTTATCAGTTGTTTTGGGTTATAAACATTGAAGTTAAATGTGTTGGTATTAAATTTGATCCTTGTTTAAACCACAAAACGGCGAAACAGAAAAACCCACAAATCGACGAATCGATTAAACCCTAATTCCGGCGAATCAAACATACGGCGAATCAGAAACGGCGAAACAGACGACGAATCAGACATGGCGAAACAGACATGGCGAATCAAACCAACGACGAATCAGATATGTTTCATCGCACATCTTCTGTTTCGTCGAAGTGTTTCTGTTTCGTCGTCCATGCCTTAGCAGTTTTCTGTTTTTGCTGTTTGTTCACAGTAGACTTGTTTTGATAGGTTATCTGTTAAGTGGATACATGAACTTGTATCCATACATGTCTAAATACATAAGTAATGTAATTGTTGCTTATTATGGACATTTTCATGTACAGATGGCACCAAAGGCACCGAAAGAAGGAAAACGCAAGAAGGCGATAAAGAAGGAAAACAAAACTGAAGAGGAGATTATGTCAGAGAAGCGTCATAATCAAGTTGCATATCTGGATCCTGATGACAAGCTCACGGAATTTAAAGATATCACGAAGTGGATCAGGGAGTCACGTATTAATTATGCTATTACATTCTCGACGCCCGTTTATAAATCACTTATCAAGGCTTTCTGGAATTCTGCAAGCGTTGTACAACTGGATGGAAAGGAAGTTATCCGGGGTCGTGTGAATGATCTGAATGTTATCGTATCTCTGGATATACTAAATGAAGTTCTTCAATTACAAGATAGTCCGGACGCTCCAGATTCTGTTCCGATTATGTGTACGCGAGGCTGTTTACTACGCATGAAGTGTAAAGGAGACATCCTACACAAACAAATCAACAAAGGGGATCTGCCATTACGCTACAAATTTCTGCTGCATATTCTAATTCAGTGTCTGAGTAATGGACGAGCTGGATATGACATGGCTGGAACTGATCTTGTTGGATTCATGGTAGCGTTGGTGTTAAACAAACCGTTTAGCATCTCAAGGTATATTTTCGCTAACATGAAAGAGAATATGACGAGAACAGGAAGTTGAACAACCGGGAACAAGTTCTGGATGTATCCACGGTTTCTTCAGATGATAATGAATGTTCAACATCCTGATCTTACAAAAGCTGACAATGATGTTCTGAAAATAGAAGCGATGAACCTCAACTCTTTAAGATTAATCAAGAACCTTGCTGCAAAGAGATACAAGGAAAGTGTTCCTCCGAGAAGGTTATTTGGTGCTCTTGGAAATACTGGTTACATTGCTCCTTCTGATGATAAATGGTGTCACAATGACAGCCAATCAGATGACGAAGAGCCAAAGTTAAAGAGAAGATACCTTGAAAAATACGGTCCAGAGGATTCTGCATCGTCAGGCAGTGATAGTGATGGTGAAAGCGATGATGGTGGTGATACTGGTGATGTTGGTGCATCGAGCAAGGGTGCAACTGGTGATACATCAGCTAGTAGTTCTTCAGCAAGTGGTGATGATGAATCTGATTCTAGCTCTAGTGATCATATAGTCGAGCCTGGATATGAAGTGTATATTGATATACGTGGAGTGAAAAGATATAGAAAGATTAGAACTGAAGATGATCCAGCATACGTTCCAGAGGATCCTGAAGGTGAAAGAAGAACAAAAAGGAGAGCTGAGAAAGCTGCTGAAACTCAAAAGAAGAAAGCAAGAAGATATTTGAGTACTTATACTAGAAAACCTGTGCCTCAAGAGCCTTCATCTGTACCTCAGGAGCCTGTACAAGAAGCTCCTGTAGTTACATCAGCTACAGAAACTCCAGTAGTTACATCAGCTGAAACTCCATCTGTTACACCTCAGGCAGTTCCTGAAAGAACTATGGCTTCTGCAATCAGAGCAACCACTTCGCAGATCAGTTCTGAACGTCATAGGGTATTTTCCGGATATTCTCAAGACGAAAAGAACAGATACCTATTCACTCAACTGGAAGCAGCTGCTGATAGGATTCAAAGGCAATCTCATTTCATTAATCTCACGAAGACTGATCAGCTTAAACAATTGGTGGAGATTAACAACTTGAAGTCCACCGTTGGTCAACAGCAAACGGTAATAGAGCGACAACAAGCTGAAATTGATTTGCTTAAAGCCGAGAATGCTCGTTTGAAGGCTGTTGATGAAGAGAAAGAGAGAAGGATTGCTGTTCTGTGGGATTATCATTGTAAACAACAAGAAGTACTGAAGAAAAAGGATGATGATACGGAAGACCAAGGGAATCCTGACACTTCTGGTACATCACAGAAGCAGCCAACCGCACCTTCTTCTGAAGTCGTTGCAGTTCAACCTACAGTGGTCGAATCATCTCAGGGAACTTTTACTGGAAAAGTTCAACAGATCGCAGGTACTTCTTCTGTCGTAAGCAGTGCTGATATTGCTTTACAGGCTATTCATCCATTTACGGGAGAGTTGCTTGAAGAAGGAGAGTTAATAGAAGATCTTTCTCAGGAGCAATTGAGTGTTCTACATTCTATGAGAGAAATTGATCATGCTGAGATAGATAAAATGTCGACTGAGACTGATACAACTAATATAGAAGATATTGATGAGATCGTGTTTGAAGGCGAAGCAACAAAATCAACGTATGTTTGAAAAGATGGTACTGAATTCGCTTCGTTTGATGAAGATTGGATGAAGGAGAATATTGATGACATAGACGAGCACTTAAAGAATCGTAATTCGTCTGAAAAAGACACAGATGCATTTTCTGAATGGAGAAAACAGTTTCTATCTAAAGTCTCCAAGCCTGTGCCTGAAAAAGCTCAAGTCGACTACTTGCAATTTGAAAAGGCAAAGCCAAGTGGAAGAATTCTATGCTGGATGTTTGTTAGAGATATTCACTGTGTTGCAATCAAACGTGAATACGGAATCCTGTATTTCAATTCACTGCTGAGCATTCTTTCGTTGCCATTTTATGATGTTGCTACGTTGACGAGGCTTGAGCTTATTAATCGTTCAAACTATGATGGAGCTACTTTATTTGAGCGACTGGTTAAAGTAAACAAGAAGTCGGGCTGTAAGGATGAATCATACAAGCCACAATTCCCCATCTATCAACCGATCAAGTTTACTCTTGATCCTGACACCAACACTTGCAGATACAAGCTTGTGTACCAGCCTCCGAGGGTCGTATATAAAATCCCATTGATGCCTATGCAGCAGGATTTTCTTGAAGATATGGCATTATGGTGCTACGACTCGGACACACATGAAGCCGTGATTGTGTTTAGAGATAATCGTGCAAATTACCGGATGTTGGATCCGATGTGGATCGTCAACATGTCCGAGGCTGACATCAGCAGATTATATCATCATGATATTTTCTATGAAGATCAGGACGCACGTCAAGCTTTAAAGTTTCAGCGCGTAGCGTGTTTTTGCTACTACCGGGGCATACATTCGGGCAGTTCGTGGTCCGAACAACACTAAGATGGAAGATTAGAAGACCGAAGACGAGTAACAGACAAGGGAGAGTTTGTTGATGCATTTTTTGGTGTCTGTAACTAGTCTTGTTTAACGATGTATTTTGTACGGTCTTTTATTAATTATCGAGTATGTATTTGATGTCGACCAAGTCGGATATCCTCCTATCCACTTGTGTCTGACTTGTTTGTCTCTTTTGGTATGTAATGTATTAAGAATAATGCATGTTGCATGACAAGGGTATAATGGTCATTATATGTTTATATAGTCTATCTGTTTGCTGTCTGTATACAGCAAACAGAACAGCTGATGCAGTCCTCGACGAAACAGGTCTGTTTCGTCGAACACATCATGACGAAACAGACCAATGTCCATTATTTCTGTTTCGCCGACAGTCATGACGAATCACACTTGATTCGTCGTGTAATGGGCTGTTTCAAGCCCAATGACTGGCCCATATCCTGTTTCGCCGAGACACCTTGTGTTTCGTCGAAGTCTTGGGCCCAGGGACTATATAAACCAAGTCTGCTTTCATTTGAAGATAGATGAGATAATAACCAGTAACGAAACTCTGTCGAAATTTTGTCTGAACTGTGTTTGTATCAGTTTGTAATCGGTTCTCATCCCGTTTAATCAATCGAGTGTGTTTCATTGATTAATCCTTTGTTGTTATTGCTTTATATGTTTGATTTGGCATAGTTACGTGGATTCCGCACACGTGACCGTGTTTTCTATAAACAAGTGATTCGGTTCGTTATCGATCCTCAGATTTCTGGACCTACAGTTAGAGACAAGGTACTCTTGAAGGTATCTCCTTGGAAAGGAATAGTTCGATTCGGTAAGAAAGGAAAGCTAAGTCCAAGGTACGTAGGACCATTCCCAGTAATACAGTGAATAGGACCAGTTGCTTATCGCTTACAACTACCAGAGGAGCTAGCTGGAATACATGACGTATTTCATGTATCCAATCTCAAGAAATGTCTATCTGACGAATCCTTGGTAGTACCTCTTCAAGATGTAGAGGTAAATGAGAAATTAAAATTTGTTGAGAAGCCATTGCAAGTAGAAGACAGAAAGATTAAGTTTCTCAAGCACAAGCGACTAGTGTTGGTCAAAGTCAAATGGGATTCAAAGAGAGGACCCGAGTACACTTGGGAACTGGAATCGGAGATGAAGCAAGAGTATCCTTACTTATTTCAGTAAATCTCGAGGACGAGATTTTAAATAAGGTGGGGAGGATGTAAGAACCTTCAAAAATGTCCCAAACCGACCCGTAAGTGGAAACCCGGACCCCTGAAACCCAAATCCATATCAAAAATCAAGAAAATCAGATTTTTGATCTTCAGGCGGGCCGCGTAAAGGATAGGCTGGACTTCACGCGAGCCGCGTTAACTCTAATTTTGACCGGATAAGCGTCCAGATCCACGTGTCACACACGTGGCATGCCTACCGATGACACGCTAGCCCTAATCTACGACTAGACCTCCACGCGGGCCGCGTAAGGGTCGAGCACGGGTTCACGCGGGCCGCGTGAGACCCAAATTTCACCTATAAATAGATTCGACCATGGGCTGTTCACTGGTGTCGAAAATAACTTTCAAAAAACGAAGTTATACTGTCGAAATCACAATTTCAAGATAGCTAGGCGCTGCTATGATACCGGGTATTAACTCGATCGCTGCTACGATTCAATGTCCGATCGATTGAAAACTATCCGATGGATGTTTAAGTGCTGCCCACATTAGGGCCATACTTTGTCATTAGTCGTGAATTCGACGGATGTTTAAGTATAGCACTTTATCATTCGTTGTGAAGGTTTTAGTCTCGTGAGTTATCGTAAATGTTGTATTAGTTACTGACCTAGTTCGTGTGCATTGTTATTTAAATTAGGTTACAAGGCTAATCAATAGGCTAAACTCTGCCCGTATAAATCTGCAATGTGAGTCATTCTCTTTTATCACAAGTATTTTACAATACTCCATTTTCAAATGTTAATTACACGGATTAAGTCATGGTTATCTTGAATCACTGGCTAGTGGGGTATTGTGCACATTACTAATTTCTCACAGTTAGGCTAATAAATCCTAACCGTGATAATCATCACTACTTGGGGAAGGACCCAATAGTGGTATGACCATCATCACTAGGTGACACGGCGCCAGATAAAAATAAGATAAAAGCCATTGTAATCGCTCTTATGCTGTAATTGATAACTAATGTGTCATTTTACATACTTGAATGACTCGTCAGTATTTCCCCGCTGATAAAATATTTTTTAAACATGTTTCAGGCGACCTGCTGTAAATCAAGGAAAACGTGCTACGGAGCACTAATCAGCTTGAAGAGGTGGCTCAATAAAATGAATAAACATGTTTTATAAATCAGGGAATTTACTTGTGAAATTCCTCTATTGTAAATTACGGGGCTTGTCCCAGATTATCTAATAAAATAATCGGGCATTTTCAAGTTTAAAAGATCCTGTTAAATCTTCCGCTGTCGCATCAATTAATAAATACCACGGGTTTCTGTCCTGCGGCCCCAGATCGGGTCAAACCGGGGCTGGGGCCGTGACAATATGGGAATCAAAACTTGCAACCACAAAACAATCAACGAAAGCAAAATCACGCTAGGCAAGGAAAGGGAAAAGGCAGGCAAAGCCAAACAAGAAGAAGGTTCAGAAGGTGAACTTCGTGTAATCCCGAGGGACTGATAAAATTGAATCTTTTGAAAACAAATCCAACACGGTTTTTGTTATACAAAGACAAATTTTGAAAAGAAACAGTCAAAACAACTACACACAACACACAAACTGTTGTGATGTAGGACCAAGTACCTCAAGATCACGAAGTTCATCATCAAGGTCTTACAATTATGATACTCAGAGGTTTGTTGAGCGGAGATCATGTTTTGAATGTGGTGAGTATGGGCACTTTGTTAGAAACTGTCCATATCTCACGAAAGGAAAGGCAAAAGTTGATGCACCCCATGGTAACAGTTACCATACAAGATTTGTTTCACCAAAACAGGACCCTCGTCTTGTAAAACAACGAGAATGAAACAGAAAAAGAAACAAAGAAAAGAAGTTGAAAAGGCTTTGAAACAAGAGGTTATCCAAACACCATCAGTTAAATCTGATGTTAAAAACGAAAAACAAAAACATATTTGGAAACCAAAATCGGTAACTGTTTCAGGGGGAGCTATGTCAATTCCGAATCATCGGGAAATGGAAGTCACAATCCTCGATGATGACGGACGACCCAAGTCAATGAAGGCTCGGGTCCCCCTCTCCAACTAATCTTTGAATGAGTGTGCAGGATGTTCCAGGAGGAACTATTGATAGTCTTAGGATTGTTAACAGTGGAGCGTCCATGCACAAGATCAGCGACATAATGTCACGGCCCCCGATCCGGTTTGACCCGTTTCAGGAGCCGCGGGACAGAAATCCCGTGGTACTTATTTAATTGAGTTTAACAGCGGAAGTTTTATCATCAGGATCGTTGTAAAGCTAAAATTTTCCCGATTATTTTATTTCACAATTCGGGATAAAACCCCGGTAATTTACAATACTATGATTTCACGGAGAAATCTTTATTTTACAAAACATATTTCTTTATTTTATAATAAGCCACTTTCTTAAGCTTGAAATGCTCCACAGCACTTTTCCTGAATTACAACAGATCACCTGAAACATGTTTGAAAAAGGTTTTGTCAGCGGGAAATACTGAGTGAATCATTCTATTTATTAAAATAACTCATTTGTTATAATTTACAGTATTAAGAGAGATTACAATGTTTCAGATATCAAACCAACTACCCACAGTATTTGTCACTCGAACACACATTGGCTATCTCGTTGTCCAATGGTGTCTGTGACTATGGTCATATCACCCCTTGGCTAACCCGTTGTCCAATGGTGACGATTATCAAGTATTGTATACAAAACCCCACATACCGGCTGTAATTTGGTGATTACATAAACTTAATCACAGTAATTATAATCTTTGAAAATAAACATGATTTCAAAAGTAATTTGATAAAAAGAGAATGACTCACATTGCAGATTTAACACGGATAGAGTTTACTTCTACGGATTAACCTTGTTAACCTAATTTAAATAATAATGCACACAAAACTGGGTTAGTAATCAATACAGCATTTACGATAACTCACGAGATCAACCCTCACAACGAATGACAAAGTGCAATCACTTAAACATCCATCGGATTCACAACGAATGACAGAGTATTCCCCGAGTTCAGGTGGTACTCAAACATCCTGTCGGAATCACAACGAATGACAAAGGATAACCCTAATGTGGGCAGCACTTAAACATCCATTGAGTACATTGATCGATCGGACAATGAATCGTAGCAGCGATCGAGTTATTACCCTGTTTTGTGGCAGCACCTCGTGATCAGTGTGTGTTGTGAGACTGTTTCTATAATAACTCGGAGTATAATTGAATTTTGAACGTCGCATTAACACAGAATTGCATCAAACAGACTGTTCTATTTATACTAGAAAATGCCCCCCTCGCGCCACGCGAAAGGTCTCCTTGTGTGCGTCACGTGGCGCGAGAGACCCTAGTCTACCATAGGCTTGCTTTGTGTCCCAGTAGCTTAGCTGTGTTGGCCGTTCGTTCAATTTCGAATTTGACAACAAACTGTCAAGATAATAACGATTAGGGTTTACCCCCCCTGAGTTTTAGGGGCCCTGATCCTGATTCCGATTGTTCTGAAAATTTTAGGGTTTGTTCAGAATCACTTGGGTTTCTTAATTAGGGTTTCCTAATGGACAATTAAAGTAATAATTAAGACTTTTTAATGAGAGTTGTTACATTCTCCCTACCTTAATAAAAATCTCATCCTCGAGATTTACTGGAATAAGTGTGGATACTTTCGCTTCATATCTGATTCCAGCTCCCAAGTGTATTCAGCTCCTCTCTTTGAATCCCACTTTACTTTAACTAGCACTAGTCGTTTGTGCTTGAGAAACTTCACTTTTCTGTCTTCTATCTGAAGAGGTTTCTCAATAAATTTTAACTTTTCGTTTACCTCGATGTCTTGAAGAGGTACTACCAGAGATTCGTCTGCTAGACATTTCTTGAGATTAGATACATGAAATACATCATGTACTCCAGCTAGTTCTTCTGGTAGTTGTAAACGATAAGCAACTGGTCCTATACGTTGGATCACTGGAAATGGTCCTACGTATCGTGGACTTAGCTTTCCTTTCTTACCGAATCGAACAACTCCTTTCCAAGGAGAAACTTTCAACAGTACTATGTCTCCAACTTGGAATTCTAATGGTTTGCATCTATTGTCTGCATAACTCTTCTAGCGATCTCGAGCCGTTTTCAGCCTTTCCTTGATTTGTGTAATCTTATCAGTCGTTTCTTGTACAATCTCCGGACCTGATAATTGACTTTCTCCTATTTCTGCCCAACAAACTGGAGTTCTGCACTTTCTTCCATATAGTGCCTCGAATGGGGCAGTTTCAATACTTGAATGATAACTATTATTATAGGAGAATTCAATTAATGGTAAGTGATCATCCCAATTTCCACCAAAATCTATTACCCATGCTCTGAGCATGTCTTCTAGAGTTTGGATTGTCCTTTCACTTTGCCCGTCTGTTTGTGGATGATATGCCGTACTTAGGTTTAGTCGAGTTCCCATTGCTTTCTGGAAACTTGTCCAAAAATGAAATGTGAAACGACTATCCCTATCCGAAACAATGGAGAGTGGAACTCCATGTAAGGATACAACTTCATCTACATACAACTTTACCAATATTTCCATGCTAAAGGTTTCTTTCATAGGTAGAAAGTGAGCAGATTTGGTTAATCGATCCACAATTAACCAAATCGCATCATTACCTTTTCTGGTTTTGGGTAACTTAGTAACAAAATCCATTGTTATAAGTTCCCATTTCCATACAGGCATTTCTAACTGTTGTAGTAGACCTGAAGGTTTCTGGTGTTCTGCCTTAACTTGTGAACAAGTAAGACTCTTTGATACATACTTAGCTATATCCTTTTTCATACCTATCCACCAGAAATTCTTTCTTAAATCTTGGTACATCTTATTGTTTCCTGGATGTATAGTATACCTAGATTTATGAGATTCCTCTAAAATCTTATTTCTTAATTCTCCTTGCTTTGGCACCCAGATCCTTTTATTATGGAATCTCCAAATTCCATCAGCTCCTCGTTCTAAATCTTTTATTCGTCCCTTCATTCCTTCAGCATCTTCCTTGATTGCTGTTTCCTGAACCTTCTTTATTTGTTCCATTAAATCTAATTATAAATTTAACCTGAGAGCACGAACCCGTCGTTGTTTCTCATGATACTTACGACTTAAGGCATCTGCAACTACATTTGCCTTTCCCTCGTGATATTGAATATTACAGTCGTAATCACTTAGGATTTCCATCCATCTTCTTTGTCTCATATTTAACTCTTTTTGCCCAAAAATATATTTTAAACTTTTATGGTCTGTATAAACAGTAAATTTACTTCCGTAAAGATAATGTCTCTAAATCTTAAGGGCAAAAATTATAGCTCCTAATTCTAAATCATGAGTTGTATAATTTTCCTCGTGCTTTTTCAACTGTCTTGAGGCATACGCAATTACCTTCTTGCGTTGCATAAGCACACATCCTAAACCTAGTTTTGAAGCATCACAATATACTTCAAAATCTTCAGTTCCTTCTGGTAAGGCTAAGATTGGAGCATTGGTTAACTTTTTCTTTAGAACTCTAAAGGCTTCTTCTTGCTTAGGTCCCCATTCAAACTTAACTGCCTTACAGGTTAGCTTAGTTAATGGTACAGCTATCTTGGAAAAATCCTTAATAAACTGTCTATAGTACCCAGCTAAACCTATAAAACTTCTAATTTCCATTGCAGTTTGCGGAACCTTCCAATTGGTAATTGCCTCTATCTTTGCTGGATCTACATGAATCCCTTCGTGATTCACCATGTGTCCTAAGAATTGCACTTCCTTTAGCCAAAATTCACACTTCGAGAATTTGGCATACATCTTTTCTTTTCTTAACAAAGTTAAGAGTGCATGCAAGTGCTCACAATGTTCTGTCTGACTTTTGGAATAAATAAGTATATCGTCTATAAAAACAATTACAAATTTATCCAAATATGGTTTACAGATTCTATTCATCATGTCCATGAATGCTGCAGGTGCATTCGTTAACCCGAAGGGCATGACTGTAAACTCATAATGACCATACCTAGTTCTGAAAGCAGTCTTCGGTATGTCTTCTTCTTGTACCTTCAATTGATGATATCCAGAACGTAAGTCGATCTTAGAAAAATATCTAGCCCCTTGAAGTTGATCGAATAGATCATCAATCCTAGGTAATGGGTATCGATTCTTAATCGTAACTTTATTCAATTCTCTATAATCAATACACATTCTCATCGAACCATCCTTCTTCTTTACAAACAACACTGGAGCTCCCCAAGGGGATGAGCTAGGTTGTATGAATCCTTTACTTAGTAATTCATCTAATTGCTTTTTCAATTCCAACATTTCTGTGGGTGCTAACCGATAAGGTACCTTAGCTATTGGTGTAGTTCCAGGAATTAGATGAATCCTAAATTCCACTTCCCTATCAGGTGGTAATCCCGGAAGTTCTTCCGGAAATACATCTGGGTATTCTGAGACTACAGGGATTTCTTTAAGTTCTTTACCCTTAGTATTAATGATTACCGAAATCATATATACTATTCCTTGCTTTCGTTCATAACTAGCAACTTTCATTACTGATATGAACTTCATGGGTTTACGTGGTTTATCTCCTGTAATCGTGATTACTTCTTCAGTAGATGCCTGAATTTCTACAGAATTCTTATCACAAAGAATTCGAGCATGGTTGGCTATTAACCAATCCATTCCTAACACAACATCAAATTCAGCTAATTTCATAGGTAACAGGTTTGCAGAAAATTTATGACCTGAAAGTTCTATTTCTACTTTTTGCAAAACCTGATCTATTTTAACTGAATTCCCATCTGCGGTTTCGACTGTAAAAATCTGCCTAATGTTGGTTAAAGGTAACTTAAGAGCTTGACAAAGTATTGATAAAACTTTGGTTTGCACCAGAGTCAAATAATACTTTTGCGTATACGTTGTGAACTAGGAACGTACCAGCTATAACATCTGGAATGAGTTCTGCTTCTTGAGTAGTTAGCTGGAATGCTCTGACATTCTTCTTAGTAGCTCCTTCTACAGCTTTGGCTTTGTTGTTATCAGCTGGTTTGACTAGTTTCGGACAATCTGGCCTGAAATGTCCAGTTTCTCCACAATTGTAACAAATTGTGGATTTCTTCCTGCAGTTTTCTTCACGATGTCCTACAACTTTACAAAAGTTACAGGTTACACTGCATCTTCCAAAATGTTTCCTTCTGCAATTTCTGCAGAAAGGCGGAATTGAGGATTGACCCGTTCCTCTTCTCCTGAAACTGTTATTATTACCCGTACGAAAGCCTTGGGTAATTTTATGAGCTAATTCCTTCTTCCTGTCTTCATTTTTTGTGCGCACCAGTTCGTCAGTTAGGGTGTTAGCTAATTCCACAGCATCGACAATAGTACGAGGTCTCGCAGCTTTAACGATATTGCGGATTTCGCTAATTAATCCCCAAATGTAGCGAGAAATGAGTACCGGCTCTGGCGAAGCCAGTGTTGGTACCACCCTAGCATATTCGAAGAATGTCGAAGTATAACCACGACAATCCACATTCACCATCCGATGGTTTAGGAACTTATTTGCCATTTGATCTTTTTCATACTCGGGACAGAATTTTCTTTCTACAAGACTCTTAAATTCTTCCCAGTTCATGGCATAGGCCACAATCCTTCTTTTAGCTTGTAATACTGTGTTCCACCATTCTAATGCCCCTTCTTTAAAAAGATTGGAAGCATACATAACTTGATCTTCCTCAGCACATTTACTTATAGCAATTACTGCCTCAGTTTTCTCTAACCAACGTAATGCTGCAATAGCCCCTTCGTTACCTGCAAACTCAGTTGGTTTACAGGCAAGGAATTCTTTGTAAGTGCAACTAGGTGTTGCAGCTTTTATTTTCTTGAAAATTGGGGTTTGCAGATCATTATTATTATTAACATGATTTCCGCCTCCATTTATACTATTACTAAAGTTGTCGCCTTGGGTACGTTTACTAGGAATGATTGATTTAGTTTTAAGGGGTTTCTGAACGGCAGCAACGATTGCTGGAATAGCGTTGGCTATCCCTTGTGCAATGATATCCTCTATATCTTGTCTATTTAACAATTGTTCTTCCTGAATTTGCTCAGATTGATTTTCTTCATTTACTGGTTCATTACCAACGTTTGCCATCAGATAATTAATTTATAGATAAATAATTAGTATAAAAGAAATAATCCAATGTCACAATTAATTGCACATAATCACGAAAACGAATATACAAACAAAATCTAAAATTTTATTTAGTTTATAGATTATAACATGCCTCTATATACAACCGTTTTATTATTTATTTTACAAGTACTGATTTTACTATTACTATTACGCAACCACAGTTTTACCAACCCACTATCTTTCGTCATTTGTCTTCCTAAAAACGAAGTTCCCTTTCATCATACTTCCAGGCAATTTGTCCCCCTATCTCCCGAATTCTACTTCCCGCATCCATTAACTCTTCGCCAAAATGGCGAAGTTCAGCCAGATTTTCGTTACTCATGGGTGGATTTGGTAATGGTTCTGGATCGAATTGCGGAAGAAAGGAATAAGGACTGTTGACAATGTTTTGGAATTGCCAATCATTCGTCCACCATTCATCCATTCCTAAAGGTTGGGAGTGGACTATTGATTCTGGGATTGCTGGTTCAAGATTGATAGGGAGTTGATTTTCAATAGGACGAGTAAAAATATTTGTATTGACAGGCTGAATAGTCTCACAGCTTGCCAATATAAAATCTATTTCATCCTGAAAAGTCATTCCCTGGTTTTGTTTGGAGCTTTCTCCAACTTCCATCTGAGTTGGTCTAAAACCTTTTCCAACCTCCATTTCTATTTCATTAGAGTATTCCTCAAACTGTATTCCCATTTCTCTAGCATTTTCCCCCACTTCTATCTCCAAATCCTGCGGTTTCGAACTTTCCCCGGTTTCAATTTCTTTTCCTTTTTCTAAGGGATTATTTATTTTAGGAAGTCTCTTAGCTGGCTTTTTCTTACGTAAACGACTCCCCCACACGTATCTCCTTCTTTTCCTTGGTTTTGGCTTTTTCAGAGGTGGAGCGTTGAATTCTACAGGTTGTTCCACATCGGGAAAATACCCAGAAAATTCTTTGGAAACTTCTATATTTACAGGGTATAGGTTGAGATTCTCTAGGGCTTCCGATAACTCATTCATGCTGTTTACTATACAAGTAAAATACAAAAATGCTAAGTTAAAATTTATAAAATTTTGGAAATAATCTTTAAGCTTTATTGCATAGCCTGTGACTAATTTACACAAAAGAAAATGAACAATTTTAAACATACTAGGTTTTATTTATTTACTGGATGGATTTTTCTAACTTCTAGGTGATAGTGTTTGCTAGTCAATTTATTTAGAGATCTGCATTTACTGCTATTGTAGCTAACATATATAGATCTGCCCATTTTTCGTCTAAATTGTCTTCCCAGGGTGATTTACTGATTAATTCCTGAGTTTCCTGTTTAACTTTCTTCTCTCTGGCTTTCTTTATTTTTCTCTTTACTTTTCCTAATAATCAGACTTCTTTTACTAGGAGAAAGTGGTTCCTCATATTGTGCTTTTCGAACGAATATTCCTTCTTCAGGAGTTTGGGATGAACTACCCTTCTCGTCAGCTGACTTATCTAATTTAAGATAGATGCTTGAAAGCTTTTTCTTACCCATACTGTAACTAACAAATAGTCAGTTTAATAAAACATATAATCACATAATAGTAATCAGGAAAAATTAAGTATTTCTAAATACTTAATTAGCTTAACTCAGTGGCTCTGATTCCACCTTATTTCTGTCACGGCCCCCGATCCGGTTTGACCCGTTTCAGGAGCCGCGGGACAGAAATCCCGTGGTACTTATTTAATTGAGTTTAACAGCGGAAGTTTTATCATCAGGATCGTTGTAAAGCTAAAATTTTCCCGACTATTTTATTTCACAATTCGGGATAAAATCCCGGTAATTTACAATACTATGATTTCACGGAGAAATCATTATTTTACAAAACATATTTCTTTATTTTATAATAAGCCACTTTCTTAAGCTTGAAATGCTCCACATCACTTTTCCTGAATTACAACAGATCACCTAAAACATGTTTGAAAAAGGTTTTGTCAGCGGGAAATACTGAGTGAATCATTCTATTTATTAAAATGACTCATTTGTTATAATTTGCAGTATTAAGAGAGATTACAATGTTTCAGATATCAAACCAACTACCCACAGTATTTTTCACTCGAACACACATTGGCTATCTCGTTGTCCAATGGTGTCTGTGACTATGGTCATATCACCCCTTGGCTAACCCGTTGTCCAATGGTGACGATTATCAAGTATTGTATACAAAACCCCACATACCGGCTGTAATTTGGTGATTACATAAACCTAATCACTGTAATTATAATCTTTGAAAATAAACATGATTTCAAAAGTAATTTGATAAAAAGAGAATGACTCACATTGCAGATTTAACACGGATAGAGTTTACTTCTACGGATTAACCTTGTTAACCTAATTTAAATAATAATGCCCACAAAACTGGGTTAGTAATCAATACAGCATTTACGATAACTCACGAGATCAACACTCACAACGAATGACAAAGTGCAATCACTTAAACATCCATCGGATTCACAACGAATGACAGAGTATTCCCCGAGTTCAGGTGGTACTCAAACATCCTGTCGGAATCACAACGAATGACAAAGGATAACCCTAATGTGGGCAGCACTTAAACATCCATTGAGCACATTGATCGATCGGACAATGAATCGTAGCAGCGATCGAGTTATTACCCTGTTTTGTGGCAGCACCTCGTGATCAGTGTGTGTTGTGAGACTGTTTCTATAATAACTCGGAGTATAATTGAATTTTGAACGTCGCATTAACACAGAATTGCATCAAACAGACTGTTCTATTTATACTAGAAAATGCCCCCCTCGCGCCACGCGAAAGGTCTCCTTGTGTGCGTCGCGTGGCGCGAGAGACCCTAGTCTACCATAGGCTTGCTTTGTGTCCCAGTAGCTTAGCTGTGTTGGCCGTTCGTTCAATTTCGAATTTGACAACAAACTGTCAAGATAATAACGATTAGGGTTTACCCCCCCTGAGTTTTAGGGGCCCTGATCCTGATTCCGATTGTTCTGAAAATTTTAGGGTTTGTTCAGAATCACTTGGGTTTCTTAATTAGGGTTTCCTAATCGACAATTAAAGTAATAATTAAGACTTTTTAATGAGAGTTGTTACACATAAGACTCCGAAACATATTGTCAAATCAAGGAGAAGTTGTTGCCTTTGATGGAGAGAGAAAAAGAAAAGAAGACAAAAATGTCTGGTGATTAAATGATGATGAAAGAATTTGAAAAACTTTCACAAAATGGAAAACGTGCCAAATTTTGATTGCTGAAGGCTTTGATCGGGTCAAGAGGATAGATTCAAATGAAGTGTACGCGCCTGCAGCACGTTTGAGAGCCTTTCGAAGATTCTTGGCTTTTTCTTCCACAAGAATTTCAAAGTCTGTTAGATGGACGTGTAGTATCTCCGAGTGGACCTACAGTTGACGATGAAACTAATTATTTTATGTTTAAACTATAACTTAGGTATAAAAAGTGCTCCCTTACTTTAATTCCATCTTTTTATTGCCTAATATAAGGTTTAAACAAAAATAAGACAAGTTTGGCCATCATTACTGAAGAGCTCAGGTCCCCACAAAATGTAACTAAAATCAGATTAACGTTGAACTCGATAAAATTATGATTGGGTTGTTGCCAGGAGTTGGGACATACAAAGTTTTATATTTGTGATAAGCCAAAAGTGAATTGAGAAATTGAGACCGTTCTAATTTAGCAGAAACCTTAGAGATCTAGCATATATGATCTTCAAACTCCCAACTAATTAAGTAATCTAAACTTGCTCTTTGCATTCAAGGCTATCACACAATTGATCATTTCTAAGAGCTGCAATAATAATAATAAGATCCATGAAGTTTTTTTCACAAATGAGGATTAAACCGGTTTGATAATTCTTTAGTAGATAGAGAAAATACTAAAATCTAAGTTGGAAATTTATGCAACAGCGGTTAAACTTCAAATTGTAAGAAGACTTAATTTAAATACCAAAACTAAAGAAATTTAAAAACCTAACGTGTGTTTATGAGGCATAAGAATGAACCGAGAACTCTCATCACCACCCGCTACCGACTATTTAATAGAAGAAATTAAACCTCAATCAACAATCGCAGAAGCCGACACATTAGCCATCCTCATCTCAACAACCACCGACACTACAATCGCCATAACATTGTACAAAACACAGCCGTCGAAACCCTTCTCGGTCATCTATAAATCACCAAAATTTATAAACCCTTATCCACCCCAGCCAGCAGGAGAGATCATCTATAAACTTACCAAAATTTATAAACCTGCCGCTCTCAACCACCTCCGTTCGGCGGACCCCATCTCATCACCGTTCTATAAAATTCACTGCAACACGTAATACCAAAATATGTATAACCACCTCACCGTTATTTAAACCTTCAAACAACACATGTGCCCCCAAAAGAAAAGGTAAGTAAAAATATGTTCAATCATCATCTCAACATTCAGACACATCCGAATCAGATGAAAAACAACTTCAAAAACAAAAGTTACTTGGAGAGACAACTAAATATTCTTCACAAATTACTTCTGCTAAAACAATGGACATAGGGGAAAAATTACTCAAGGGGAAACAATCGAAGAGGAAATTTGAACAACTAAGAAGGAAAATAAAGAGGCAAAATAACGCACCTGAACTCCGGCAATAACTTGCGCTGTCGCATTCTAGCGGCCAGTTCGCGAAGCAACCCTAACGTCGCCGCCAGAGATAAAATGGAACTAATGCCTATGGAAATCGCCGCTTTAATTTGAGATGGTGGTGGTTGTGGAAATAGCCGTTTTGATCTAAGAGGATGGTGGTTGTCATCCGATGCTGCTGGAGGTGTGGAGAGAGAAGAATACCTTTTTTGATGAGATTTTTTAGCTGATGATGATAACATCAACACGTGCCTGTTGGTTCGATGATGAGACCACCACCTCCAAAAGGCCCAAGTAGCCCTCACCACCACATCAACCAAGGTGTCAGGCAAGTTGCCTGGTACTATTCATTTTGTTTGCTTATTAATATATGTTAATAATAATAATAATAATAATAATAATAATAATAATAATAATAGAAAAATGCACAGATAGTCCATGTGTTTTGCTCCATTTTCAACTATAGTCTCTACACTTCTAAAATTACAGCTATAGTCCTCAACTTTTGCACATTCGTTCTCGGATAGTCTCTAGCGTAGATGGGGTTAATTTTCTCAGTTAAGTGGCTGTAAAATGATGAAATTGCCTTTACTATCAATAAAAATAATTAAAACAATAAATTAATTATAATATTTAAAAAAGTGGGCCCTACCTTCTTCCTACCCCACCCCATCTCCCCTTTCGCTCTTCCTATTTCTCTTTCTATCTGCAACAACTCCACACCACCACAATCAAACCACCACAACCATAACACTCCATCAAGTTCAGACCACCACTGTTAACATTCCACCATCACCTCGTCACTACCAATCTGTGAACAAATGAAATAACAACCACCACCTCCGCCGTGCATCCACCGGCCATTAACACCACTCCACCCCTTCAACCACTGTCTCCTCCGTTAACACCACTCCACACCTCCGACATGTGTCCATCATCCACGATTCCACCCCACAACCAATTAACCAAATCAATCCTTGCATCGATAATAACCAAAATTTATGGTGGTAAGCAAGCGAAACACATCTATTTGTCTGTATTCACCTTACAACTATCATTCTTGATCTTCCTTCCATGTAAAATACCTTTAGAAATCAAGAAATAAATCAGCAATCAAAAGAATTCAGATTATTGCTAAAAACCAGTACAAGGTTTAACAAACCTTCGTCGTTGAAGTCCACAAGAAGGTTATGGTCCTTATGAATTTGCTTAAGCAGCAAGATATTTTGCCCTGGGTACACTAGATCAATTTCATACTTCTGTAAGCAGTGTTTTTTAAGGCAGGACCGGACCGGTTGAACCGGGAACCGTTACCGGCGGTGGCCGGCAGATTGTAATCTTAATCTCTACTTTCACATCATCTTTTACATCTACTAAGCGACATGGCGGTGGCCAGCAGAGGTGGGTTGAACAGTGGTGGAAGGTGGTTTAGAGGGTAGGGGTGAGGGGATTGACTAGGGAGATATTATGAAAAAAGGTAGGGGTGGGGCCCACTTGATTTAAATTTATGTTGTTTTATATCAAGGGTATTTATGTCATATTACACTCACTTAACACCAAAACCTAACTCACATTCACGCTACGGACTATCCGAGAATGAATGTGCAAAACTTAAGGACTATATCTGTTATGTTAGAGGTGTAGGAGCTATAGGTGAAAATAGAGCAAACCACACGGATTATCCGGCCATTTTTCTCTCATAATAATATAGTATAATGGTTTACTGATTAAAACAAGAAAATAAAAAATAATTGCAAACAACATTACAGAATGAATTAAAACGAAAGAAAAATGTATTATCCAATGTATTGAATTCCCTTGACCTAATGAATGATTCTCATAGTTGATTATTGATTATGATGATCGTTCCCTAGTTAGTTAGGCGAGGGGGTGTGGCCTCGCGCCACCCCGCCACATCACCAATTTTGGCGCCCCATAGCGCCCTCCCCCACCCCCTGCGCTACCCCATGTCCGTCTGCCCACTAACGGGCATGAATGGGTGCATCTTGTGGGCCCTATGCCTCCTAACCAATCAGATTTTGTTTATTTTTTAATATTTAATTAGGTGGGGGAGCTAGTGGTGCTTTATCCCACACCATCACTGTTAAAGGGGGCGCTATTTTTATCTCAAAATCCACGTGGCGCTTACGTGGTGTGATAAAGCTCCTAGGGGCTTTAAACTACACCCACCAGCCTTAGGATCTTGCTAGTCCACAAAACTGTGGGATCTGGAAACCAATGTCTGGTTTCCCTATGACCAACTACAATTAAGAATCAATGATTATTCGATTGAAGCACCAATAACAAAAAAAGGAGACCAATGTTATACACACACTGTCTCTTAATGTCAAAGGCAAACAATTGAAATCACTTTGTTTTCTTATGGTTTAAAATCTCCTTCACATAATAATGAAACGTCACTCGCTTGAGAAATCTTTTCAAAACCAATAGTGCATAAGTAAATCCTAATAGACTCGTAAACTCTTTTATTTAGATTTAGTTACCAAATAACACACTTGATTTACCGGTTTGAGTTTTACTCGTAACCTTATTCACACTCGTTAGAGATATAAAACCTTGAATTGAAAACCCTTACCAATATTGAATCCTGTTGGTTTATTTAAGTTGTATTTTATGCTTTAATTCTTGTACAGTTAGTGCAGTTAGAATACTGTTAGTTGACAGTTAAGATTAGTTAGTTTTCCGTTAAGTAGTTAGATGGTAGTTACTTGTATTGATTAACCAGCTATTTATATCAATACAAGTAACTACCATATCTAACTACTTAACGGAAAACTAACTAATCTTAACTGTCAACTAACAGTATTCTAACTGCACTAACTGTACAAGAATTAAAGCATAAAATACAACTTAAATAAACCAATAACTCCATAGGCATTGGCCTATATTGTAGACTCAACACAAAACGTAATAACGGACAATATTGACTCCATAGCATTGGCCTATATCATAGACTCAACTCATCCATACATGTAGAAGAACATGAACAGAAGGAAAAAAATGTGTAAAACATATCAATCTCTGATCTGCGTTGTCTTCAAACCGATTATAGTATAATTGGCCATCAACGTTCTTTAGGGACTCTCTTAATACTCTCTAGGATAGAGGGTACAGTTCACGTCTTAGTCCGTCCATCCTCAATGTGGTCATCGAAACCCTTTAAAAAGGTGAATTTTAAGGTTATAGCATCGTGACCTAAGACCCGTAAAGAAGTATATTGTCGAACAGTTAGACTCGTATAGAAGCAGACTGTTGTACAGTTAGAGGTGGACAAAAAAATCGCACCCCAAATAAAAAACGGAGCCAGTTTTTTTGTAATCGGGTATTCTATATCCGTAACCAAACCCTACCCTACATGTAGGGTAGTGACAGGGTAGACGTTTCCATGTTAATACCTGTACTGAAACCGGACCAATTTATGCCCGAAATATACCTATAACCGACTATGTATAGCTATACCCGAGTTTTTTAATACCTGACCTGGGTTTTTCAATACTCGATGCCAGGTATAGCCTTAAGAGTCTTATTTTTTTTTTAATTTTAGTTATTTTATAATGGCTATATTTTTATTTTTAGCCGTTTGTAACAGCTATATAGTTGTTAGAGCTACAATTTGGATTTTTTTTACATACCCTTATAACTTAGTATAAATAGTTGGTGGATGCTTAGGATTAATCAAAACACTCACAAAAGAAAACCCTCAAAATCGCACTACATATACACTCTCAACATCTCTAAAAGATGGATATTATGAAGTAAATTATCTGTACTTAGAATTTTAGACATGCATATTATAAATTCAATAATTTATAGCTAAGTGAATTTTTGTTATTGTAATTTATTTTTATTATTGAAATTAAAACACAAATATAATTTTTAATCGAGTTCTATTTTGTAAAATATATTTTATGTAAAAATCTTTTTTTTTAAACCGAGTATTAGTGTTTGGCTCCAATTCTGCATAAGGGGAGGAGGGGTGGTTCACTAGTGATAGATTCTATCACTCTCATTGTCCAATAAAATCATGTCATGTCATCAACCAAATTTCTATCACTAGTGATAGAAATGTAGTGGGGGTGGTCACCATGATAATTATCAAATACATATTTATGACTATGTTCAAGTCAGTGTACACGTGTAAGTAGTGAGACATGCCATGTATCCAAATACATGCTGAGATACATACATGCAGAGCCTTTATCCAATCAACTAGAGCTTTATCCAATCAACTCGCAGGGCATTCAGATTTTTCAACGCGTGATGATTCTAACGCGTTGATAAAATAACGCGTTAAACTAGCGGCGGCGGCGGTGTATCGTTATAAAATAACGCGTGATCGGGGTGGTATAACGGACCACCCCGTGTGCCCTTAGGGTTGCCGGTTTTCAAGAATGATCCAAAAAAGATTTACTTTTACAGGGAAAAGATCAAATAGGAAGATTAATTTTGCTAGGAAGGATAGGAAGCAATAAGGGGATGACATGTGGCAACAATTAAAATAAAGAAAAAAGGTATTTTAGTCAATCCAACCCTTTCTTCTTCATTTTCAAAACCCAGTAACTTCAAAAGCCACCATTTTCAAAACCCACCATCTTCAACCATTTCTTCACTTTCTATCTCAATAATCACTAAATTTATAGTGCGATTTTCATCACCAATCAATGATTCAAACAACCGATCAACGTGTTCTTCAGCTTTTTTTGAAGAAAACCCAGTTTAAATTCATACAAAATCTCATTTTTTCCGGTGATTTTGAAGATAATTACTCGATTCGTTCGATTCGAGAGCTGATAAGTGTTTCAATCATTCAAAATTCGTCAATTGTTGAAGAAATCACTTCGATCCAGGTAACAAATTCTTTAATTTCATTTTTACGAACTGGGTTTTTGATTTAGTCATTGCGTTTTACGATCTTGGCGGGGGTCCGGGGGCGGCAGCCCCCGGTAGCGGGGTCCCAAGGGCGGCAGCCCCTGGCGGGGTCCAAGGGGCAGAGCCCCTGGCTGGGGTTGACAGACAATTCACAGACAGTTCTCAGACAGTTTTATGTGTCCATTGCGTTTTAGAAATAAGAGAGTTTTATGTGTTTTCTAGCTATGGCGTTTTAGAAAAAACACATTTTTAAGTGTTTTTAGTTATTGCGTTTTAGGTAAAACACATTTTTGAAGTGTTTTTAGTCATTGCGTTTTAGGTAGAACATATTTTTAGATGTTTTCAGTCCATTGTGTTTTAGAATGAGTAATTTTTAAGTGTTTTCTGGCCATTGCGTTTTACAAATAAGACATTTCTTTGTGTTTTTTGTGCATTGCGTTTTAGGTAAAACACATTTTTATGTGTTTTTTGTGCATTGCGTTTTAGGTAAAACACATTTTTATGGGTTTTTAGTCCATTGCGTTTTATAAAGTACATTTTCTTTTGAGTTTTTAGGCTATTGCGTTTTAGAAATAAAACATTTCTTTGTGTTTTCTGGCCATTGCGTTTTACAAATAAGTCATTTCTATGTGTTTTTGGTGCATTGCGTTTTAGAAAAATGTCATTTTTAAGGTTTTTTTTTCATTGCGTTTTACAATACTGGGGGTTTTTCTATTGCGTTTTACGCAACTGGGTTTTAATTTTTTTTTTTCAAAATATAGCAATAGTATACTCGTTTTAAAGATAAAAAAACGCTCGTTTTTTTTGTGCAATTTTTATAAAAAAATAATGTCGTATGAAAGAGTTATTAACGTTTAAAAAATGGGGGAATTGGAGGAGAGAGAAACTATTGGCTTACTTGACTAGAATGCCCCTGAAAAAAGTCACGCGCCTCTTTTCTTACTTTCAATTTCTCTGATTTAATCTTAGCCCTTGATTAACTTAATGGATGGTCAAGATCACTTCCTAGCCTTCCTAGCCAAATTAACTTCTTATTGTATCTCCACCCTACTTTTACAAACAATAATATTATTCGTGTTTTGTATTTTTAAAGAAAAGTGGTATCCATGTAACAAAGAACAAAGTAAAATGGTTCAATAATTCATAACTATAAAAATATACTTGACCAACAAAAACTGCATGCTCCCAACAACAGTTTGTACAGGGAAAGTGGCAAAAATAGGTGGGTATGGTGGGTTGGATAACGGTTAAAAACATGTTCATAAAATTTTAATAGCCTTTTTAATGGATTTTGATAAACAATATAACTTTTTTATCAAAATGTCTTTATTGAAATGTGTATATACCGAAAAAGTTATTAAAAATAATAAATACTAAGCTACATAAAGGGAACAAGTAATAGAAAATATTAAACAAAAATGTAATAGTAAAATGCCCAAATCGTCCCTAAGGTTTCATATCTGCTTGTTGAATTTAATATGACAAAATTATCATTCACCTTAGAGTAAATTACAAGTTTTGTCCTTTATGTTTACTCCAAATTGCAGGCGCTGTCCTTTAACACAAAAGTTGACAAGTTATGTCCTTAATGTTTCAAAATCTTGCACGTTATGTCCTTTAGGCCAAACCCAGTTAAATTTTTTGGTTAAATCTGTTCATGTGCAAGGCACATGAGGGTATAATAGTCTTTTTATCTCTATTATTTTAAAAAATATTTGAAAATAAAAATATATATATATATATATATATATATATATATAACTCAATCCATGTCTTTCTCTCTCTAAAAAGCTCTCTTTTCCCTCTCTACTCCATCTCTACCATCTCTCTTTACCTGTACTAGTTCCACCACCATCATCTTCCGCCATCACCACCACCTCACCAAACTGAACCCCCAACTCGGAAACCCCTAACCACCACTATCCGCCACCAGAAACACCCACCACCACCTGTTAGACACCACCCAAAC
Source organism: Helianthus tuberosus (assembly GCA_030545235.1). Classification (NCBI taxonomy): domain Eukaryota; kingdom Viridiplantae; phylum Streptophyta; class Magnoliopsida; order Asterales; family Asteraceae; genus Helianthus; species Helianthus tuberosus. The sequence continues at coordinate 176,191,064 of CM060452.1, read as the reverse complement.
CCCAATCGCCGCTCAAATTTAACCATCCTCTCAACCCCCACAACCACCACCACCCCAAGACACCTCCATCGAAAGTCTCTGCCACGTGGGCCGAAATCACCAAATCAACAACCACAACCACCAAAACCATCATCTCTAAATCAACAACCGCCGCCACCACCGCCACCCTTAATCATCTACAACCACCACCCTTTACCACGATCTCCAAATCAACTCAAACACCCCCAAAATCAAAAATCCCCCAAAAACCACCTCAACAAAAAAATGATTCCAGCCACTGTGATACCACCACCGATCAGTATCAAACATTTATAAATATCATAAATGTTATTAAAATTTCTAAAGACACAAGTACAACTTTAAGATGTGAAAAACAATTATAATTTGTTTTCTAACGAAAGTGGATCAGGGAGTTATGTATTAACATTTTTTGACAAAACAAATGTCAACATCTAGCCTACCCCACCGGCCACCACCATGACAAAGCATATGTATTCAAATGTGCAGAAAGAAAGAATTACAGTTAAAGGAAAAAATCAAGAAGCACTAGAAGATAGAGAAAGAAGCTTTAGAATCTCGAAGCACCAAACAATCGTGGCCGCCGCTTATCGTCACGGCGGAACCCTAGCCGTCGCCTAGGGTTTAGATCTGCGAAGGAGGTTGTGGTGGATTTTTATGGCCAAATTTGGTTGTGGTGTTTTTTTTTTCTGGATTTGGTTGCAGTGGACCAGTGGTGATGGCGGAAGATGATGGTGGTGGAACTAGTACAGGTAAAGAGAGATGGTAGAGATGGAGTAGAGAGGAAAAATGGAGCTTTTTAGAGAGAGAAAGACATGGACTGAGTTATATATATATATATATTATTTTTAGATATTTTTTAAAATAATAGAGATAAAAAGACTATTATACCCTCATGTGTCTTGCACATGAACAGATTTAACCAAAAAATTTAACTGGGTTTGGCCTAAAGGACATAACGTGTAAGATTTTGGAACATTAAGGACATAACTTGTCAACTTTTGCGCAAAATGACAGCGCCTGCAATTTGAATTAAACATAAAGGACAAAACTTGTAATTTACTCTTCACCTTAATAGAAAAAGTCCCTGATTTTCATATTTGCTTGTTGAATTCAAAAGGACAAAAATATAAATATCCTTCACCTGAATAGAAAAAAATAAATACGTTAGTGATTTGGATGGAAACAATAACACGCAAATCTGAATGACTCAAATGCCCAAAAGAGCCATTTTAGATGGAACAAGAAAATACGACCAAAAGATAGGGACGATTTTTAAATTTTACTTTTTTATTTATTAGGAAAAGGTGGGTTCCAATGAAAAATATTTTCTTATAGAAGGTATTTTTGTCATTAAAAAAAGTTATCTTTCATCGATATCTCTGTACCAATATCCATATGGAGTAACCATAATTGTAAAAATCCCGACTGGGTGCCGTTTAATCACTCATTTATATTGAGTCGCCGATTAATTACAATTAACCCTGATTAATTACATTTAGTTCTAATTAATACCCGATTAATCGCTAGTCCCCACCCCAGCAGCCGACTAGCGACTACACATTTCTGCAACCATGGGAGTAACTATATTACCGACTTGTAAATGCGGGTGTTCTTCGTGGTTTTCTTTTTAGGGGTTTGAGCTTTTTGGGTCGGGTAGTTTGGCTAGGAAAAATTGACATGTAACGCATTTAAAGTCCTGGTTGTTCGGGTTTAGGTTAGATGGGTTAGGGTTGTTTGGTTTTCAGGTTTAGATTAAAATGAAAAAAAAAGTGTTTTCTTACAAAATGTTATCAAAATTCATCATGCATCTAAAAAAATATTATCAAAATTCAAACATCATATAACAATATCGGATTGTACTTTTCAAAAGTCTCAAAACTTAATGTTCCAAATACCAAACACTCCAAATCAAAACACATTATAATAAAACCATAATAAATGATCGGGTTTCAAGTTTCGGGTTTTTCGAGTCAGGTTTTTTGGGTTTTTTTAAGGAAAAATGACCCGATAACCGACTCATTTAATGTTAGGGTTGACCGGATTTGGGTTTTTCAAATATTCTCTAATTCGGGTATGAGTGGCTTTAAATTTCGGTCATGTTTCGAGTTTCGTGTTAAAAAGTACAACCCTACTTCTAAACATTGTACCAAGTTTGTAATTTATTGAAAACTAGAAATTGACTCGCGCGTGTAGCGCCGCTGCCAACGAAATTGACATGATGTTGATCAGATTTACATTTACAATGTGTTTAAGAAGTTTTTGTCGGTTAAGTCTCTATAACTATCTTATACAAATAAGTAATTCACCAAATAAGCTCAATACAATTAATGGTATTATAAATACGTTACAAGACTTGTATCCATACAAATAACTTATCGTATTAAGCCCCTGCATTGCGGCGGGAGCGTAAAAAGGTGACACATAGCACCAATGCCACACTATAGCCAATGGCCACCAACATTGAAGTTGTGGCGTCTTAACGTGGAGAAATTAGACCAACATATAAAACATAGAAAATAATAACTAAGTCAATTTAGGACTCGCGCGTTGTGACGAACTTATTAAACGGAAAAAAAATAGACGATGTAAATACACTGAACAAAACACGTACGTTGCGCCATGTTAACTCGCAAAATTTAGAACGAAGCATATAACAAAATGTAAAATCGTTGAACCACACACACATTGTACCGTGTTAACTCGCAAAATTTAGTACCACACGTAAAACGAAAAATTTTGCAAAAAATGAAAAACATAGGGGATCAAAGTTGAAAGTAAAATGTTGTGAGGTTAAATTGGAAAAACTAAAAACTTTTGGATTAAACCTACAATATCAAGTAGATTGGGGTTTAAAGTGAAATATCAACAATTGTTTTTGAAAAACTCCCAAAACATGGGGTACAACATCTAATGCCTCCATTTGTTGCTAATTTATATGATGTAAATATGTATCAAAGGTAATTCCACAAAAACCATCCATGTAATTAATTAATTAATGAGAAAAATGCTCGGATAGTCCCTGTCATTTGTCTATTTTGACCTTTAGTCCCTAACTTTCTAAAATTACAGTTATAGTCCCCAACTTTTGCAATTTCGATCCCAGATTGTCACAGCCCCAAATTCCACCATGCGGAGTATCACCGCTTGGAGGCGTGACATGACCAGGATCGAGCCACCAATCATATTGAACAACGTATTTAAGTAAATGAAATCAACCACAATACAATTAGTGACCAAAAGTAAGTTAACCAAGTTCAATTTAATCAGCGGAAGCATAAGACGTTAAACCAAATCATAAGTTCGTAGTTCATAAGTCTTAAAGACTTAAAACACAAGTTTCATAAGTTCATAAGGTTCATTTAATAAGTACGGAACAAAACAGTTCGCATCCCACAACGACCTTCTCCTCGTGCAAGCTCCATAGCATCTAACGACCTGCAAAGCATGTAATAACGAGTCAACAACAAAGTTGAGTGAGTTCACGGTTGGTTGTCCATTTTAGAGTTGTTTCTAAAAAATGTAGTTTAATCTTAATCAGCTATCCAGCCGTGGGGGTCACCCCATAGTTCGAAAACGTTTATTAGTTAACCATCCCATGTTCACCTTCCCTGGCTATCCAGCCCGGCACTCCGGCCGTGGGAGCTACCCCATTATTTAGACTACCGGACTCGATTATCATATCGACTACTAACCAAAATTTCTTGTGCCCTAGCGTTTCCCTGGCTATCCAGCCCGGCACTCCGGCCGTGGGAGCTACCCCATTATTTAGACTACCGGACGCGTTTATCATATCGACTACTAACCAAAATTTCTTGTGCCCTAGCGTCGGTGTCTATCATCACCGACGTGCCATAGTCCATTAGTACACACCCACACGGTGTGAGGTTTGTTAAACCTAATAACGCTATTAACTAATGACCCGCTCGCCATAGCCTCGGCGATTAAGTCGATACAAAATGGGAGGGACTTCGCTGATAGAGTTCTAGTCCAGTAAGTCTAATCCGTCCCAACAGGATGAGGAATTTACATTCCTGAATACGTCCCAAAGGACGAGGAATCCCTATTCCTGAACCCATTCCCATTCCCACCGAGAATTACCATGCTTTGTAGAAAAGTGTGAACTCACCTCGGTTTGCTCGGTTAGATTCTCAAATATAGTTAACAGTCAAGGTCGGTCAATCACGTCCTAATAAGGTACGGATAACAATTAGTTTCTCATGCATAACACGTATCCTACGTACGGTTTATTTACACCTTACTTCTACCACATAACATGTACACACTTTAATAGTTCACGCTTATATAAACATTCCACCTATAGCTACTCAAGAATAAGCATACGATATTGCACATGTTACTTTCATTGACATATAACATGTTAGATCATCCTCAGATAACATACTCGACATTTAGACACGCAGTTTATGACTTATATCATTTCAGCTTTTATGTTCAAAACTGGGCTGTTTTCGGGGATTTTAATAAAATAGTTAACTTATTCCAAAAATTCCCAACTTCTTACAGAAAGTCTTAAACGATCCAAATATTATTGTGTAAAAATATCGGGATCCAATTCATCACCAATATTTATAAAAATTCATTTTCCGGACTGAACTCCGATTTATCTTTTTCTGAGTGCAGTCCACGGAATAATTTATTTAAAATTCATCGAGAGTCCGATTTATGAAATTCCAGTGAGAGAATTACAAATACATCGGTGGTCACCTACAGTACAAATTTCATGATCTAACTCTACACAGAATTCAAGGTATGACATAAAACAGAAAGCATATTTTCAGCAGTAAAAATGCAGCTCTAGCTGCTATTACAAAACGACATTTTAAAAATAGTAAACGGAGTCCAAAAATTATGATTCCAGTGCCATTAGAACCGTATTTCAGAATACATAAATCTAGACTTTAGACAATACATTTTTCGTTTTATTAAGGTCCTGTTACAGCCAACTGAAGTTGGCTGTAATCACCAATCAGACTCCTGTTTTCAGCTTTTAGTTTTCTAACTCGTGTTCGATTGATTCCGTTAACATGTTTAGTGATCATAACGACATCAAACATCAATATTAACAAGCAAATCATCAGGAAATCAACAAGAATCAAACAACTTCATATTAACATCACTTCATCACATTTCCTTTTATGTAAACATTATGTTCATGTTTCTAGTTCAAGTTTATTTGTGTACTTTAAGTTTATCATCATGTAACTTACTTTAACCACTTAAATAACATGAATAATGAATGGATCTAAGTTCTTACCACTAGTTCAAGACTAGTGAAGTTCGAGTGAAGAAAAATGGTGGATAAAAGAAAACGAGAGCGGTCCTTCAACTTCCGAGAACACCGAGCTTCGTTGTGCACCTTCTAATACCTTTGTATGCTTGTAGAATGCTTGAAGAAGATCAAGGGATGGTGGTGGTGGTGCTCTTTGGTTCAGCCGAGATCAAGAAGGGAGGGAGAGTTTTTGTGGTGTTGTTTGATGTGTAAGGATGAGAATGGTGATCTAGTGGTTAATATTTATAAATCCCCAACACTTAATTACCCATTTGTAACACCCTGAAAACGGGTTTGGTAATCAAACCACGTTAATAGTAAAGACGGGTAAAATACCGTTAGTGGTAAAAATTAACCCGGTAAATATTAGGACTCAAATAATAAACCTAATATTAATTAAAAAGGGGAATAAATACTTTGAGAAAACAAAGTATATATAAAAAGGCCAAATTAACTGGACTTAAAATATAACGGGTTATAACTTCCCGAACCTAATAAGTTAACTAGGGATAATTAACCTAGTTACTAGTATGTGGCTAAGTGATAAAGGTAGGTTGTAGCTTCAATTGATCAAAATAAAACATGAGGGACTAATACTTGCCAAATGGGAAACTTATTTTAATAAAAACAAGTAATAAACCATAAAACACACACTAAGGGTGTGTGTGGAGATCGACCAGGGGCGACCAAGAGGAGCCAAACCCTAACCTTCAACAAATCCATCAAATTGAAGGATCAAATGAAGCCTAAATTCACAATTGAACATGGATTAATGATCACCCAAGCTAGGGGATCATAAGGTATGTAAAATCTTGATGTTTGGTGAAGTTGTAAAAATTTGATAATCATCCTAATCGCGAATTAGGCATGGATTAGAGAAACTATAGCTAGATTAATGATGTATACTTGCTTAGGAATGAAACCCTAGGTGAAAATCATACATAACATGCTATGAATTGAATGACTTAATGAGTTAACACACTTAGATAAGTGGGTTTTAATGTTATGATAAAATTTATGATATAGCTATGCTTAGAATCAACATGCATGATATCAAATAGAAAGTGTTTGATTAAACCATGAAATTGGGTTTAGTATCATACTTCTCATGAGATGGGTTAGTATGATATAAAAGAATGGATGTTAAGATCATGATATAGATGCTTGAAATCATGTTACCTAGTAGTTAGGGTGTAAAATTTGGAGTTCGTTAAAGGTTCGGACGAAATGCCTAAGTGAAATTCAATAAAACAAAAGTGCATTTAATAAGTCGATAAGTTGGTTGACTTTAAAAGTCAAACCGACCAAGTGTAAGATCGAATGATAAATTCGACATAAAAACGTAGGATGGTTTAGTTGTAAATGATTATGACTAACCTAACCATCTTACAATTACAATGATAGTTTGACGCTTGGCAAGCTAGGTGAAAGCTTGGGGAAGGAAGTGGGTCAAATGAATCAAGAATGAAGTAAAAGTGTAATTCGGATGCGAGGTAAGTATGGCTTACACTAGTCTTATGTTTAGAACATTCTCTTATCGTATTAGTTACGAATAAGATAATTACATAATTACGGTATGATGATCCGGCGCGTAGACGCACGGAACAAGGTAGTCGAGTATGACAAGAAACCAAGTTGATGGTTTAAAAGAAGTTAAAATCGGTAATTCGATCAGTTTATGACAAATGGAAAATGAAACTTTTGAATGGGTACCTTATAGGGTAAACCAAAACAAACAATAAGGGTTAAACGGTAAATTGGTCACGCGTTGACCATAACTATTGGTTTTGAAAGGCACGGTATGATGTAAGTCATGATAGGCTAATAAAGCGTTAAGAAATGATTAATAAGTGAAATGACCGCGCGGTGTAAACCGGAGCGAGTCGTATGGATGAGATGGTAATAAATATCATCTCGCCAACATAATCGGTCACTTAGACCAAATGGGTCAAAAGGTGATGATATCACCTTTTGACAATAACGACTAATGATTATTGTCGAGTTATATTATTTCAGGAGTAAATGTCAAATGGGTATTAGCAAAGCTATGGATTAGCGGTTATAAAAGCAAGGTATTAAAAACGGGTCAATATATTGATCCGCGCCAGGTATGTGAAAAAGGGTAACACTCATTTAGAATATGTGGCTCAATGAGTGTTGAAAGAAGTCAAAATAAATATTTGGTTACCTGATAAGTAAACCGAATGTTTTAAACAATGAACACTGCGTTTGGAAAGCTTAATGGCTTTTCAAACAAAATCATAGGTTAAAAGAGGGATTATGGGTCAAATATACTTTCAAAAGTCCTTCATCGTAAATGATTAGCTAAACGGACTAAAACGCCCTTATAAGCTAAATTGGACAAACGACCTTTAAAGGTAGTTTTGAAACGAGTCTTATGATCAAATAAATAATTAGAATAAGTATAAGAAGCGAAAGATGAAAACCTTTGGTCAAATGACTTTATATAAGTCTTTGTCGTAAATTAGCAATCCGTCGAGAAAAACTCGGATTATATAGATCACCTCATTAAGTCCACCACAAATATAGTTGTGGTGGAAGATTACTTGATAAGGAATGTTGTGTAATAACGCTAGAAACGAATGAAAGCGTTTCATGATCAAGATATGCCTAAATACCCTTAACGGGTCAAAATAGAAGTAATAGCGGAACGGGCTAAGAATGTGTAATAACCCATGAATTCAACCTTGTATAATAGGAAATAGTCATAATAACATGTTTATAGAAGAAACAAGGGCCACAAACACGTTTGATGATGAAATCGCGAACGGGTCAAAAGTTGATGAAAAAGGGTAATAAACCGAAGAGTTAAAAGTCTGAAATTTTAATATGTAGGATGTTGGATTTCAACTCCATTAGATGGAGAATTAAATTACGGTCGCGTAGGAAAAATAATCGGGTAAAACTGATCAATAACGAAGAAGTTATGGCCGTTTCCGTAAAAACAGGCATAGCTGAAAATGCAAGACCCAGATCTGAACTCGCTGGAAAACCATCACTGTCGCGCCACGCGACGGCTGACCATAAACACGTCGCGACACGCGACGGTACGAAGCGGCCCGCGTGAGACTAAGGTGTCTCTGACGCGACCCGCGTGAGGACCCAAAACTGGCAAATTTAATTTTCTTGTCCGTTTTCGTATTCGGACTCGTTCTAAACCCATTTTAAGCTCGTATAACTAATCATTTCATGGTTTATGAAATGCAGGTATAATCTGGAACTCCGGATGATAATCAAGCTCAACAAAGAACCGAACACAGTCAAGAATCAAGCTTCCGCATGACGTTTCGTTGTCACTTTTAAATGACGAACTTTATTACATTTTGTTCTAAACTTTTAATTTGTAAAAGTTTTAGATTACTCGTATTTTCTAAGAATACTTAATCGTATTTACATGTTTATTTTCGTCATTTATACGAAAATCTTTAAAATAATAACAAGGGTGTTAGAAGTTGGTATCAGAGCCTTGGTTTAAGAGATTCAAGTATGGTGGGAAAACTATGCTTGGACTTAAACCTTATGCTCTTAATAAAGATTGGTGTTCGGTTCGAGGCTTGATCGCAAATCCGGTAAGTACAAGTATGTTAATAGTTTAGCATGCTAAAGTGTTGCAAACAACACATAGGGCTATCGTGTGATACACGTTACCCCAATTAAAATGATTGATAGGGTTGACGAAAATACGCGCGTTGACGCGTATAGTAGAAAAAGCCTTGTATTATAATACGGGCGATTATTGAAGTTGACGATACTAACTTTTGTGAATGTTTTAATTGAAGAACACTCGCGTTTGAAGACGACGAGAATCAAACGAATTGTGGATATGATGATGTAACGGTCCGAAGTATCACAAGAGGAGCATGCTCACCGAGGACTAAATCGCGTAACGACCGCGAACAAGGTTAATGGCAAGGAACGCCCGTCGGGGCAAACATTACCAGGTGCACATTTTAAATAATCGCACAAATGGTAATATGCAACAAATAAGTAGAAATCGAAAGTTGCATATGTAGATTAAAAAACTTGGAAAAACCCGAATAGAAAATGTATTCGGGATATTGTTTCCAAGAGAAACAAATAGAGGCGTTACTGACATAGGACGTGATGTGAAAACTATAAAAAAGTCATGCGTGTCATGTGTTAATCGCTTACTCTGGCCAAGTAAGTAGTGGCATATGATACCATGAACTTCTTGTGGCGGACACGTTTACATCCGATGTAGTAAGGGCGGGGTGAATGGGACTAACTTAAAAGTACCCAAATGAATCAAATGAGCAAAATATTTGATAATAATGTAAACGCACAGCCGGGTGACGGAAGCGTATTACATCAGGATGATGAGCCCGAGTGAAGGGACAAAGATTGATGTAAAAGAATTAAGGTATGCAATTGGGAGGGGTGTGTTTACACTCGAACCCGGAGAATGCAAATATGACTCTTAACGGGCCGATTTTGTAAAACACCAAATTTGAGAACAAGGTAGGAATATAAAAGCGAAACGAAGTCATAATGCATACCGTAAGGGTTGTAATAATAATGACTTCAGTAAAACACCCGGTTGGTGGGTAAGGATTTAAAAGAATGCGTAACCCAAGAGACGGGAATGCGAAATAGAAAGTCAAAAGACTCGGAATATGAGTCACGACTAAAAGACAATGAGAATTTGCAAATGGAAATGTGAATAACTACGCTCAACTATTTTAAAGTTGAACGGGTCGAATAAAGAATGGAGTTTGATGTTCACAAGTGATGAAATCTCACATGAACAAGTCAAACGAGATAAATAAGGTATAAAAAAAACTTGGTAGTGCAAGTAAGCGCAAACTGAAAGATGGAAGCGCGAAACATTAATGAACCTACGTGATGGGTCATAAAGGAATATATATAGGAAAATGCAAACCGGTGGAACCGGAAAGCTAAAAACAATAAGATAGAAGGACCCGGGTAATGAGTTGTAAAGGAGTATAAGTGTGAACCGGGTAACGGTAGGCGTAGGACAAACTGACGTGTAAATGACGTTAGAAGTCGTAAAGTCGGAAAGATAGTCCGAAAGTAAACAAATGAAACCTTAGACAACGGTCAAGGTTAAACGAAATCCAAAAAAGTAAAGGTGAAAAATCCTAAATATAGAAAGGGGTGCTTTGACGCCATGTAAATATATAAACATGTATTCATTTGAATAAAAAAAAAGATAACGGGAGGTAAGATTAATATCTAAGTGATGGGTTTCGCTAAGTTAATTGAATGGGTTAAAGCGAAGAGATTATGAAATGTCTATGAGACTAAAACGACCCACGGGTCATGATTAGAAAGAAATTATAAGGACTTCGCCCTAAAGAGGTGGAAGTCTAATCAAAATAGCCCATAAGGCTAAGTGATAAAACCTACGGGTTAAATTAGATAAAGCGAGGGAATTAGTTAAGAATCCCCGCTTAAAACTAAGACTGTAAAAGAAATAAATTTGAAAATAAAAGAATTTGTTGCTAAAAGTGAAAGATTTCACTAAAAACCTTTAAACGGGTCAAAGTAACGATTCATAAAGAATTCGAGAGTATATAAAAGCGATGGATATCGCTAGGTTAACCAAACTAGTGGAAATAACGAGATTACGTTATTTCAAGTTGCACTATGTCGTATGAGATATGTAGACAATTAGTAACCAAAAGGATATTACCATACCTTTCTGGTAATACTAACAATCGGTTAAAGTATGAGAAATGCTTAATTAATTATCGAGAGCCAATGCATGGAGTTAAACTCGATAAATTATGTAAGAAAAGGTTTCGAGGACGAAACCTCTTTAAGGGGGGTAGACTTGTAACACCCCGAAAACGGGTTTGGTAGTCAAACCACGTTAATAGTAAAGACGGGTAAAATTCCGTTAGTGGTAAAAATTAACCCGGTAAATATTAGGACTCAAATAATAAACCTAATATTAATTAAAAAGGGGAATAAATACTTTGAGAAAACAAAGTATATATAAAAAGGCCAAATTAATGGGACTTAAAATATAACGGGTTATAACTTCCCGAACCTAATAAGTTAACTAGGGATAATTAACCTCGTTACTAGTATGTGGCTAAGTGATAAATGGTAGGTTGTAGCTTCAATTGATCAAAATAAAACATGAGGGACTAATACTTGCCAAATGGGAAACTTATTTTAATAAAAACAAGTAATAAACCATAAAACACACACTAAGGGTGTGTGTGGAGATCGACCAGGGGCGACCAAGAGGAGCCAAACCCTAACCTTCAACAAATCCATCAAATTGAAGGATCAAATGAAGCCTAAATTCACAATTGAACATGGATTAATGATCACCCAAGCTAGGGGATCATAAGGTATGTAAAATCTTGATGTTTGGTGAAGTTGTAAAAATTTGATAATCATCCTAATCGCGAATTAGGCATGGATTAGAGAAACTATGGCTAGATTAATGATGTATACTTGCTTAGGAATGAAACCCTAAGTGAAAATCATACATAACATGCTATGAATTGAATGACTTGATGAGTTAACACACTTAGATAAGTGGGTTTTAATGTTATGATAAAATTTATGATATAGCTATGCTTAGAATCAACATGCATGATATCAAATAGAAAGTGTTTAATTAAACCATGAAATTGGGTTTAGTATCATACTTCTCATGAGATGGGTTAGTATGATATAAAAGAATGGATGTTAAGATCATGATATAGATGCTTGAAATCATGTTACGTAGTAGTTAGGGTGTAAAATTTGGAGTTCGTTAAAGGTTCGGATGAAATGCCTAAGTGAAATTCAATAAAACAAAAGTGCATTTAATAAGTCGATAAGTTGGTTGACTTTAAAAGTCAAACCGACCAAGTGTAAGATCGAATGATAAATTCGACATAAAAACGTAGGATGGTTTAGTTGTAAATGATTATGACTAACCTAACCATCTTACAATTACAATGATAGTTTGACGCTTGGCAAGCTAGGTGAAAGCTTGGGGAATGAAGTGGGTCAAACGAATCAAGAATGAAGTAAAAGTGTAATTCGGATGCGAGGTAAGTATGGCTTACACTAGTCTTATGTTTAGAACATTCTCTTATCGTATTAGTTACGAATAAGATAATTACATAATTACGGTATGATGATCCGGCGCGTAGACGCACGGAACAAGGTAGTCGAGTATGACAAGAAACCAAGTTGATGGTTTAAAAGAAGTTAAAATCGGTAATTCGATCAGTTTATGACAAATGGAAAATGAAACTTTTGAATGGGTACCTTATAGGGTAAACCAAAACAAACAATAAGGGTTAAACGGTAAATTGGTCACGTGTTGACCATAACTATTTGTTTTGAACGGCACGGTATGATGTAAGTCATGATAGGCTAATAAATCGTTAAGAAACGATTAATAAGTGAAATGACCGCGCGGTGTAAACCGGAACGAGTCGTATGGATGAGATGGTAATAAATATCATCTCGCCAACATAATCGGTCACTTAGACCAAATGGGTCAAAAGGTGATGATATCACCTTTTGACAATAACGACTAATGATTATTGTCGAGTTATATTATTTCAGGAGTAAATGTCAAATGGGTATTAGCAAAGCTATGGATTAGCGGTTATAAAAGCAAGGTATTAAAAACGGGACAATATATTGATCTGCGCCAGGTATGTGAAAAAGGGTAACACTCATTTAGAATATGTGGCTCAATGAGTGTTGAAAGAAGTCAAAATAAATATTTGGTTACTTGATAAGTAAACCGAATGTTTTAAACAATGAACATTGCGTTTGGAAAGCTTAATGACTTTTCAAACAAAATCATAGGTTAAAAGAGGGATTATGGGTCAAATATACTTTCAAAAGTCCTTCATCGTAAATGATTAGCTAAACGGACTAAAACGCCCTTATAAGCTAAATTGGACAAACGACCTTTAAAGGTAGTTTCGAAACGAGTCTTATGATCAAATAAATAATTAGAATAACTATAAGAAGCGAAAGATGAAAACCTTTGGTCAAATGACTTTATATAAGTCTTTGTCGTAAATTAGCAACCCGAAGAGAAAAACTCGGATTATATAGATCATCTCATTAAGTCCACCACAAATATAGTTGTGGTGGAAGATTACTTGATAAGGAATGTTGTGTAATAACGCTAGAAACGAATGAAAGCGTTTCATGATCAAGATATGCCTAAATACCCTTAACGGGTCAAAATAGAAGTATTAGCGGAACGGGCTAAGAATGTGTAATAACCCGTGAATTCAACCTTGTATAATAGGAAATAGTCATAATAACATGTTTATAGAAGAAACAAGGGCCACAAACACGTTTGATGATGAAATCGCGAACGGGTCAAAAGTTGATGAAAAAGGGTAATAAACCGAAGAGTTAAGAGTCTGAAATTTTATTATGTAAGATGTTGGATTTCAACTCCATTAGATGGAGAATTAAATTACGGTCGCGTAGTAAAAAGAATCGGGTAAAACGGATCAATAACGAAGAAGTTATGGCCGTTTCCGTAAAAACAGGCATAGCTGAAAATGCAGGACCCAGATCTGAACTCGCTGGAAAACCATCACTGTCGCGCCACGCGACGGCTGACCATAAACACGTCGCGACACGCGACGGTACGAAGCGGCCCGCGTGAGACTAAGGTGTCTCTGACGCGGCCCGCGTGAGGACCCAAAACTGGCAAATTTAATTTTCTTGTCCGTTTTCGTATTCGGACTCGTTCTAAACCCATTTTAAGCTCGTATAACTAATCATTTCATGGTTTATGAAATGCAGGTATAATCTGGAACTCCGGATGATAATCAACCTCAACAAAGAACCGAACACAGTCAAGAATCATGCTTCCGCATGACGTTTCGTTGTCACTTTTAAATGACGAACTTTATTACATTTTGTTCTAAACTTTTAATTTGTAAAAGTTTTAGATTACTCGTATTTTCTAAGAATACTTAATCGTATTGACATGTTTATTTTCGTCATTTATACGAAAAATCTTTAAAATAATAACAAGGGTGTTAGACCATTAGATAACATGCCCCCTAAGTACATTGCAAAACAATTAAATAAATCAATAAAATCAAGTGGGGATTCCCACTTCTAGAACCTATTTTTTTTTTTTTTTTGGGGGGGGGGGGGGGGGGGGGGGTTGGTTTTGTTGGGTGGTGATGGATGGTTAGGTAACTTAGTTAGTTTCCAAGTGCTTAGTTAGGGATTTATGTGTGTTGAGTAATATATAGTGTGTTAGGGTGTTCGGGGACCCTAACTAGCTTAGAAAAATAATAACAATGTGTTTGACAATATTTTTGTGTTTCGGGTATTGTCCGGTTGTTCGGTTCGATACTGTTCCGTTAAAACTGCTTAATTAATCCGTAAAGTGTCCTATATATATATATATATATATTTTTGTAACGTTTTTTATTTTCGACACTCAGGAAAGCATAACGGACTATTTAGTAACTTTTCTGTACACTACAAGTATTTTAACAAGCACATGTAATTATAACACAGTAATCAGAAAGCAGTTAAGTGATTCAGCACAGTCAGCAAGCACTTTAATTATCATTAATAAATCGTACGGATACATGAGATTTTGAGGGTTGTCACATTCTCCCCCTATTAAGAAAATTTCGTCCCGAAATTTAGCTCGTGGTTACTGAGGAAGCTAGTTATGTTGAGTTGTTTTCCTGGTTTTCCTGGGGTGTCACATCATCCCCCTGTTGATTTGGAATTTCGTCCCGAAATTCTGCAGTAGCCTCAGCCTCAGTAGTGGTTGCACTTTTTCTTAAACAGCTGGGGATACTTGAGTTTCATTTGGTCTTCTCGTTCCCAGGTATACTCTGGGCCACTTCGGGAATCCCAACAAACTCGAACGAGAGGTATTCTGGCATGCTTAAGAACCTTAACATCTCGATCAGTAATCTCTACTGGTTCTTCGACGGATCGCAGCTGGTCGTCGATGGTGAGTTCCTTGAGAAGAATTATGAGGGTCTCATCTGACAGACACTTCTTCAGATTCGACACATGGAAAACATTGTGAACTCCGCTGAGTTCTTCAGGTAGATTCAACCTGTAGGCGACCTTGCCAATTTTCTCAATGATTTCGAACAGTCCAACATACGCGGATTGAGCTTGCCTCGTTTGCCAAAACGAACTACACCTTTCTAAGGTGAGACTTTGAGTAGCACTCGATCCCCAACCTGGAACTCGAGTGGTTTCCTTCGCTTATCCGCATAGCTTTTCTAACGGTCACGGGCTGCCGCCATTTGCTGTCGTATCTGAGCTATCCTCTCAGTCGTGTCTACCACGAGTTCTGGGCCTGTGATTTGGCTGTCACCAACTTCTGCCCAACAAAGAGGCGATCGGCATTTACGTCCGTACAAGGCCTCAAATGGAGCGGCCTGGATGCTGGTGTGGTAGCTGTTGTTATACGAAAACTCCACTAGCGGGAGGTGCTTTTCCCAGCCATTACCAAAATCGATTACACATGCCCTAAGCATGTCTTCAAGGGTCTGGATGGTGCGTTCAGATTGCCCATCCGTCTGTGGGTGATAAGCGGTGCTCATATCTAAATGTGAGCCAAAAGACTTGTGCATAGCTTGCCACAGTTCCGAAGTAAAACGCGCGTCACGATCAGAAATGATGGAGGTTGGCACTCCGTGCCTTAATACTACTTCCTTTAGGTAAATGTCTGCTAGAGTAGAAAACTTATCCGTTTCCTTGATAGCCAGAAAATGTGCAGACTTGGTCAGTCGATCCACGATCACCCAAATGGTATCGTTTCCGCGTTGAGATCTTGGCAGGCCAGTAATGAAATCCTTGGAAATCTGCTCCCATTTCCATTTCGGGATTTCTGGTTGTTGAAGTAGGCCTGAGGGTTTCTGATATTCGGTCTTGACTCTCGCACAAGTCAAACATTTACCGACGTAGGTTGCTATGTGGGCTTTCATACCAGGCCACCAATATGTAGTCTTGAGATCGTGGTACATCTTATCCGAACCAGGGTGTACCGAATAACGAGACTTGTGCGCTTCGTCCATCACAAGCTCGCGTAAGTATCCGTAAAGCAGAACCCAGATGCGCCCTGTTACATAGTAGGCGCCGTCTTCCTTTTGTTCTAGCCGTTGCCTTGATTCTCGCAAGGACTCAGCCCTGATGTTCTCTGCTTTCAATGCTTCAACCTGAGCTTTACGAATTTGAGCATGAAGACTAGATTTGATGGTAAGCTGTAACGCACGTACACGCTTAGGTATAGTATCCTTTCGACTGAGGGCGTCGGCCACGACATTGGCTTTGCCCGGATGATACTTGATCGCACACTCGTAATCGTTCAAGAGCTCGACCCATCGACGTTGTCACATGTTTTAACTCCTTTTGCTTGAAGATATGTGTTGGAACTTTTGAGATCGTTCATACTTGTACTGGATTAGTTTTATAGCTGTTTGTAGCTAATTTACTAGTATAGGGGCTTATTTTGTAATTTCATGAAACTAGAAATCCTGACTTGGTGTAGTTAAGATTCCAGCAAATTTATAAATTTGCTGGCAAGTCAGGCACTATATATAGCCCAAGTATTGTAACATTTGCAAGCTTTTGGCTCTTTGGTGAATGAAGTGTTGTTTACATTAAATCTCTTGATATTGTGCTCAAATCTGTATTCCAAGGTGCTTTATTGATCTATTTACTTGTTTGGATTCAATACAACACTGGTTGTATTCATCAATCCATTAGCATCATCTTCATTCTTGATTGTTCTTAACTTTTTCATAGTTCAAACACTTAATCAATAGGTGTTTTGGACTAGAACAACCAACCACTGTGATCCGGATTAATATTGGGATCTACAATTTGGTATCAGAGCCTTAGTGCTCTTGGTTGTTGTGTTTTTGTTAAGATTTTTCAAAGTTTTGAAGGTTTTTCAAAGTTTCAAGGTTTTTCAAATTTTGGACTTAAAATGGATTGATTTGGTGTGTTTATTCGATAGGTTGTTGTTTATCTGTGATTAGGGAGTCATTTTGGACATTTTGATGCATCAAAACATGGTTTTTGAGTCGTTTTTCAGAGATTAGAGGGTTTTAGTTCGTGTTAAACCCTCTATCTAGCGAAATTAACTTGAATACAGCGAACAATTTTTGAAGACAGCGAAGTTATTTTTTAACATAGCGAAGACATTTTTTGCATATAGCGAAGAAAGTTTTAAATATAGCGAACAATATTTGAAAAACATCGCATAATCATTAATTTCGACGACTAAGACTCGAGCGAAATTGTTGATTTTCGGCGAAATAGTGCAAATTGACCCTTTAGCGATATTATCGAAGGCAACTTTGAGAATCGTGATATAGAACCACAGTGTTCTTATCACGGTATACGGCAAAATTAGTCAAACTAACATGTGTGCTTGTTGTATCAGCGGATTAGCTTCTTCGCTCGTGCAGGATATCCTCGAGTGCCGGCGAAGACAGGAGACCAGTGAAGATCATCGGCGGATTTACTACATTCTCCGGCGAAATTGTGCTTCAGCAGTAGTACCAGCGAAATTAACCTCTGATCAGCTCTCTTTTGTCAAAAACAAGCCAAGATGTCGTTAAATCAGCTAAGTCCAATCGCTCAAGCTGAACTTGAGACCGGAACCACTACTAGGCCACCAAAGTTGAAAGGAGCTGAAGATTTCAGTACATGGAAGACTCGCATCCAGTCGTTCTTCGAATACACGGACTACAATCTGTGGGTCTCAGTCACTGCTGGACCCCACATTCCAACGGTGGTTCGAAATGATGTGGTAGTTGCTAACCCTGACCCCACAACCTTCACTGACGAAGACAAGGCCCTAATCCAACACGATCGCCATGCGCATGCCGCCTTAACCATGGCTCTGTCAACTGATGACTGCAACATGTTTGAAGAACACCGAACTGCAAATGCACTCTAGAATGCATTGATTGAGTATTATGAGGGAAATGAAGAGCTAATTGAAAGCAAAAGAGACATGGTGCAGAAGCAATACGACATGTTTTGTGGAGTTCGTGGAGAAAGTCTTTCGGATCATATCAGTCGCTTTCTGAATATGATGACCAAAATGAAGAAGGCAGGAAATCCCGTCACTAACCGTGCTGCTATAAAGAAGCTGCTGGACTCACTCCCAAAGGAATGGAGCTTGCAATGCATGATGATCAAGAAGGATTTCCTCAATAATCCAAATCCGGTCACTCTGTCCGACTTAATTAACACTCTAAGAGCCTTTGAAATGGATGTCAACAAACGAGAAATGAACACTGCTGGATACACCCCAAAGCCTACTCAAACCCCTGCTGGATTGAAGAATGTGGCATTTCTTGCTTCAGGAGTCGGCAGTCAACAAGCTTCCGACATGATCTACTTTAACACTTCCGCAAGTGCCTCAAAAGCTCTACAATCAAGTGAAAAGACTGCTGTAGTTGGTGATAGTCAAGCTTTGAAAGTGTCAACTGAACATGTGGCACTTTTTAACATGTTTTTGAGTAGCTATGAAGCTCTAATGTCGGGGGAACTCAAGAAGGAGATGCTCACTGCTGAAGACATGTATCAGGTTGATCCTGATGACTTGGAGGAGATGGATTTGAAGTGGCAAATGGCTATGATCACTCTAAGGTTGAAAAAGTTTCAGGATAAGACTGGAAAGCGTGTGGGTCTTGGAAAAGTGGGTTTTGACAAATCTAAACTGAGATGCTACAACTGTAAGAAACTTGGTCACTTCAAACGTGACCGCCCCTTGTTAAAGGAAGGAAACATTGAGGCCACTCCTGATGTGAAACAAATCACTATCGAAGAAAACAAAAAAAATGCGTCTCCTAGCACACCAAAAGCTCTCGTTGTTGAAGATTATGATTGGAGCGAAGAAATTGCTGAAGAAAAGGAACAAGTCAACAAAGCTCTTGTGGCAAAGATCTCAAGCGGATCATCATCAAAGCAGTTTGAGAAACCGACAGCTGGAATTCCAAAAGGTGACAACATCGCTGACAAGGGTTTGAAAAGCATTCTCACCTCTCCGGAGCCTGAGAAAGAAAAGAAGTCTGAAGAAGCTAAGAAGCAGATTCCTAAGGATGCATCTGACCAGAAGAAAGACAAAGAAAAAGCCTCAGCCGCAGCAATGAAAACAGAATCTTCCAAAGAAAAGACTGACAAAGACTTGGTAAATAGTATTCCACATAACTTTAAAGTAAAGTTATGCTCACCAGCATGCGTTGATGTCATGGCACATTACAAGTCTCTTAATTTAGAATTTGAGAGACAAACAGACAAAGCCTTAAAAATGAATAAAGAACGTAAACTGAACGAGGCCGCATATCAGAGAAAGTTGAATTCAACTTTAGCTGAAATGCAAACTCTAAAAGAATTTGTGATTAGGAAAGATTTTATCATTAACGATCTCACATATAGACTAGAAAAGGCTTTGAACGAAAAGAACAAATTGCAAATTATCATTGATAAATGGAATGTCAGTCAAAAGGCCTTTACTGACATCAAAAACTGCCAACCACCAACATATGTAAAAGACGGAATCGGGTACAAGGATAGGCAAGGAAATGAAAGAAAACTTTTTCTTCCTCCACATAGCAAAAACTATGTGCCTATACCTACTCCTCATCCCGAAAACGATCTCATTGATGAAAAGGCCTCTGTAGAACAAAACGATTCTTGTGAAAACGAAACAACCGCTAACTTTTCTAAAGGTAATGCAGATCCAATTGTGTGTAAAGAAGATGTGTCCGATGTGGATGGAGACTGCGGCGGTTCAAAAATAGGAATAGGTTATTCAGGCGACAGTTATTCCACTGTTAACTGGTTCGCCTGGAACTGTTCTAACAAAAACAATATTCGGGATGAATGTAATAATTTAATTAGGACGGATGACTGTAATGGCCTTGTGCCTAAATTTAAATCTTCGGATGACTGTAAGGGCCATGCGCCTACATTTGAGACCCGTGATCGTGAACATGTTATGTTTGAATGTCATGATTTGAATTCTGCTTTATGTGATGATAAAATTGTTTGTGTATCTCCTGTATTCGTGCCAGAATTGAAAAAGAATAGCTTTGGAAAATTCCTCACAGAGGAAATTCCAGAATTTATTCCTTCTCGAACAGGTATGACAGATTCAGAGAAGACAGTCACTGAAGATCACTGCAATGAAGACTTAACCATCACTGCCTCAGAACATGAAAAGGAGACTTCAAGTCCTGAGGATGAGCTAAAATCAGAAACCTCAAGTAAAGATCAAACAACAGATGGTGAAAGCACTGAATTTTCAAGTGAAGAAACCTCAAAGACCTCAAGTGGAGATCAATCAACAAATGATGAAAGCTCTGAAGATTCAAGTGTTGAGACAATTGAAGACCAAAATTCAGAAAGTTCAGGCGAAGATCAAAGCTGTAATGATTCAAGTTACGAAGCAAGTGAAGAACTAAATTCCAGTGAATATCAAACATCAGAAAGCTCATCAGATTCCGACAGCGATGAAGAATGCTTAGAAGATGAAAGTCGAGTTGACAAGAAAATGAAGAAAGCAGAAAGCTCAAGACACTCATCACATACATCATCTTCTAACACCAAAAGGCCCAGACATAAACGATGTTTTTGCTGTGGTCATTTAGGACATACAGCGAAACATTGTAAAAACAAAAACTTTTCTAAACCAGAATATGATTTTGTTAAGAACTTCACAGATCAACTTGATTATCTTAAGAAATCTGTTAAAAGTCTGGTCAATTCAACAGCTTATCTTTGGAAACAAAAAGAGGATATCATGGGACAAAACCATGATAGATCCAAAGTAAAGCAGATCTGGGTTCCCAAATCAAACTAATCTGTGTATATTCGTGTATTTCAGAATAAACTCCAGAAATGGCTTCGTATGCTCATGGAATACATCTGGCATGTCGATAGCGGATGCTCAAGACACATGACAGGCTTGAAGGAACTTCTGAAGAACTTTCGTTTTATTGATGGTGATTTTGTGTCATTCGCTGGAGACGAGAAGGGAGGGAAGATCGTTGGAATAGGAGATGTGGTGTCTGAAGCCCTCACGTTGGAAAATGTCAATTATGTTCCAGAATTGTGCTACAATCTCATGAGTGTATCACAAGTCTGTGATAAAGGAATATCGGTGCTTTTCAATGACATGGAATGTTTGTTTCTCAAGCCTGAATATGTTGTTCCTGCAGAAATGATCATACTCACTGCTCCAAGACAAAACAACACATACGTGCTAAACATGAAAAATGCCAAGACAAATGACAACTTGACCTGTTTGATCTCAAAGGCTTCAGAATCGGAGTCACTGCTTTGGCACAGGCGATTGGGGCATGTAAATTTCAAAAATATGAACAAACTCTCTAATTTAAACTTAGTAAGAGGTCTTCCGATAAAAGAATTTCCTTTTTCTCAAAAATATGAACAAACTCGCACAAGTCCAAAGCAGTGAACAAGATTACTGTGCCTCTTCAGTTGTTGCTTATGGATCCTTTTGGTCCAATTATGTTAAAAGTCTTGCTAAAAGTTCTTACTGTTTGGTGATTACAGATGATTTCTCTCGTTTTTCACGGGTTTATTTTCTTGAGGCAAAGAGTGAGACAGCCGAAATTCTCAAGTCATTCATTCCCTTGATTGAAAACGTGACCAAATTAAAAGTGAAGTCGATCAGAAGTGATAATGGTTCAGAATTCAAAAATCAAACCTTCATATCTTTCTGTGTAGAAAAGGGAATTCATCTCCAAAATGGAGTTGATGAACGCAAGAACAGAACGTTGATAGAGGCCGCAAGGACCATGCTGGTGGATTCAAAGCTTCCAATCATCTTCTGGGCAGAAGCAGTAAATACTGCATGTTATGTTCTGAACAGGGTTCTCATTGTAAAACCATACAGAAAAACGGCATATGAACTCCTCTTCAAAAGAAAGCCGCTTATTGACTTCTTCAGACCATTTGGATGTTCATGCACTCTTCTAAATACTCAAGAAAATCTCATCAAGTTCGAAACAGTGGGTGATATCTGCTACTTCATGGGATATTCATCCACACAGAAGGCCTACAGAGTCTACAACAAAAGAACGAAGATGGTGATCGAATCATATTATGTTGATTTTCAAGAAGGAAACTACACCAACACTGGAAGTACTCCCAATTGGTTCTATGACGTGGGTGTGATTTTCAGCAACTTTGAAATTCCTGAAGATACTCCAGAAGCAGAACCCATTGAAGACGCTCAAGTTGAACCTCTGTTCGACCCTTCAGATATTGGTGTAACTCCGTTCACTACCCATTTCACTCCATTCTCTGCTAATCCACTTCTCTCTGTGGATGAAGCAACTGGTGACACTTCGCCTGAGAACACCCCAGAAAACGGTGCTTCTTCTTCACAGGCAAACGTGGATGAACCAACTCAAGAAGATGATCCTCCAGTCATTTACGTGGACGAATACTTCACCAATCTTCCGCAGCAGATTGAGTCTCAGACAAATGCAGGATACAAGACAAACCGCAATCATCTTCTTGAAAATGTCATAGGTGCAGTTGAAGAAGGAGTACGTACACGTGGCCAGTCATCAAGCATCAACAAAGGTCTCTATGCAGCTTTTCTCTCACAGTCCTTGCCACGGGACATTGAAGATGCCATTCTTGACTCCAGTTGGGTTCAGGCAATGCAGGAAGAATTATCTCAATTTCGCAAACTCAAAGTTTGGGAGTTAGTAGATTTACCTGAGGGAAAGTTTTCGATTGGTACAAAATGGGTCTTTCGTAACAAAATGGATGATCGTGGAGTAGTAATCAAGAACAAGGCCAGATTGGTAGTGCAAGGTTTTCGTCCGGAGGAAGGAATTGATTACGAAGAGGTTTTTGCTCCAATTGCAAGATTGGAGGCAATCAGAATATTCCTGGCTTACGCGTCATACAGGAATTTCAAAGTTTTTCAGATGGACGTAAAGAGCGCTTTTTTGTATGGGAAGGTAAAGGAAGAAGTCTACATGTGTCAACCTCTGGGTTTCGAAGATCCTCATTTTCCAGGTCGCTACTACACGTTGGACAAAGCCCTCTATGGTCTTCACCAAGCTCCACGTGCTTGGTACGAGACTTTGTCAACTTATCTTTTGAAGTGCGGATACGCCAGGGGAACGATCGATATGACTCTCTTCACCAAACGAATTGGAGAAGACGTAATGCTGGTCCAAATCTACGTGGACGATATCATCTTCGGATCAACAGATGAAAAGCTGTGCAAAGAATTCGAAAATGTAATGAAGGCAAAATTCGAGATGAGCATGATGGGAGAGCTGACGTTCTTCTTGGGGCTAGAAGTGAAGCAAAAGGAGGACGACATTCTTATTCACTAGGCTAAGTACATTCGGGATATTCTCGCTAAGTACAACATGAACGACTGCAAAGTTGCAAGCACTCCATTTGCATCTCAGACGGAGCTTACTCTAGATCCTCAAGGAAAACCAGTGAACAAGTCCTTTTACCGCTCAATGATAGGATCTCTGATGTACTTAACTGCAAGCAGGCCTGACATTATGTGGGCTGTCTGTCTCTGTGCTCGTTTTCAGACAAATCCCAAAGAATCACACGAAACTGTTGTGAAGCGCATCTTCCGCTATCTCAAAGGAACTCCGAAACTAGGTCTTTGGTATCCTAAAGATAGTAATTTTGATCTTATTGCCTATTCTGACTGTGATCATGCAGGGTTTAAAGTAGATCGCAGGTCTGTATCTGGAGGATGTCAATTCTTGGGAAACCGTCTGATTTCATGGCAAAGCAAGAAACAGACAACTGTGTCCACCTCCACCGCTCAAGCAGAATACACCGCGGCCTACAGTTGCTGTTCACAAGTTCTCTGGATACAAAATCAGTTGTTGGATTATGGAATCAACATCATGAAGACTCCTATATTCATCGACAATGAGGCATGTCTGGGAATTGTGAAGAATCCTATTCAACACTCCAGAACAAAGCATATCGAAATCCGTATTCACGCAATTCGAGATGCCTACGAGAAAGGATACATTCAAGTGGTGCCATTGGATACAAAACAGCAGCGGGCCGACATCTTCATGAAGGCCTTTGATAAAACCCGATTCAACCAGCTGGTAACCTGGTTGGAAATGGTTAATTTCCTTGAATGGAAATGAATCTTGATGTCCAAAAGCTTTCGTAAATACTCTATCTTTTGTCCATAGTTTTGCAATAAAAAAAACCCGTTTGTTAAAAGTAAAACAAGTATCGTTAAACGTTGCCCACCAAAAAGATTTTCTGCAAAATTAAAATTTCATTTTCGGGCAAATGGGCTCTCGAACATAAAAGTTTTAGGGGGGATATTCCTGAAAATCAAAAATTCGATGCTTATGTCTGACTCCTGTTAGTGGAAATGATAGAAAATTGCTAACACTTTGTCATTTCTTGAAAAACAGTAAAGCAAAAGAAATCAGGGTACCAAGCAACGACGTGTCGGTAGATTCAGCAACACTGACGAGTAAACTGCTGTTAGGGAGCAAAACATAACATCTACACAAGGATTCTGGCTTCTCTCAGGCATTACGCATCTTGTGGGTAACACGTTGCGGCATATGGCTTAATGGTCTTAAATCTTGTGTTGATAGATTGCCAAAGTCTGAGATCACGGGTCTTTATATTGGCTTTCATTCGGGGGTATCATAGTTGGTCTTCTGCTACATCCAGATACATGCTGGCCTAAAACTTCTATGATATCCCTTCTTAATAAGCGCCTTAAAAAAAGGCCAAACCCTTTCTTAATAAGTGCCATTTTTTGCCAAAGCCTTTAGATGGATTAGTTTCGGTCTCTCTGCTGTACGAAAGTACTGACCTGTTCACCGAACTATCTGTCTCAGCCCTCGATAGTTCTTGGGATCTCTGTTGTATGAAAGTACAGACCTGATCTCTGCTCTATCGTTGAAAAGAATGAATCCAATATACTCACCTGTTATGAAGAACCTTTGTGCATACCTTGATCGCGGGGGTATGTCCTGATGTGGGACTCACGGGCGTGATGTCTCTATTCTCTATAGCTTGTGTGGGGGCCATTGAAGTCTTGTCAATACTACCGAAAACATGATAATCAAGCTCTCCGAAGGCATGTTGAAAGAAGGATGCATGGATTTATGCGGACAAACATACTGGCAGTTTTTCTTGTGCCTTGATGTTATAAATAATAATAATAATAATAATAATAATAATAATAATAATATATAAGAAATTGACAGGTGTTGGCAATATGATCTTCTGCAGGTAAGTTGACGAGCTTCAAAAGAATCAAAGATATCAGATTAATATGGAACCTCCCAAGTTCGAAAATTTGAAGTTCGGAGTCTAAATGGCCCAAATTTTCTTAATTGTGTAAATATTTCATAAATCATAGTGTTTTAAACAAAAAATGGGCACGTTTTTCGAGAAAGTTTAAAATTCACGAGCCAAATTAAAATTGTTTTTGAAAACACACAAGTGGCGGCGAAGATGTTGGTGCATTCATCTGTTGTCTTCGTCTTATGTTGAGTCTCAGTCTCGTTGCGGATCTGAAAGAGGGTGATGTCATCATTTTGGATGATGACATCATAATGATGAAGTCACCATAGCATCATCTCATAAGAGACAAAAGGATTTATGATAAGAAATTGTGATTTCGTTCATAAAGTTTAGGTGATTTCGTCCGTATGTCATTGAGATGAGGTTCGCTTATATGTACAAGTGTGAGGTTCGCTTATATGTCATGTACATATAAGCGAATCCATGCCATCTATATATAGTTGTAAGAGCGAACCACACAAATAGTTGTAGGTGATTGTCTTCCGGTGAGCCACGAAGTGCTGCCGAAATGTTGTCAGGTCTGTAATCGATTGTATATCAATAAAAACAACAGATTAAAGTGAATGTTCGCTGAATTACACCGAAACACTTGTTTCCGCCTCTTGTTTTGGTGAAAAACTCTTCTAACCGACTCGTTCGGATCTGAAACCGATCCTACAAGTGGTATCAGAGCCAGTGAAGAAGAGTTCTATACAATTCAGCCGATAATTATGTTTCTACACCATTCTTTTACGAAAATCAAAAAAATTTTATGGTCAAAATCGTTTCAGTTGTACACATCTTGCTCGGAATTCTGTATTGACAAATCCTTGAAAGTTTGAGGCTTAAATACGTACTAAAAATGGGTCAAATCAACATCCGAATAGGTTCCGCTTTTATGGACAGTTTGTAGATCCGCTTTTGTGACTATGTATTTTGTAGGTCCGCTCATTTGAACATTTTGGTCCGCTTATTCGAACATTCTGGTCCGCTCATTTAAACATTTTGGTCCGCTTATTCGAACATTCTGGTCCGCTTATATGAACAAGTTGGTTCCGCTCATTTGGACAACTTAGGGTTTCGCTTATTTGAACAGTTCAAGGTTCCGCTTTTGAGACATATAGGGTGTCGCTCTTGTGTCAACAAACCTTGAAAGTATTTGTCAGTCATCGAACAGGATAATCGTGTGATTTGTTGTCAGTGATTGGAAAAGAAAATCACGAGTTAGTGTGTCAGTTGATAACATGTGTGATTCATTCAGTTTGCATGTAATATGATTTGCATCAATTTACTACATTAGTTGCGGTCCAATCAAAGAATCTTGAAAGATTAAATTGTCAGCTATGTGCATAAGAAAGTGTTTGTCAGAATAAGTGGATTGTGCATAACTTGTTGGATAAGTGTATTTTTACGGCCCAATCATGTTTAAATTGAAATTGAATTTGTCAGGCTCATGTGATGTTATCAGTGGTTTAAGTGAAGGTCCAATAGAATCAAATTAAAGTGGACTGAATCAGTGATAAGGTTGAGTTTTTTAAACAATAGTTGTCGGCCCAATCATAGCTCACTTGTTAATATATCGGCCCATGGAAAAGAATTAAAAAATGTTGTTTAAATGAATCGATATTTGGCAGTTTATTTTTAGTAAAAAATTACATGTGATTTATTAATAAATTGTTGAAAGGTTTTAGGGTCATTTGATAGTGTTGATTCATATCGCAAAGGGTGTTTTTGATAGTCATCAATTCGCTTGAAAGTTTGTAAGGGTTGGAGTTCAAAGGTTTCAAAGGGTCAAGTCGTTTGAATTCGATTCGAGTCAGAGCAGTCCGCACAGTGTGTCAACATTCAGTCCGCACAGAAAAATCACCAGTTCGAGTACCAGTTCATTTCTATCAATTGATAAGTCTTTAAATTGATCATTTGTTTGTTTGTTTTCAGGTATTTTACAAGGTGATACGGTTCATTTGAAAATTCGAAACATGGAGAACGAGTTCAACAATGCTTTTGCTAGTCCAATTACAATCACTCAGAGTGCTTTGCATGAACATGAAACCGGGACATCTCAGAAACCACCCAAACACATGGATATTGATGATTACAATGCATGGTCCAAACGGTTTGGGAATTGGGTTAAAGCTTATCATTTGGATGCTTGGGAACACACTGAAGAACCATATGTTAGACCCACAACGAATAATATTCAGCAAACAATTAGAGAAATGAGTACGGAAGATAAAAAGAAATATCGAGATGAGAAATTGATGGTGAGTCTGCTTCAGTAAGCGATAAAAGAAGATATCTTGATACTGCTTCAACATGATGGAACTGCTTATTCAATTTGGACATAATTGGAAGCAAAATTT
Source organism: Helianthus tuberosus (assembly GCA_030545235.1). Classification (NCBI taxonomy): domain Eukaryota; kingdom Viridiplantae; phylum Streptophyta; class Magnoliopsida; order Asterales; family Asteraceae; genus Helianthus; species Helianthus tuberosus. Next base: position 176,163,044 of record CM060452.1, on the reverse strand, counting down.
GTTGGAAGTGATGATATGCTCAAAAACAAGATGTCTCTCATGAAGAAAGAGTTTGATTTATTCCGTGGTTTAAAATCTGAAAACACCAAGCAAATAATTAATAGATATTGTAACTTGGTGAGAAATATGACAAAACTTGCTATTAAAAAAGATACTGATGAATTGATTGAAAAACTTGCAGATGCACTACCTCATGAAATTTGGGGAACATTTCTGATGATGCTGAGATCCAACAGAAAAGATTATAAAAATATGACATTGGGAGACTTCATCAAACACCTGGAAGCTCAAGAGATGGAGCAGAGAAAGATTGCCAAGATGAAGAACTACGATGGAGAACAAGATATCAGCTTGTATTACAAAGGTGGTGTATACGAAAAGTCAAATTTTTCTCCAAAAGTCGAAACTTCTTACAGTGCAAAAGATTCTTCAGAAAAGAAATCATCCCAGGGATCAAGCAACACTAGATTTTCATCATTCGATCCAAACATTTCTGCAACAAAGAATGGAAGAAAACTTCAATGCAATATTGTATTAAATATTGAAAGTGACCAAGATTATTCTGAAGAAGTTGCCAAAAATCAAATGTCTTTGTTGGGAATGGTGTTAGAGTCCTATAGTACTTTTGTGGCCGGAAAGATCGGTAATCCAATGCTCACGAAAGAGGATTACGATCAAATCGATGCTGAGGAAATGGAATTGATGGATATTAAATGGTGCATGGCCAGTGTAATGAGAAGAGCTGAGAAGTTTAAACAAATTACGGGAAGAAATGATTTTCTTGATGCAAGTGATTCAAATTTAGGCTTTGATAAATCTAAAGTTACATGTTTTCGTTGCAGGGAAAAGGGGCATTTCAAGAGAGAGTGCAAAAATCGTGAAGCTACTGGAGCCCAGAATCCTTTTGGAAACAACGATTATCACAAAAAGGCGATTTATCATCAATTCACATCACCAGCATCGCATCAGGCACAAACTGCACATGGGAGAGATGTGATTGAAGGTTCAAAAAGAGCGTGTCTAGTCAATCAGGGCAAATATGATAATTTTAGCTGGGATAAATATGTTCCAACAAACAGCAAAGTGTGTTTGGCAGATCAAGACGATGAAAAGTTAGCTGAAGGTTTCAATTGGGACGATTTTTGCCCAGATCAAGATAATTCAAATGTTAAAGCTTGCATTGCTAATGCTTATGATTTGAAATGTGCTGAAAAGTGCAGAAAAGTCATGGAAGCTGCTGAAGCAAGACGGAGAAAGCTTGAAGAAGAGGAAGAAGAGGAAGAGAGATTAAAAGCTGAAGCTAAAGCTGAGAAAAAGAGAAGAGCTGAATTTTTACAATCAAACAGAAAAGTCAAAGAAATTCCTGAATTTGAAGTCAAAGTTGATGTAGAGCCTGTCAAAGTTTCTGAAGAGTGCATGAATTGTGATTCTTTAATCAAGCAGAACAATGAGTTGCTACACAACATAAACAGATTGAAAGAATCCTATGATACAATGAACAGAGAAATCAACAAGTATACTGATTCAAACGGTGAACAAATTGTGGCAATGAATACGCTGAAGAAAGCGTACCTGAGACAGCTTGATGATGTCAACTTTCACATAAAGAAATGTGCTGATCTAGAGTTGAAATTAGCAACTCAAAAGATAGAAACTGAGAGAGTCAACAAGTTATTAGAAAGTTACTCATGTTCTACTTTTGTTGTTGACATGATTTATCCGGTTGTAGAGAATTTGAAGACTTTTGAAGAAGTGAAGACTTCAGAAGGAAAGAAGTCAAAGACAAGAAAAGATGATGAAGTGAAGATTTCTAGTGAGAAACAAAGTGTTGTCTATAACAAATGTCCACCCCCGGTCGAAAATGGATATTTGTCTCGAAATCCAAATTTCGAAAGAGTCGAAAAGGCAATTAACTTACAGTGGGAGTCGGTGTCGTCAGATAACTTACCAGAAAATATTGATGTTACATTCACATCGTCTGACACTGATCATGAGTCCGAGTTGATTAAGCGTATGGTTGATCAGGTGTTAGATAAAGATGACATAGAGGAGTCAAAACCGGAGTCCAAGTCTGAGTCAAAGTCTGAGTTCGACAAGTCAAAGTCAACAATCCAAAAGGACAAACGGATTTATGATAAGAAATTTATGTTATCAAAATCTAATTTGAATGATGAACCGGTCAAATTAGCATATACTTTGAAAGATTCTGACAAATTATATTCTGATGAAGTTTTTCCAATAAGAGGTGTTAAACCAGACATGATCAAAAAGGTTTTCAAAATAACAGAAATTAATATTTCTGAAATAAAAGATTTAAATCTTAATGATAAACCTAAATCCTACGCCTCAAGAGTTCAACAACGTTTAAACAAGAAAAAGGGTTACAGTTCTGGTTCTGGTTTTCAAAAGAAACCAAACCAAAACCGTAATTTCAAAAGGAATGGTATAGGTTTTATACCACCGAAAAACTATAAAAATGAGAAAATTTATAAACCAAAAACTGTTTTTGTTTCAGGAACAAGTGCTGAGAAAGAACAAAAGAGTTCAATCTGGAAGGAGACAAATCAAGAATTCCTTGCCAAGAAGCTAGAAGAGCTGAAGAAGAATGTTGTTCCAAAGAAGATTGAAAAGAGAACATGTTTTCAGTGTAAAACTGTTGGTCATGTTGCTAGGGACTGTCCGAAGACATTCAAACCAAAACAGGAAGTCTCTGGTAAACTAAAAGAGAAAGTGATCGAGAAAACTGAACTTTCAACCCGAAAGTTTACAGGCTTTGAAAATTCAACCTTTGAGATTGGTGAATGTTCAAAGAATGTGGTTAAAAGAAAAGAAAATTTGATAAATCAAAAATGGGTTGTTAAGGGTTCAGGAAACAGTTCTGGTGATGAATCTGATTCCACAAAATCAGAGGAGCCACGTGTTGTGAAAAAGGTTGAAAAATCAGTTCTAACTATGAACGATGAAAATTTTCCACCTTTGCGGGCTGAAAATTTTAAGAAGAAAGTTGGAAATGTTGGAATTTCAAATCAATTTTATTCTGACAAGAAAAAATTTGATGTTGATAAGGCTTTCAACGGAACTGTGAAACACATTTTTGGCAAAATGGTCAATGGTAAGGCCAAAAGTATCAAAGAATTTTATGCTTCTAAAAGACGTGTTCACAAGTCTGTTGAAAGAAAAGAAGAAGAAGAGGTTGTTTCACCCAAGGAAGGTCAGGCTTGGGTGGATATATTTTTCAAAGAATAAAAACCAGACTTGCCGGAGATCCCAAGTTGGTAATCGTGGATCATAAATCGGCATCTTTCTTAATCTGTGTTTGAAAAGTTTTTGTAGGACTTGCCGGAACTCCCAGGTTTGTAAGCGAGGAGTAGGAATCAGCACTTTGAGAATTCAACCAACAGATGATGATTGGTTGAAAATGTTTGATTGGATTGATCTTACATGTGGTAAACCAGGGACATTAAGTTGTATCTGATTTTCTACAAGTGGTTGAAAAACAATGTGATGAACCAAACCCCTAACCTACTAATGGTTTTACAAAATCAACAAAACTTATTTTCCGGAAAAACCATTTGATTAAAACAAACTTAAGTGTTTTGAGATCATAATGGGAAAATAGTTTGTTGTGAGGGGGAGTTCTGATTGTTTATGCCAAGTGGATGGCGAATTGAGGCAATTCGATATCAGTTGTCATGTTTGTGTATAGTTTGTTTTCAAATTTCCTAAAATGTATTTGCATTTTAGGGGGAGTAAGAAATTTTCAGAAAATCCAAAAACATTAGAAAATTTGAAAAAGCCAAAAACATGATAAAATGAAAAATGAGTTTTTGTTGCATAAAAGAGGAAATGATAGTACACCAGTGGACGATCACAGCATGCTAAAGAATTGGTAAGATAAAAAGTGATAAACGGTCTCACTGATGATGTGCCAGTTGGTTTTTGCACATTTAGTAGATTGTGATGAGATATAAACCTAAATTTCAAACTTGCTTATATCGTGGGGAAACATCTCTCAGATATATGGGTAACCCCCGAAATCTCGTTTGAAAGATTCCTTTTTCTGATATACTAGGTCTTTATACTCAGTGATATCTGGGGTATTATTCATGGACTTCTGCTGAATGGAAGTTCTGACCTAGTCCTCGAATAATACTTTCTGAAATGCTTGAAACATAGCATCACCCTCAGCATATATGATAAGACAATAAAATTGCTTAGCAATGCTGTTGTAAAAAAGATCCTCTAAAGGGGACACACCCACAAGTTGAGTCATGATCTCTCTGCTGAACGGTAGTTCTGACCTGAGCTCTCATGATTCTTCATAATTTATTAACCCCTACAGATATCATTTGTGTCATAATTACCTGTAAGACTGAATATTGGGATCTGGATACGGGAGTATATTCTGAGGTGGGACACGCGATTGAGTTTAAGTTCTTAAGACATTAATCTCGTATCTCGAAACAGTTGAACTTTGTGTGAGAATTTAAGTGGACCAATATACTGACAATCTAAGTGAATCGTTTAGAACTTAAAATGAAATGAAGCTTAACGGTGTTGGTGATTTGTCTCAAAACTGATATGATCCTCTTGCACAAACTCACAAAAATATTGTCTGTAAATATTTCATTTTTGCATTTTCTTAATTCTACAAGTAGTGTCAGTTACTTTCTTTCAGAAAATCCAAAAAGATTTTAGTGTGTTTTAGCATAAATTTTGAAAAAATCCAAAAAGATTTTCGACAACTGGTGTTGGAAAGCTGAATTTCAAAATTCCGAGTGCTAAACATGATGAACAAATGGTTTGGGTGAAAGTGTTTGAAGATTGTTGAAATAAAATGAGAAAAGTTTTTGCAATAAATGTTATTCCTACAAGTGGTAAATTAGATTTGAAAATCCTATCCACAAATTGTTATCAGAAAATTTATTTTTGGGTAGAGTTTTTGCAGGTTGGCCGGGTTTCGATCCAGAGCAGGATGAAAGCCAGGTTATGATCTTGTGAATTCCAGACTACGATCCCAGCAGATTGAGAGGGGGAGTCTGAAGACACCATGATATTCAACATTTGAGATAGAGGAGTTTGTTGAAGATAAAGATAGAGAATGAGGATTCTTGTAATGACAAATACTTCAGAGGAAGATCGAAGACCGATAAAGACTGAAGATGTAAAGACTCGAAACATAAGACTCGTCAACATCAGAGGGGGAGTCTGTTGGTGCATTCATCTGTCGTCTTCGTCTTATGTTGAGTCTCAGTCTCGTTGCGGATCTGAAAGAGGGTGATGTCATCATTTTGGATGATGACATCATAATGATGAAGTCATCATAGCATCATCTCATAAGAGACAAAAGGATTTATGATAAGAAATTGTGATTTCATTCATAAAGTTTAGGTGATTTCGTCCGTATGTCATTGAGATGAGGTTCGCTTATATGTACAAGTGTGAGGTTCGCTTATATGTCATGTACATATAAGCGAATCCATGCCATCTATATATAGTTGTAAGAGCGAACCACACAAATAGTTGCAGGTGATTGTCTTCCGGTGAGCCACGAAGTGCTGCCGAAGTGTTGTCAGGTCTGTAATCGATTGTATATCAATAAAAACAACAGATTAAAGTGAATGTTCGCTGAATTACACCGAAACACTTGTTTCCGCCTCTTGTTTTGGTGAAAAACTCTTCTAACCGACTCGTTCGGATCCGAAACCGATCCTACAGAAGATAAGATACCAGCGAAATTGTTATTTCGCTGGTTATCAAATTTTCTTTATAAATATCTTGTGAAACCATCACTTTTCAAAATTTTCACAAACTATTTCCTCATCTTCTTCGCTAATCATCGGACATACTCCCTAAAATATTCACAAGATTCAATTTCATTCTAAGATTTCAGGTAAACCTTTCAGTTAATCATCTCCGACATCATCAACATTCACCTGTTGATATCTTAGATTGTAGATTCAATGCTTAATCCTTGAGTTTAATTTATCTCTCTAGATTTAAACTTCATCCACATAAATCAGTTGTCGTTTGAGTATGTTGTTAGTGCGAAATAGGTTAATCTATGATATCGAAATGTTTGTTCTCGTTTAGATCTGTCTGTCGTCAGTGTTGATTGTTAAATCGGTGAAGAAAAATTGGGGGTTTTAGAAGGGTTTATCAAGAAACCCTTGAATATGGCGAATTAACGATGAATGTAGCGAACTCAGCGAAATTAACATGGAATCTCAAACGACTGACGGAATAATCTATTTCACCGGTAATGTGGCTGAGACAAGTGTCTCCGCTGCTAAATCGTTCCGGAACAGAACTCGGTCGTCGCTAAGTTCGCTAGCGAATTTATCTCGGTAAAGATAAGACTTGATCCGACATCGTTGTCGATGATATTTTCGGATCTCGATCATACACATCAGCGAAGACAACCATCCGGGCTGTCAGCGAAATTATCTGTTTATTTTTTTAATCTTTATTTTTTTGTAAATATTTCTCTTTTAACCTAAATTCTTTTTAAAACGTATATATCTTTGTACATACTGCTCTTTATTCTTACTTTTTCTTGTAAATATCTGTTTCTATCTCGAAATTTCTCTCACTTAGCTCGTTTGATGTTTCAAAAACAGGATGGTGAAAATTATTGAGTGGGATAATACGTTGAAGCACAATCAAAGTATCAATTTCGAGCAAATACCACAGGATTTTCAGGACGCAGCAAGATGGATACGGTCTAGCAGAATCGGTTACGCAGTTGAAACAGTAGTTCCCATTTATCGCATCCACATTCAAGAGTTCTGGGAAAATGTGAAGACTGAATCTATCAACAACAACAGAGGAATTTCTTCAACTGTTCGCAACAAACGTATAGAAGTGACTGAAGAAAGGATTCGCAAAGTTTTGAAGCTAAAAGATAACGCACAAGATCCAATATCTTTGAGTAAGGAGTATGTGTTGGACGGATTTCGTGGTATGGGATATGTAGGAGACTTTCGTCAAAAGAAGGAGATTAAGAGAAGTGGGCTCACAAGGGACTGGAGATTTATAGTTCATGTCATTGCTATGTGCCTAGCTCATAGAAAGGGTGGATATGATGGACTGAATCTAGAGTGGTCGGCAGCCATGTTAAACCTGTGTTTGAATCAAAAATTCAACATCTCTGGTCTAATTTTCAACTACTTGCTAGAGAATGTGAGTGGGCGGACTTGGGCAATGTATCCTCGTTTCATCCAGATGCTGATCAACGATCAGTATGAAAATCCACCGAATGATGGAAATCTGTACACCTTTCATGTCCCAACAAGTCGTCAGTACACGGAGATTAAGACAAATGAATGGGTCTTGTTACATGACTGGATGTATGTAGCTGAGAGACTGCCATTGGTTAAAGAAGCTTACAGAAAATACAGAGAGGCTCTTCGAGAAAAACAACAAAGAGCTGCACAAGCGGAAGCAGAGGCTGTAGAAAAGGCAGAACGATCTAAAGGAAAAAGAAAAGGAAAGCAAGCTGCTGAAGATGAGCCTCCAAAGAAGAAAAAGGCATCTGAAAACCCAAAAAGATTCATGGGTGCAAGCTTTAGAGCAGCTGAATCTGAAGAACAGCGTCAACATATCAAAGATATGAAAGAAATCCACTCATTGCAGGAAAAAGAAAAGAGAGAGAAGAGCCTCAAAAGAAAAGAAATGTCAGAATCTGAAAGGCCCAATACGGTAACAGGGGAGGTACAGTCTCTCGATGATTTTGTTGATGCATTGTTAACTAATCCGGATGAAGGCTCGGCAAGCAAGAAAACTCCTCCGAAAAGGAAATCAACAGATGAAGGTCCCTCAAAGTTTCCTCAAGTCAAACCAACGAGGATCTCTAAGCCTCCAGTGATTCCACAAAGAGTTCGTCCTTTTCAAGAAATTTATGATAAACTCATTAAAGACACTGGTCCATCTTCAGCCAAGGAAATTTGTCTTCTCAAAAACCAAGTTAACGATACAAACATTTTAAGAGAGAAGTTAAAGGATCAGCGTAAGAAGAACAAAGAAATGAATGCTTATATGGCCAAGCAATCAAAATTCATCAGATTCCAACAGATGGGGATTGAAAAACTGTATAGAATGATGAGGAGTATGTGTGCAAAGATGGAAATGGGGCCTATGTTCTCTTTCGAGGAAATTTTCGATTTTGATGCCTTTGTAGAAGAAGAAACCACCAGAAAGGCGAAAGAAGCAGAGGCAAAGAAGAAGCGTCTGGAGTTAACCGAAAAGGTGACTGAAGGAGATGAGAGTGAAGAAGAAGAGGTTGATAGAGATGAGATGCCTGCTAGATTCAGTGAATGGGGTCTAGAAGAGGAAGTGTTATACGAGTAGGAAGATGGAAAAACTTTCTCCCCCCAGCATCCAGAGTGGTTCAAGAAAGAAAGAGAAAAACTCCCTGATTTTTATCAGGTGATAACTGTCTAAAAGACTGAAGCCAATGACAAAATCATCACCTGGATGTATGACAATTTGAGAGGAATGTTTGTGGTTAAAAGACGAGGCAGAGTGATTCAGTACTTCCAGACTGGATTTGATCTCTTTACTCTTCCTAGGTGGGATTTGCGTGAGCTTGGCCGTCTGGATATTCTAAATCCACAAGATAGAAGCATTGGCGGGGATTTTGAGCGCATTATTGCTAAAGAATGCAACAAGGGTTTCCCGAATCACAGGCCACAGCGTCCAAGACGGAGAGTGTCCAAAACAACCATAGATCCAGTAACGGGAAAAGGAAAGGTGACGTGGGTGACTAACCCTGCTAAAATTGTCACGAGAATCAAGCTTCCTGAAGAAGTTCCTGTAGCCCTCAACAATTTCAAGAAATGGTTCTATGATAGCAAAACTGGTGAAGTTGTGATCAGATCCAACGAAAACATAGATATCAGAATCTTGGATCCTATGGACGTGTTTATGTTTGGACTCTCCGATCTAACGGTACTAAATGCAAGCCGCATAAACGTTGGAGCTGGAAATGCTAATCTTGAGGAGGCCATGCTATTTCAGAGAGCGGTAGAGCGAGCCTGGAAGATAAAGAGAAAAATGTTGGATCTCGTAGACAAAATCGAAAAAAGAAAAGAAACTGATGAAAATAGGAAGGAAGCGAGGAAAAAGAAGAAACATGAAAGAAAGAAAGAAAAGACCTCTGCTTCAACAACAAAGCCCACCACAACCTCCCAGCCAACATCATCGCCTCCGGCCTCATCCACATATGAGGTCACTATGGAGGATCCACCAACAAGTGAAGCTGTTGCTACTCAAGAAACTCTGGTTGCACCAATCGAGACACAAGCACCACCAGAAATGGCAGTGCATGAAGACAATCCCAAAGAGCCTGAAAAGCCAGCTACAGAGAATCCAGTGGAAACAACTGAAGAATGAGAAGACAAGTATGCAACGATCTATGGGGGGTATTGTTGGAACTTTTGAGATCGTTCATACTTGTACTGGATTAGTTTTACAGCTGTTTGTTGCTAATTTACTAGTATAGGGGCTTATTTTGTAATTTCATGAAACTAGAAATCCTGACTTGGTGTAGTTAAGATTCCAGCAAATTTATAAATTTGCTGGCAAGTCAGGCACTATATATAGCCCAAGTATTGTAACATTTGCAAGCTTTTGGCTCTTTGGTGAATGAAGTGTTGTTTACATTAAATCTCTTGATATTGTGCTCAAATCTGTATTCCAAGGTGCTTTACTGCTCTATTTACTTGTTTGGATTCAATACAACACTGGTTGTATTCATCAATCCATTAGCTTCATCTTCATTCTTGATTGTTCTTAACTTTTTCATAGTTCAAACACTTAATCAATAGGTGTTTTGGACTAGAACAACCAACCACTGTGATCCGGATTAATATTGGGATCTACAATATGCTCGAGACTCCTGTGATCGGTGTAAATGGTGCACTTGGTACCGTATAGGTAATGTCTCCATATCTTAAGCGCGAAAACAACTGCTCCCAACTCCAAGTCGTGCGTAGTGTAGTTCCTTTCGTGATCTTTAAGTTGGCACGATGCATAAGCAACGACCTTATCGCGTTGCATAGTCCTTGGATGGAAGCGTCGCAGTAAACCACAAAATCTTCTGTGCCATCAGGCAATGAGAGGATAGGCGCGCTACAAAGTCTATCTTTTAAGTGTTGAAATGCGGACTCCTGTGCATCACCCCAACGATAGGTGACACCTTTCTGAGTCAGTGAAGTGAGAGGTTGCGCAATCTTTGAGAAATCCTTGATAAATCTTCTGTAATATCCTGCCAAACCCAAGAATTGGCGGATTTATGTTGGTGTGCGGGGTGCAGGCCAGTTCTTGATCGAGTCAACCTTGGATGGATCAACATGAATCCCATCCTTGTTTACCACATGGCCTAGAAAGTGGACTTCGCGAAGCCAGAAGTCACATTTCAAAAACTTGGCATACAACTGCTCTTTACGAAGAAGTTCCAGGATAAGCCGCAGATGCTGCTCGTGTTCCTCCTGACTCTTAGAATAGATCAGGATGTCGTCGATGAACACTATGACAAACTTATCCAGGTAAGGCTTGCACACTCGGTTCATGAGATCCATGAAGACCGCTGGAGCATTTGTCAATCCGAAAGGCATAACCAGAAACTCGTAATGGCCGTAACGAGTTCTGAATGCTGTTTTGGAGACGTCCTCATCTCGTACTCTCAGCTGATGGTATCCCGATCTCAAATCAATCTTAGAGTAATAACTCGACCCTTGCAACTGGTCGAATAAGTCATCAATGCGTGGAAGAGGATAATGATCCTTCACGGTCACTTTGTTGAGTTCGCGGTAGTCAATACACATTCTGAAGGTACCGTCTTTTTTTTTACGAATAACACTGGAGCTCCCCAAGGCGAAGAGCTAGGACGTATGAAACCCTTTTCCAAGAGTTCTTGTAGTTACGTGGACAGTGCTTCGAGTTCTGATGGAGCTAGACGATAAGGTGCTCGAGCTACTGGTGCTGCTCCAGGAGCTAGCTCGATATGAAACTCAACTTGGCGATGAGGCAGAAGACCAGGTAATTTCCTCAGGAAATACCTCGGGAAAGTCCCGTACAGTAGGTATGTCTTCTATCGTCCTTTCTTCCGTGGATGAATCAGAAACGAGGGCTAGAATAGCGGTGTGGCCCTTTCGCAGACACTTCTGGGCCTTAAGGAAAGAGATGATGCCTACAACAGCACCACCCTTGTCACCACGAATCACGAGGGGTTCTTTACTAGAACGAGGGATACGGACGATTTTCTCCTTGCAAATAATCTCCGCTTGGTGTTGAGATAACTAGTCCATCCCAATAACAACGTCAAAACTACCCAGAACGATAGGAATGAGGTCGATAGAAAAGGTCTGATCGGCAAGGACAAGCTTGCAATCCCTTAACTACATGTGTAGCCTCTAAACTTTTACCATTTGCTAACTCTACGATGTGCTTGGTGTTCAAAAGTGTTGGGGTGCGCTTAAGCTTTTGACTAACTTTTAAGGACACATAACTAGTATCGGCACCCGAATCGAATAAAATAGTAACAAAGAAGTCATTCAGAAGAAACTTACCCATCACAACGTTGGGATCGTTCCTTGCGTCAGCCTGACCAATCACGAAGGTGCGACCTAGGGCGCCATTGCCATTATTGTTACTCCCGTTTTTGCCTCCATTGTTGTTCTCATTTCCTTGGTTGTTGTTCTGATTCTGATTTTGATTTATCTGTGGACGGTGCCTCTTGAAGTGACCCTCATCACCGCACTGGAAGCATCCCTTATTACCCTGCTGGTGTTGCTGTTGGTTTTGGGGAGCTTGTGGCTGCTATTGCCGATTCTGTTTCGCGGGTCGTGAGCTCTGGCAATCTTTGGCTTCATGTCCAAACTTGTTACATCTCTGACAACGACCCTTGTTGCACGGCCTGCTGTGGTGCAAACTACGTCGATTGCACTTAGGGTGATTTCCCCTGTATCTACCCTGACCTTGACTTCTAGAAGGCTGCTGACTGGGGTTCCTGTGTTCATATGTCCTTCGCTGCTGGGACTGAGACTAAACTAGAGTAGAACCCTCGCCCGAATTTCCATCCCACTTGCGCTTGTTGTTACTGGGAGCATCAGTAGTAGTAGCGTTAATACGCTTGGGCAGCTTGCCCTCTTCCACCGCCTGATCGGTGAGCTGGTGTGCCAAACGAACGACTTGCTGGATTGTAGGAAGGTTGGCCGCACTTACAGACCCTTGGATTTCCGGGACTAAGCCTCTGAGGTATAGCTTGATTTGCCTAGATATGGGTTGTGACATGTTAGGACATAAGGCAGCCAAGTCGTTGGACCTCTTTGTGTATGCCTCAATCTCTGATCCTTCCATCTTCAAACCATAATACTCTATCTCAAGTTTCAGAATGTCGTCTAGGTGGCAGAACTCTTCCTTAATCCAATCCTTGAAGTCGCTCCAGAGGATGGCATTCGCGTCTGCCAACCCGAGCATCTGAACCTGTGCGTTCCACCAAGAATACGCCTTCCCTTGCAACATGCCAGTAGCGTACTCTACTCGTTTGCTGGTAGGGCTTTCACTCTCTTCGAATGTATATTCGATTCTTCGGATCCAGTGTAGAAGGCCGATTGTCCCTTCAGTGTCGTCGAAAGTGGGAGGTTTGCATTCCAGGAACGCCTTAAAGGTGCCCATGCGTATTTGAAGGTGCATGGGTTGACTCCCTGTTTGGGTTGCTAAGGCTTCAGCAATCCGTTCGTTAATCAAGGTCGTCAGCTGACCCTGGGTCATGTCGAGACGTCCACTCATGATCTTCACATCGAAGGAACACACGTAAGAAAGGTGTCGCAAGGTGCGTAAGTGTGGGGTGACAGAAGAGAGTAAGCACACAAGGTTCAAATAGCAGTTATCACACTAACTAATGCATACTATGATCAAATGTGCTACTAGCAGGTAGGCAATACAAACATAAACCATATTACCTATAATGTTGAGTCTTGCACGTGGAGCGAAGCGTCGTTGTGGATCGTTGAGCACTGTACAGGTTATAGTCTGGTTTTATCAAAAAGCTTTCCCCTTTTTTTTTTAAACCAAGTTCACTATAACCAATGGCTCTGATACCAATCTGTCACACCCCCAAATTCCACCATGCGGAGTATCACCGCTTGGAGGCGTGACATGACCAGTATCGAGCCACCAATCATATTGAACAACGTATTTAAGTAAATGAAATCAACCACAATACAATTGGTGACCAAAAGTAAGTTAACCAAGTTTAATTTAATCAGCGGAAGCATAAGACATTAAACCAAATCATAAGTTCGTAGTTCATAAGTTTTAAAGACTTAAAACACAAGTTTCATAAGTTCATAAGGTTCATTTAATAAGTACGGAACATAACAGTTCGCATCCCACAACGACCTTCTCCTCGTGCAAGCTCCATAGCATCTAACGACCTGCAAAGCATGTAATAACGAGTCAACAACAAAGTTGTGTGAGTTCACGGTTGGTTGTCCATTTTAGACTTGTTTCCAAAAAACGTAGTTTAATCTTAATCAGCTATCCAGCCGTGGGGGTCACCCCATAGTTCGAAAACGTTTATTAGTTAACCATCCCATGTTCACCTTCCCTGGCTATCCAGCCCGGCACTCCGGCCGTGGGAGCTACCCCATTATTTAGACTACCGGACTCGTTTATCATATCGACTACTAACCAAAATTTCTTGTGCCCTAGCGTCGGTGTCTATCATCACCGACGTGCCATAGTCCATTAGTACACACCCACACGGTGTGATGTTTGTTAAACCTAATAGCGCTATTAACTAATGACCCGCTCGCCATAGCCTCGGCGATTAAGTCGATACAAAAAGGGAGGGACTTCGCTGATAGAGTTCTAGTCCAGTAAGTCTAATCCGTCCCAACAGGACGAGGAATTTACATTCCTGAACACGTCCCAAAGGACGAGGAATCCCTATTCCTGAACCCATTCCCATTCCCACCGGGAATTACCATGCTTTGTAGAAAAGTGTGAACTCACCTCGGTTTGCTCGGTTAGATTCTCAAATATAGTTAACAATCAAGGTCGGTCAATCACGTCCTAATAAGGTACGGATAACAATTAGTTTCTCATGCATAACACGTATCCAACGTACGGTTTATTTACACATTACTTCTACCACATAACATGTACACACTTTAATAGTTCACGCTCATATAAACATTCCACCTATAGCTACTCAAGAATAAGCATACGATATTGCACATGTTACTTTCATTCACATATAACATGTTAGATCATCCTCAGATAACATACTCGACATTTAGACACGCAGTTTACGACTTATGTCATTTCAGCTTTTATGTTCAAAACTGGGCTGTTTTCGGGGATTTTAATAAAATAGTTAACTTGTTCCAAAAATTCCCAACTTTTTACAAAAGGTCTTAAACGATCCAAATATTATTGTGTAAAAATATCGGGATCTAATTCATCACCAATATTTTATAAAAATTCATTTTCCGGACTGAACTTAGATTTATCTTTTTCTGACTGCAGTCCACGGAATAATTTATTTAAAATTCATCGAGAGTCCGATTTACGAAATTCCAGTGAGGGAATTACAAATATATCGGTGGTCGCCTACAGTACAAATTTCATGATCTAACTCTACACAGAATTCAAGTTATGACAGAAAACAGAACGCATATTTTCAGCAGTAAAAATGCAGCTCTAGCTGCTGTTACAAAACGACACTTTAAAAATAGTAAACGGAGTCCAAAAATTATGATTCCAGTGCCATTAGAACCGTATTTCAGAATACATAAATCTAGACTTCAGAAAATACATTTTTCGTTTTATTAAGATCCTATTACAGCCAACTGAAGTTGGCTGTAATCACCAATCAGACTCCTGTTTTCAGCTTTTAGTTTTCTAACTCGTGTTCGATTGATTCCGTTAACATGTTTAGTGATCACAACGACATCAAAGATCAATATTAACAAGAAAATCATCAGGAAATCAACAAGAATCAAACAACTTCATATTAACATCACTTCATCACAATTCCTTTTTATGTAAACATTATGTTCATGTTTCTAGTTCAAGTTTCTTTGTGTACTTTAAGTTTATCATCATGTAACTTACTTTAACCACTTAAATAACATGAATAATGAATGGATCTAAGTTCTTACCACTAGTTCAAGACTAGGGAAGTTCGAGTGAAGAAAAGTGGTGGATAAAAGAAAACGAGAGCGGTCCTTCAACTTCCGAGAACACCGAGCTTCGTTGTGCACCTTCCTAACACCTTTGTATGCTTGTAGAATGCTTGAAGAAGATCAAGTGATGGTGGTGGTGGTGCTCTTTGGTTCAGCCGAGATCAAGAAGGGAGGGAGAGTTTTTGTGGTGTTGTTTGATGTGTAAGGATAAGAATGGTGATCTAGTGGTTAGTATTTATAAATCCCCAACACTTAATTACCCATTAGATAACATGCCCCCTAAGTACATTGCAAAACAATTAAATAAATCAATAAAATCAAGTGGGGATTCCCACTTCTAGAACCGATTTTTTTTTTTTGGGGGGGGGGGGGGGGTTTAGTTGGGTGGTGATGGATGGTTAGGTAACTTAGTTAGTTTCCAAGTGCTTAGTTAGGGATTTATGTGTGTTGAGTAATATATAGTGTGTTAGGGTGTTCGGGGACCCTAACTAGCTTAGAAAAATAATAACAATGTGTTTGACAATATTTTTGTGTTTCGGGTAGTGTTCGGTTGTTCGGTTCGATACTGTTCCTTTAAACTGCTTAATTAATCCGTAAAGTGTCCTATATATAAATTTTTGTAACGTTTTTTTATTTTCGACACTCAGGAAAGCATAACGGACTATTTAGTAACTTTTATGTACACTACAAGTATGTTAACAAGCACATGTAATTATAACATAGTAATCAGAAAGCAGTTAAGTGATTCAGCACAGTCAGCAAGCACTTTAATTATCATTAATAAATCGTACGGATACATGAGATTTTGAGGGTTGTCACAGGATAGTCCGTGACGCGGATGGGGATTAGTTTTTGGTGTTAAGTGTATATGAAATTACTAAAATGCCCTTGTTATTAAAAACCTGAATCATTCTTTATCTTCTTCTTCTAGATCAGAACCACCATTACCATCACCCAACATCCTCTCATCACCACCTTGCACAAACCTCCGACCACCACCCTCTCAGAACCTCCGGCCACCACCACTCCCATCATTACTCTATCATAACCTAACATCCTCCAATCCCCACCATTCATTCCCACCTTGCCGGAGATCTATTCTCCGACCACTTTCTTCAAATCATTAATAAAAAGTTGTTAGTAACATATGTGTCAAAAAGTGACAAGCTTCATGTAAAATCCTTAAAATCAATAGTAAAAACTTGCTTCAAACCAAATAGTAAATAATACTACTATCAGATCAACAATCGAATAAGCTTTAATATAATCTGGTGCAGAATTGGTACTCATTGTATTCTAAATAGCCATTATCTCTAACAATTAGGTTTTGCTTTAATTTTGGCTTTAAACAACGACGATATACCATTTATCTTTTCTTTCGCCACTGAATTAAACAAAGTTCAATACCAATGCTTTAAAACACAACGATCCACCATTTTTATTTGATTACTGAGACAGAGTTCAATACCTTGCTCTTTACTTATACGCAGAATTAAAGAACAAAAAACGAAAGTGGCCGAAGAATAGATCTCTGGCAAGGTGGGGGTGAATGGTGGGGATTAGAGGATGTTAGGTGGTGATACAGTAGTGATGGGAGTGGTGGTGGCAGGAGGTTATAGGAGGGTGGTGGTCGGAGGTTTGTGGAAGGTGGTGATGAGAGGATGTTGGGTGGTGGTGATGATGGTTCTGATCTAGAAGAAGAAGAAGATAAAGAAGGATTTAGGTTTTTAATAACAAGGTCATTTTAGTAATTTCACATCCACTTAACACCAAAAAAATAACCCCCATCCGCGTCAGGGACTATCCGAGAATGAAATTGCAAAAGTTGGGGACTATAGCTATAATTTAAGAAAGTTATGGATTGAAGATGAAAATTGTGCAAATCAGAAGGACTATCCGAGCACTTTTCTCTTAATTAATGGATTATATAAAGGAGGAGCACAAAGTAACAAACTGAATTACATCCTAACCTAGAGGGTAGAGTGTGTAACATTTACACTTGAAAAAATTTGCCTAGCCATCAATATACGACACCGTTTAACGTTTTCCACTTTTCCCTGCATATATAACGTTTCGCTTCACAATTCGCACACAATCACAGACATCAGCAAAACCCTTGTTCCTGGTGCCTCTTCAACCACAAAAAAAAACTACAAAATTCAAACCCTTGTCAATGGTGAAACCAAAACAGCTGCATAATTTCAATCTACCCCCAGGGCTGACGTGGGGGAGTAAGAAATTCTTGAGGTGCAGCAACTTTGATCCAGTTCCTGCAATGCCTGATGACGATGAATCTTCAGATTCCGACGAGCATAACAACACCCGTTCTGTCGAAAACATCCATGCTGAAGTTAAGGAGGTTCCTAGATTTCCAGCAGAAGATAGATCGGAGAAGAAACCCTCAAGGACTCGAAGGAACCTTGAGAAGAAAGAAGACAGGCCTAAATTTTCAATCGCGCTATCGCGAAAAGAAATCGAGGAAGATTTCATTGCAATGACGGGGAAGAAACCACCGAGGAAACCTAACAAGCCGCCTAGAAGTGTTCAGATGAAACTAGATGTAAGCAATTGTTTATGCAAATTCAAGAATTTTCGGTCGAAATAATATTTAAAGTTTTTAACAATGGTTGTTGTTTGATTTATTTCACAGGCTCTAACCCCAGGTTTATGGCTCTCTGAAGTTAATCCTGATCGATACAAAGTGGATGAAAACCTAAAGATTTGAAGATAGTTGTGTAATCGATCAAAGGTTTGTAGGTGTTGTTTGGATTTCAGACAGTTATAAGGTATAGTTGTAGTCAACTATAATGTTGTTTGTGCTTAGTGAATTACCAGTGCTAGGGTTTAAACTTCTGTCAGAGATTCGTAATTTTTAAAAATTTAAAACTGAACTAGGGTTTATGGTGTTTCAGTTGTTGATTTATGCATTTTTAGGGTTTATGGTGTTCCAGTTGTTGATTTATGCATTTTTATATAATATTTGGGAGTGTTTAATGTTCAACACAATGCAAAATCGGTACAGTTTCATTTTTAACTGTAAAATCCGTTAGCAAAATTATAATCTCATTATAAATGTTTAGATTATATAGTTAGTTTGATGATAACAACGATGTGTTGATATAGATTCAGGAATATAATAAAGTCATACTTGTAATGAAGATATATGAATACACATTCGTGTATTCTTATTAAGTATATATTTTTTGCCTAGTTATGAGATCATATAATAAACTGTCATATCATCAAAGTAAATATAAAGCTGGTGATAGGGATGGCACTCGAATCCAACCTGATGGGTAAATCCAATCCGGCACATTTGGAACGGGTTTGGGGGTAGAGAATTGGGCTTGAGATTTTTTTTTTTTTTTTTTTTTTGAGGGTTTTGGATTTGATGATATAGGTGATTACCCGATTAAGTGTACCCATTCACCCAATTATATATCCATTAAATTTCTTTTATTTTTTTTACATGTGTAATATATATGACATATTAATTATTCGCATACAATGTTTTTGTTATCTATTCATTTTAGTTTTTTGTATAATACATTTTGGTATTTTATTTATATACATTGTAATTATTTGATATATTTTTATATTGATAATGTTAAATGTGATTTTTCTTTAAATTAACACTAGAATTACCACCCGCCACAATGCGGCGGGGGATTCATTAGTTATATATCATGTTAGATGAAAGACAAATGTTTCTCACATGACCACGAGCCTATGTGTAAAACAGAGAAAAAAATAACTAAGTCGATCTCTGACTCGCACGTTGCGACAGACCTATCAAATGGGAAAAATAGACGCGCTGCGATGGACATGTCAAACAGGAAAAAATAGATGAAAAAACGTTTAACCCCACACACACGTCGTGGCGTGTTAACTCGGAAATTTAGAACGACACGTTAAAGGAGAACTTATGAAAGATGAAAAGTATATAAGAGACTAAAGTTGAAAGTAAAAAAGTGTTGAGATTAAATTGCAAAAGATGAAAAGTTTTGGGTTGAAAGTAAAAAAAAATTAAAAGGGTTAAATTGCAAAAGATGAAAACTTTTGAATTAAAAGTGAAAAAATCAAATTAATCAAAGGGGTTAAAATACCAAAGATTGAAACTTTAGACTTAAATTGCCAAAGATTGAAACTTTAGAGTTAAAAAAAATCAATTTCAAATTATGAAAACAAAAGAGATAAATAGATTTAGTTAAATTGATGTTTATTATTATTATTATTATTTAATAAAAGAGATAAATAAAAAATAAGGGTGAGAAATCACCAGAGAATGACACGTGTCCAAAAAGGATTTTTGTTTATTAGTATAGAAAGATGTTTACCTGAAATCCCCGAGTATATCCCGATATCTAACGAGTTTTAAAACGGATTTAAGACAAAATTATCTAGTCAAGTTTGGGGTTGAGATTACCTAAACTCACCCATTATCATCCCTGGCTAATGTGATGTGGCAAGAAGGTAATGGCTGAGGGTGGGAGAGGGTATGAAAGTGGGGATGAAAATGAAGTGATTTTATATATTATTGAAAGTCTTGGTCGTATATAAAAAGGACTGGTCTATTCGCACACGGCCTTTGTCTTTTTGCACACTCAAAGCGCCCCGCTTTGGCCATAGCGGGGCGCTTTGGACAAGGTCAACAGACAAGGACTGACAACTAGTCTATTCGCACACGGCCTTTGTCTTTTTGCACACTCAAAGCGGGGCGCTTTGAGTGTGCAAAAAGTCAAAAAGCTTGGGCTGGAGTTTGTGTTGTTTTTTTTTTTTTTGAAATAGGTGGGATGTAGGTTAGTTTGGTAGTGTTTTTTTGGAGGAAAAAATTGTATTTGAGTTTTATAATACGTTTTTTTATAATTACGTTTTTTTACGTCATTATTTTTATAGAACGTATATAATATAAGTGCGTCTTTATAAACTGTTAACCTTGTTTATTTTGTTAAATTAAACGAACACGTTAAATAAAATGTACAAAAAGCCATAAGAATTAAACGTAAACAATCAAAAACCAACGTGATGTAAATAGAAGATTAACTGCAATATATATATATCTATACTATATAATAAAAGAAACTTGATTTTGGACACGTGTCACTCATTGAAGACGTCTACATTTGTAATTTCCTACATTTTCATACTTAATATTATTATTTACCAAATTGACACTTTTTTATTTAGTTTACCCTTATCTCTTATTTTATGAAAAAAATAATCGATGATTCTATCTCTTATTTTCATATTGCATTTTTTTTAAATTTAGTTTGTACTTATCTTTTCCGTTCAAATGGGACAGAAGTAAAATTATTGGGTTTCACATTTGTAATTAGTTATTTTTTTATTAAGATGCTATCGTTCTATTTGTTCATGTTCAAAATGATCAGAAAAAAAAAAACTCAATTATTTTTGTTTCTAGGAAATCATAATCCTTTTATTTGATTCAATCATTATAGAAGTTTTAAAACTAAAATATAATCTATCATAATCAAATTCACATTTCAAAACCCTCAAAATTCAACCATTCAATAATCACAATTATTCACACATATAAGCCCATATATAATCTAACCTACTTTTAATAAAGGATTCCAATTAATTCTACATGAAATTCATAAAGACTTTTTGTTATACACTTAATTTCATATATAATCTAATCTAACTTTTAATAATGTATATATGTGTGGACGCTTGGAGGGCAAAAGTGAAATTGCACTAATGTTAACGTTATTTCACTAAGTTTGTGAAAATAACGTTAAAAGCGGCAGACGGTTAATCATGCATCATCATCATGTGGTGGCGTTGATAGCAGAAAGACAAAAGGGAACATGCACTAATCGGTTTTTGTCCCGATTGCTGAGTGTTATGTGCCTTATGTCCAAAGCTTGATGCAAAACTACTATCGAGTCGGGGGTCTTACTGAAAGCAGCCTCTACATCTTACTCTTCTCAGACCCTACCTTAGCTTTGCTATTTGTGGGATTTACTGAGTATGATGATGTTGATTTGGTATATATAATTAGATTTATTCAACCCGTATAATACACGGGGTTTATAAAGATATAATTTTTTTTATTATTTAGTTTATAAAATTACATTTATCCAAACCCGTGTAATATACAAGGTTACAAAATTACATTTATTTAACCCGTGTAATACACAGTGTTTTTAAAAATATAATTTTTTTTATTATTTAGTATATATAATTAGATTTATTCAACCCGTACAATACACGAGTTTTTATTATTTGGTATATAAAATTACCTTTATTCAGTACAATACATGAGGTTCTTAGATATATAATTTTTTTTATTATTTAATATATAAAATTACATTTGTTTAACCCGTGTAATAAACGAGATTTTTAAAGAATAATTGTTTTAATTTAGTACATAAAATTACATTTATTCAACCCGTGTAATACACGGGGTTCTAACCTAGTATTTATATATATCAGTTTGTACATACAAAACAAAAAGGTACAACTGAGTACATAATACATAACAAATCACTATACAAACAAACTAAGGTACTAATCCTCGTGCGGTGGGGACGGTGGGAGAGGAAGTGGAGGCAACCCAGCGAGCTCTCGCAGAGAAACGAGCGTCTCGATGATCCAGTCAGTGCGTGCGTCTAGGCGTCTGAGGCGCCGGTCGAAGTCCCGAGCCACCTCGCGCGCTACCGGAGGCAGGTCAGCGTAAACGTGCTGCGGGTACTGTGGCGGCTCAGGAGCTGGCTGAACTGGTGGTACCGGGATCTCCTCGACTTGCTCCTCCTGAGCCGGATCCTCTAATACAGGCTGAGCCTGAGCCTGAGCCTGAGGTTGAGCCTGAGCCTCAGCCTGAGGCTGGCCCGGGAACTGATCGAGTCCCAGAGCCTGTAGCTGAGCCTGCCGAGCGGCCGCCTAAACATCAGGAGGGGCCAACACTCCAGGCCTCACCTCAATAACAACCGGGATGACCTCCGGCACCGGCTCCGGCTGCCAAATCAGCCCGTCTCCGCCCCTAAACCTCAGACCAACATCAAAGGTACGGGTGATCTGCATGCTAGAAACTGACGCGTGGCCCAACCTGGTAGACGGGACCGGAGCAGACAGCACCGGATCATGCTCGGGTACGAGCCCGAGCGAGCGTGCGATGGCGGTGATGTATGAGCCAGTGTGCACGTACCCGCGGAGCTGCCGGTGGTATGTTGTGGCAAAGTAATCTGCCAGGCAGGCTGCTAGATCGCAGGGCTGTCGTCGCAGTAGGCAGTATAGAAAGAAAAGGTCACTGAGGTTGACCTTCTCCCTGCTGGCACCCCGCGGCACGATAGTTGCCGCGATAACATGGTGCAGGTATCGGAACAAGGGGTCTTTAATGGTGGTGGCCTTTTGCCAGGATTTCCCAAAGGGAACCCTGGAAATGGCCCTCCAGAAACTGATAAGCGTCTGCCTGTCCATCATCCTAACCGCCTGCGTATATAAATCAGTATCAAGCTCGGCCTCTGTGTACAAACCTGTATAAACAAATAATATTAAATAAACAAATAATAATAATAAACAAATAATATTAAATAAACAAATAACATTAAATAAACAAATAATAATAATAAACAAATAATATTAAATAAACAAATAACATTAAATAAACAATGGGGATGGCGCGCAACCTCGCGCATCTCCCCCTCGCCCGTGACCCCGGCGGAAACTGCAGGTACGGACATGCCGGCTCTCCCTGCTCTCCCTCATCTCCCACCTCTCCCTCAGCCTCCATATGCTCAATCTCGTCATCGGATTGTTTTTTGTCAGCGTTCGCAAGATACTTTGGTTGGGAATGTCTTGCTCTGCCAGCTCCTTAACCAGTTTTTTATCCTCCGAAGAAAGCCTTCTCGCATACGCGTGACCCTCTAAGTTTTCAATAGGAGTGTGGTTATGCTTCGCCTTCGTCACCTCGATCCTCCAAACACTTCCGGATGATTCCGAAAACCCGATCATCTCGAACGGGAAGCCTATTTTCTTGCTACCTGTTTTCCTCTGTGTAGCTATACTCTTATGCTCCCCACCAAAAGTACATTGAAACCAAATCTTGTAATTCTCTCCTCTTTTATTCGACCTCTTAACCACAATGAGGTAACCGTTGTCTTTTGCCGTGTCTTGTACCCAACGCACCAACTCTTTACGTGACGAAAAGGTCTGCGTTGTATCAAACGAAAACGTAACCGGGTAACAGCCTTCCTCGTCAACAGACACGTCACCCGGCTCACCATCGTCACCGAGGTCCGAATATACTTGATGTTCAAAGTTGTGCTCGCCACCGTAACCGAAATTCGAATAACCTTGTAAGCTCTGTTGACAACCGTAACTGTCGTTTGGACCACACTCCTGCTGTACAAAGCTGTACTCGCCACCGTAACCGAAATTCGAATAACCTTGTTGTGCGTAAGGGTCCTCCACAGGGGTATTCAAATCCAGCGTCACCGTGTTATCACGATAACGAATGCCAGATACAACCTCTGCCTCCCTCAAGTTGGACGAGACCGGTTTCTCATACGAGTCAGAAATAGCGGTCCCCTCGTAAGAATCAGGAACAACTGTCTCGTCAGAATATTGACCGAAATTATAGTTGTTTAACCACGACATCGTTTTTTCAAGAGATGTAACTAATACAGCAAAACCGCGCGTTATTTTGAAGAAACACAACGGATGGGGAATAAAGGCAATACAGACCTTTGATCTGAAATGAATGAAAATTAATGTCAGGAACTTAAGTTGTGTCTGCTATTTTTGAGCTGAAATGAATGAAAATATATATCGAGGCCTGGTCTCTGTCTCAGAGGTTGCTTTTAAAAGGTAAAATGGGTGAAATTTGGGGTCGAAGCGCCGCGCTATGGCCAAAGCGCGGCGCTTAGGGTTAACGACAAACTGCATAATCAGTTTTATGTCTCTCAAACAGTAACTCATGTCTCAAACGTCAATCAAGTCACCTTTTGTCGATCTAAGCGCCGCGCTATGGCCAAAGCGCGGCGCTTTGAGGTGTGAAAATAATTTTGGCCGTGTGCAATTAGCATGACCCATATAAAAATTTTGTCACGTACTTGTTAGATATACATATACATTACTCATCATTGAAGGTATTAGTTTCACCCATTACCCCATTAGCCAAAATTCAATCTTAAACTAGTATAATAAACCACCTTAAAAAATAAAAAATCAATTACAATTCAAGTATAAAACTTTAATAATTTCAAACTTTGTAACAATTTCAACATAATATTAATATATTACATTTTTAAAAGCATATAATATATTAATATATTTGATTTTAATGCGAGTTTGAATAATCTTATAGGTATTACCTAATGTCACACCTATCTCAAACCCTGCAAAATAGCTGTAACACCTCGTAAATTCATGTCGAGTTATACAATGAAACGTGTCCATACTCTCAAATATACCTATTAATTGGGCGAGAGGGACAAATTTTGCGAAATTAGGAAATTATGAATGTGAAGGGAGGTGTCAACATCCCATTTTAAGGCCTCTGAGTGACCCTTTGCGAAACGTATAGCCTTGTGCTTATGGACCGCAAACATAAGTAATTTTTTATTCTGAGTAGCGGATACGGACCGCAAGGATATATACCTTACGGTCCGTAAGGGGTTTGAAATCAGTGCGCGCTTACAAGGCTTACGGACCGTAAGCCAGAAGGCCATACGGTCCGTAAGGGACTTGTCGCAACCCCCGTCCCCTAAGAACCCGGGAACGGGCGGCCGCGGCCAGTATCGGTGGTATCCAGGTGTGTATCATTTTGGCAGCAGAATTTACATCAGGATCGTAGTTAGTAAATATTTTATCAGAGTAAAATACCACACTTTCACAATATTAAACACGTGGGAATAATCCCAAGTTTTAAGTACACACATTTTCATAGGGATAAACCCTATTTTATTTAAATAAAACATCTCTTTATTTTAGGTAACTTTATAGCCACTTTTCCAAGCCTTCAGTGTTGTCCAGCTGGCTTCTATTTGGCTTTCACATTTTGTTACCTGAAACGCGTTTAAAAACATTTGTTAGTGGGAAATACTGGTGAGTGAATCCCAGTTTAATCAAGTTAAGTAAAAACCATTGTACAGTATTGAGGGCGGTCACGCAATTACATTTGTTTCCATCTACTTAATTACCACCCACGGTACTGTCAACCCGACTTGTGGTCATGTTACTCCTCGCAAGGTAGTAACAAATTTGTATACAAAATCCCAACATACCGACGATAATTGTAGAATACAAATACTCAATCACTGCTTAATATAGTATTAATTAAGTGAGGTTTTGTAAAAACAATTTGCAAAAAGGAGATTAGTCACATTGCTGTCTTAGGGTTTTCCTAAAGGATTTCCTGGTAATTATCTATTAAATACACAAATGCACACGCGTTAGTATAATAACCCAATATTTACATTAGTAATACCCTCCCCGAGACGGCATTCCAACGACTACGTCGGGCAGAACCATGACAGCCGTTACGGAACCCTGGATCAATCGGGCAGCGTATCTAATACGTAACCGGGGTTGTGATACTTACAACGGGGCAGAACTTCGTTATTTAGGGGGTATAATACCCGGAAATTACTTTAACTCTATAGAAATTCGAGAGAGAAAGAAAGAAGTGAGCGACTGGAAATGAAGGCCGATGCTCCCAATTTATAGGAGTTGATTCGTAGTCCCTCGCGGCCCGCGTAGAAAGAAGGCAGGGCCTTCGCGGCCCACGACATAGGCTGGGTAGGCCCTAGCCTGGCCCATTCATCGGTGTAGGTTCGACGTGTGGCTGCCACATGGCAGCTCAGGGCTGCGCCTCATGTCCACTTGGTCGCGGCCCGCGTAAGACCAGGCTTAGGTCTTCGCGGCCCGCCACAGATATTAAAAATTAGATTTTTAATTTAATTTTATAAGATAAGCTATTCGGGGCCCGTTTTCATATATGGGGTGCATTTTAGGACGTATAGGGACATTTTAAAATATATTAGGGGTGTCGGAATACTTTGGGGGGTTGTTATATCATCCCCACCTTGTTTTAGAGCTCGTCCTCGAGATCTACTAGAACAAGTGTGGATATTTCCTTTGCATTTCTGATTCAAGCTCCCATGTGTATTCTGGTCCTCTTTTGGAGTCCCATTTCACTTTGACCAGAACTAATCTCTTATGCTTGAGATTCTTGACTTTCCTGTCTTCAATCTGTAGAGGTCTTTCTACAAATTTTAGTTGTTCATTTACCTCTATATCCTTAAGAGGTACTACTAGTGATTCATCAGCTAAGCATTTCTTGAGATTGCATACATGAAATACATCATGTATTCCTGCCATTTCCTCTGGCAGTTGTAGCTGATAGGCTATAGGTCTTATTCTTCTAATAATTTCAAAAGGTCCAACATACATAGGGCTTAGCTTTCCCCTTTTGATGAATCTTACCACTCCTTTCCAAGGAGAGACTTTCAATAACACTTTATCTCCTACCTGAAATTCCAATGGCTTTCGTCTGTTATCTGCATAACTCTTTTGTCGATCACGTGTTGCTTTCAGTTGTTCCTTGACTTGAATGATCTTGTCTGTTGTTTCTTGTACTATCTCAGGTCCGGATAGTTTCTTTTCTCCAATTTCTGCCCAACAGACTGGCGTTCGGTACTTTCGTCCATAAAGTGCTTCGAATGGTGCAACATTGATACTTGTGTGATAACTGTTATTATAAGAAAATTCTATTAATGGTAAGTGATCGTCCCAATTACCTCCGAAATCAATTACACAAGCTCTAAGCATGTCTTCCATTGTCTGAATTATTCTTTCACTTTGTCCGTCCGTTTGAGGATGATAAGCGGTGCTTAGATTTAACGTGGTTCCCATTGCTTTTTGGAAACTTGTCCAAAAATGAGAGGTAAAACGACTATCTATGTCAGAAACAATTGATAAAGCAATTCCATGTAATGAAACTATTTCATTTGCATATAGTTTATCTAATTGTTCCATACTGAAAGTTTCCTTCATTGGTAGGAAATGAGCTGACTTGGTTAGCCTGTCTACAATCACCCAGATTGTATCATTACCTTTTCTTGTTTTGGGTAATTTAGTAACAAAATCCATTGTTATCAATTCCCATTTCCAAACTGGCATTTCTAACTGTTGTAACAATCCTGATGGCTTCTGATGTTCAGCTTTAACTTGTGAACAGGTTAAACATTTTGCAACATATGCTGCTATATCCTTTTTCATTCCTATCCACCAGAAATTCTTTCTTAAGTCCTGATACATCTTATCACTTCCAGGATGCATCGTATACTTAGACTTATGGGCTTCTTCTAATATACGGTGGCGTAGGTTTCCTAATTTAGGTATCCACATTCTTTTCTTATGGAATCTCCAAACTCCATCTGTTCCTTGTTCTAATTCTTTAATCATTCCTTTCAGCTTTTCAGTATCATCCTTGATTACTGATTCTTATGCCTTTCTAATTTGTTCATTTATATCTACTTGTAGATTTAGTTTAAGTGAACGTACTCTTTTTGGTTTTTCATGATATTTTAGACTTAAGGCATCAGCTACTACGTTTGCCATTCCTGCATGGTACTAGATATTACAATTATAATCACTAAGTATCTCCATCCAGCGTCTTTGTCTCATATTAAATTCCTTTTGCCCAAAAACATACCTTAAACTTTTATGATCAGTGAAAATGGTAAACTTAGTACCGTAAAGGTAATGTCTCCAAATTTTAAGGGCAAAAATTATAGCTCTTAGTTCTAGATCATGGGTTGAATAACTCTCTTCATGATTCTTAAGTTGTCTAGAGGCGTAAGCTATAACCTTTTGACGTTGCATCAATACACATCCATAACCTAATTTAGAAGCGTCACAATAGACTACAAAGTCTTCAGTTTCTTCTGGTAACACTAGTATGGGTGCATTGGTCAATCTTTGCTTAAGAATTCTAAAGGCTTCTTCTTGTTTTGGTCCCCATTCAAACTTAACAGATTTACAGGTTAGCTTAGTTAAGGGAATGGCTATTCTAGAAAAATCTCGAATAAATCTTCTATAATAACCGGCCAATCCTAAGAAACTTCTAACCTCGTTTGGTGACTCAGGGGTTTTCCATTTGGTAATCGCCTCGATCTTTGTGGGATCCACATGAATTCCTTTATGATTGACTAGATGTCCAAGAAATTGTACCTGTTCTAACCAAAATTCGCACTTCGGAAATTTTGCATACAACTTTTATTTTCTCAATAAACTTAAAAGTGCATGCAGATGCGCTGCATGTTCCTCTTTACCCTTAGAATAAATGAGAATATCATCTATAAAGACAATTATGAATTTATCCAAATATGGCTTACATATTCAGTTCATCATGTCCATAAATGTGGCTGGGGCATTGGTTAAACCAAATGGCATGACAGTAAATTCATAATGGCCATACCTTGTTCTAAAAGCGGTCTTAGGAATGTCCTCTTCCTGTACCTTTAATTGATGATATCATGATCGTAAATCGATTTTTGAGAAAAATCGAGCTCCTTGCAATTGATCAAATAGATCATCGATTCTCGGTAATGGATACCGATTCTTAATCATGACCTTGTTCAATTCACGGTAGTCAATGCACATACGCATTGATCCATCCTTTTTAACGAATAGGATCGGTGCTCCCCATGGCGATGAGCTGGGCTGTATGAATCCCTTTTCTAACAATTCGTCTAATTGTTTCTATAGTTCCTGCATTTCGGCGGGTGCCAAACGGTAAGGTGCTTTGGCAATAGGTGCTGTCCCTGGTAGCAGATGGATTCTGAATTCAACTTCTCTGTCTAGCGGTAGTCCTGGCAATTCTTCTGGAAACACATCTGGAAACTGAGATACTACTGGAATATCTTTTAGTTCTTTTCCTTTAGTGCTAGTGATTATAGAAATCAAATAAACTAATGATCCTTTTCTTATATAACTAGATGTTTTCATTACAGAGATGAATTTTGTGGATCTAGACGACTTATCTCCTTTAATTGTGATCTTTTCAC
Organism: Helianthus tuberosus; assembly: GCA_030545235.1. Taxonomy (NCBI): domain Eukaryota; kingdom Viridiplantae; phylum Streptophyta; class Magnoliopsida; order Asterales; family Asteraceae; genus Helianthus; species Helianthus tuberosus. The sequence goes on along the minus strand of CM060452.1, from coordinate 176,133,814 downwards.
CTTTTGGTGAATTTACTTGGATTGACTTTTGATCACATAAAATACTGGCTTTATTGGCTATTAACCAATCCATTCCTAGTACAACATCAAATCCTGCCAGATTCATTGGGTAAAGGTTTGCAATAAATTTTTGATTTAGAAATTCTATTCTTGCTCCCTGCAAGATTTCAAAAATCTTAATAGTTTCCCCATTTGCTGTCTCTACTAGGCATTCTTGTGGAAGTTTAGTTAATGGTCGATTGAGAAGTTTGCAAAATGAAGTATTAATAAAACTTTGGTTTGCACCAGAGTCAAATAATACTTTAGCAAAAACATCATTAACTAAAAACGTACCGGCGATCACATCTGGGAGCATCTTTGCTTCTTCCGTAGTCAAAACAAATGCTCTCGCATTTTTAGTATTCTTGGTGTTCGGGGCTGGAGCTAGTTTCGGAAAATTTGGCTTGATGTGACCTTTTTCTCCACAGTTGAAGCACATTCCATTATTTGGTTTCCTCTTGCAATCTTCTTCCTTGTGCCCTGGTATCTTGCAGAAATTGTAGTAGGTAGAGCATTTTCCTGAATGCTTTTTCTTGCAGGCCTTGCAGTAAGGTGCAGAGGTAGAGCCTACATTTCTCCCACGGTTGGAATTTCCGGAACGAAATTCTTGGGTAAGCCTCTGAGCTAAGTTTCTTCTTTGATCCTCCTCTCGTGTACGCACTAATTCATTTGTCAAGGTATTTGCTAGTTCTACAGCTTCTTCTATGGTTTGAGGTCTAGCTGCCTTGACTACATGCCTAATTTCACTGATTAATCCCCAGATATAATGGGAGATTAATACTGTTTCAGGTGATGCAAGGGTTGGCATTATCCTAGCATATTCAAAGAATAATGTAGTGTACCCCTTACTATCCATTCCAGTCATCCTAAGGTTTAGAAACTTATTTGCTATCTGTTCCTTTTCATTGGGAGGGCAGAATTTTCTTTCTACCATATTCTTAAATTCCTCCCATTCCATATTGTAAACCCTATCACTTCCCCTAGACTGGAGGATAGTGTTCCATCATTCTAGTTCTGAATTCTTAAATAGATTGGAAGCAAACATTATCTTATCCTCTTCCGCACACTTGCTTATTTTCAAGACTGCCTCAGTCTTTTCTATCCAACGTAGAGCTGCAACGGCCCCTTCATTGCCCGAGAATTCCATTGGTTTACAAGACCAGAATTCTTTATAAGAACAATCATGAGACATGGTTCTTCTTCTTTTGGGAATGGGCGCTTGAAGTATGGGTCCATTGTTTACACTGTGTTCAGGTTCAGTGGGTCGTTTACTATCACGTTTACTTTTATTATCTGCTTCCTTAACCGTTTTGATAATATATGGCATTGCATCTAGTATCCCTTGTGCCACTATGTGTTTGATAGCACTGTTATCCACTTGGTTTCCATTATTGTTGTTGTTCGGGTTATTGTTATCCAGGTTATTGTTACTCTGGTTCTCATTATTCTGGTTTTTCTGGTTCACTTCGTTGTCCATCTGAATTTTAAACATTCGCCAATTATTAATATCATAAAATAATATGTAATGCAAACATTCACACAATACACATATTGATCAAAAACGTCGAACATTGCGACTTACTATTTCTTATATATTATGCATCTAATACAAGCTAGAACATGAAATTTAAAATTACAATACTACTATGCATCACTAACCACGAGGTGGTCTATACTACAACATATGTTATTATATTATATTTTTTTCATACACACATAATATATATATATATATTATCACCGTTACTGATATGGGTTCATCCAGAACTCCAAATTACGCTCGTCGTACTTCCAGAAGAGTCGTTCTCCAACCTGCCTCATCCTCTCGCTACTTTCTAAAATCTCTTCTCCGAAAGTTCGGAGCTCTTGCACATTTTCTGCACTCATTGGGGGTGCTGGTACTGGATCTGGGTACTGTGGCATGGGTTCTTCCTGGGGATATGGATTCTCTAGGATTTCCCTAATGTATTCATCATTATCATACTAGGGATCTAGAGGGTCCAGACCTGGGTAAGCTGCTAGGTTTGGCATGCGTTCATCTGTTAAGTGGTAGCGTTGCACATAATCCCTATGATCATCGAACCACGGGTCGTAGTCTGGGTCTAAGGGATTGGGTGCTGGTATCCTAGGTATTTCTTCTAGGTTAAAATCATGCATTTGGATTTGATTTTCTGGGTTGTTTTCAATCTCCATTGGCTGTGTGGGAAACAAGGGTAATGGTTGAGGGGCTATGAGTTGCTCCAGGTTTGGGTCGGCAGCTTTGGTTGCTAAGATATGGAAATTTGCTAAACTTCTATTAAGCATATCTTGGGTGTGGGCATCTGTTTCTCTTTTAGCGGCTGTTAGCACTCTCTGCTGTTGTAACTTTTTCATTCTCTTCCTACGCTCAAGTGCTCCTCTACTGAACCATCCTCTCTTTTTAGGAGGGAATGGCTCTTCAGACTGAGCCTTAAACACGAATCTCCCATCTTCATTGTCAGTTGAATACCCTGAGAGGGCAGGCTGTGAAGAGGTGCCTTCGCTCCTAGGTGACCCGGACAACTGACGATAAGCGTCAGAGGATCTTTGATCGCTCATACTGTAAACTAACAAATAGTCAAATAACACACAACAATAAAATACAGATATGCACGTATTTTTGTAATTAATTTCCTAACAATTTGAATAATATCTTGGTGTCAGCAGAACACTTCTGTGGCAGAATTAGTGGCTTAGCTCTGATACCATCTTCTGTCGCAACCCCCATCCCCTAACAACCCGGGAACGGGCGGCTGCGGCCAGTATCGGTGGTATCCAGGTGTTTATCATTTTGGCAGCGGAATTTACATCAGGATTGTAGTTAGGAAATATTTTATCAGAGTAAAATACCACACTTTCACAATATTAAACACGTGGGAATAATCCCAAGTTTTAAGTACACACATTTTCATAGTGATAAACCCTATTTTATTTAAATAAAACATCTATTTATTTTAGGTAACTTTATAGCCACTTTTCCAAGCCTTCAGTACTGTCCAGCTAGCTTCTATTTGGCTTTCACATTTTGTTACCTGAAACGCGTTTAAAAACATTTGTCAGTGGGAAATACTGGTGAGTGAATCCCAGTTTAATAAAGTTAAGTAAAAACCATTGTACAGTATTGAGGGCGGTCGCGCAATTACATTTTTTTCCATCTACTTAATTACCACCCACGGTACTGTCAACCCGACTTGTGGTCATGTTACTCCTCGCAAGGTAGTAACAAATTTTGTATACAAAACCCCAACATACCGACGATAATTGTAGAATACAAATACTCAATCACTGCTTAATATAGTATTAATTAAGTGACGTTTTGTAAAAACAATTTGCAAAAAGGAGATTAATAACATTGCTGTCTTAGGGTTTTCCTAAAGGATTTCCAGGTAATTATCTATTAAATACACAAATGCACACGCGTTAGTATAATAACCCAATATTTACATTAGTAATACTGTAACACCCCGAAAAATATAAATCCTTATATTAAAATTCTAAGGAAATAACAAACAAGAATTTGCCAACTAGGAACTTAACCTAGTTAAATTCAAGTCTTGAAATAATTCATAATATGGCTAAAACACTTAAACTTAAGGGAAAATCATAGTTAAGGGTTTAAACTTGTCAAAATTGAAAGATAGTTACTAATTGTAACAAAACCAAACCAAGCACACCAAAATTGGTATGTCTGGTCGATCAGAAGAACCAGGGGCGACACCCTCATCTTCCATATCTCAAAAATCTACTTGAAATCTCAAATTGGAGGTGCAAATCTGGTCCAAACGAAAATCCGAGCATAGAATCGTGATCCTCATCCCAAGGGGATTACAAGGAATGGGCGCAGGAGCGTCAAGTGGACACGCGGGTGGCGAACCACGTCAAAAAGGGCTACTTTGAAGGTATGTAACTTGACCCGTTACATTAAGTAAATTTGATGATTTTCACACTAGTATTCGTAATATAGAATAAGGGTTGTTTTGAGTTGAAGTAACAATGTCGTAATAGTGAATAGAAGATCAAGTTTGACTAGAACTCGTTGGTGGTCGTAACAAGGACGATTCCTTAGTCTAGCCAAACGGGTTGGATAATCGAGTATAGCATGGTTAATGCTTCGAAATATGATTGATTGATCTTTGATAAGGGTCAATATATAACGTGTTAAACTACGAGATTTTAATGTATTGGTTTGTTAGAAAAGCGAAAATCCGAGAGTTTGGGTTTTAGTGCAATAAACAAAATTTTGGAATTTCAGAAGCTACCGTAAGTTACGGTAGTACCGTAACTTACGGTAGAGTCCATATGTTTACGGTAGGTTTCACCTGTTTTACGGTGGACCAAACATTCCCAGAACTCACCGTAACTTACGGTGACACCGTAAGTTACGGTGAAACCAGAAATGTTCAGATTTTTTTTAGTTTTTATGTTAAATCTTGGATTATGTACTTTATAACAATCATCAAAATTAACGTTTTGAAAGGTTTTGATAATAGGCAACAAGATGGATCTTACGGATAGCGGTCGAGCAAATTATGAAGAACCGAACACTACAATTTTGAAGCTTCCGCAATGTTTTAAAACTTTAGTACTTTTGTGTATGGGTTGTAGACACTTGTTTCAAACAACTTTTAAAATGTTTTAACTTAGTCTTTAGATGACTAAGATAGATGTTAAATTTTGTAATGAAATTCATGTTAGTTTGACTATACTATATTTTAAATATTATAAATTATTATTATAATCAGTAAAAATTAAACGGGTGTTACAAGTTGGTAATCAGAGCCTAAGGTTGTCAACAAAGTGTTCGGTTCAAGCTTGATTGATCGTCCGGTAAGAATTAACTTATTTTGTTAATAAATTATGTATTATGTAAAGAATGAGAAATGAACAAATATGCATGAAAAGAGTGTGTAAGCTCACTCAAAAACAAGAAATTCATGAAACAAGAATGATTAAATCAAGTTGTGAACTTGATTGAATCAAAACAAGAATGATTAAATCAAGTTATGAACTTGATTGAATTAAAACAAGAATGATTAAATCAAGTTATGAACTTGATTGAATTGAAACAAGAACGATTAAATCAAGTTATGAACTTGATTGAATCAAAACAAGTAAAGCATGTGTTATAAATGGAATGTTTAACAACCTATGTAAACATTTCAGAAATAGAGATGGCTGCTGGAGGTAATGATAATGCGGTGCCAAGAGTCACCGAACAAATGAGGGAAGTGATTGCCGAAGAGGTTGGAAAGGTGATCGAAAACAGTTTGTCGGGCTTTATTGATAAAATTCAAAACACAGTTTTATCAATAGTAGAAGAGAGAATCAAGAAATGGGAAGATGATTCAAATTTAGCAAAGGAAAAGCATGGAGGACGAAAGCCTTGTTCATACAAGGAATTCATGGCCTGTAAACCACCAATATATAATGGGGAGGTTGACCCAATAGTGTGCCAACGATGGCTAAGTGACATCGAAGGGGTATTCGAGAGAACCCATTGTGACGAAGAAGACTACGTAGCCTATGGTACGGGTCAACTAAGGAGTCAAGCGAAAGATTGGTGGGATAACAAAAAGAGAGAGATCGGTATTGAAGCTGCTAAGGTCATGACTTGGGAAGAATTCAAGACGCCATTTCTTAAGCATCATAGCCCCAAGGCGGTTATGAATAAAATCAAGGAGGAGTTCATGCAACTTAGGCACAAGGGTGAGACCATAGACAAGATTACGGCAACGTTTATGGATAAGATGAAGTTTTCTGACGATCTAGTGACAAATGAAGAACAAAAGATATACTACTACCATAACATGTTGAGTGCTGAGTATAGGGAATTTATCACCCCTTCAAAATACGGGACCCTTACCGAGATCATAAATGCTGCTCGGGAAAGGGAGATCGAACTGAAAAAGAGCATTGAACGGGGTGAACGGAAAGCACAAGATGTAAACCCAAGCCCTACTAAGAAGGCACGAACAAATGAAACCGCAAAGAATCCGATACGAAAGGCGGGTCACCAAGTTGCAGAATCTGCGGAAAGGGTCATAAGGGCGAATGCCGTTACAAGGATAAGCCTTTTCCCATATGCAAGAAAACGGGACATATGGCTATATCGTGCCCGGAGAAAGTGACGGTTTGTTACAATTGTTATCGAACGGGTCACAAAAAGTCGGAATGCCCGGAACTGATTGGAAAGAAGGATGAGCAGAACCAGAAAGGTGAAGCCCCAAAAGCAAAGGCAAGATCTTTTCAATTGACCGCCGCAGAAGCAAAGGTTGAACCTGACGTGGTTTCAGGTATATTTTCTGTAAATTCGATTCCTGCACGCGTGTTATTTGATACGGGTGCGAATAAATCCTTTGTTTCATATGGATTTATTCGACATCCTTCATTTGTTTTAACAAAATTACCTGTGCCCTTAGAAGTTGAGATAGGTAATAACAAGAGGTTTATTGTTTGTGATGTATGTAAAAACTGTAAACTGAGCATCGATGACGAAGAATATTTGATAAACCTAATCCCGATGTCAATGGGAGAATTTCAAGTAGTCGTTGGGATGGATTGGCTATCTCAACACCATGCAAAGGTCGTGTGTTTTCGTAAAGAGATAAAACTAACATCTCCGAGCGGAAAACACGTCACTATTTATGACGAAAAAGGAGGCAACCCCATAGTATGCTCAATGTTGAAAGCTCACAAGCTTATGAAGCGAGGATGCAAGGCATTTATGATATACGCTAATGAGCCCGAAAAAGAATCACGAAAGATCGGAGATGTACCGGTAGTACGAGATTATGAAGATGTGTTTCCGGAGGATTTACCGGGGATACCGCCTGAACGGGAAATAAAGTTCAGGATTGAATTGATTCCGGGCACGAAACCCGTAGCAAAAGCCCCGTACCGACTTGCACCGTCGGAATTACAAGAGTTGATGTCCCAAATCCAAGACCTGCTTGACAAGGGATTCATAAGGCTGAGTGTGTCTCCTTGGGGCGCACCGGTGTTGTTCGTGAGAAAGAAAGACGGGAGTATGCGCATGTGTATCGACTACCGGGAGTTAAATAAACTCACGGTAAAGAACCGATACCCGCTCCCGAGGATAGATGATCTATTTGACCAACTACAAGGTGCGAACTGGTTTTCAAAAATTGACCTTAGATCGGGGTATCACCAATTAAAGGTCAAGGATGAAGATGTGCCAAAGATGGCTTTCCGCACGAGATACGGACATTACGAATTCCTCGTGATGTCATTTGGGCTAACAAACGCACCCGCGGCTTTCATGGACCTCATGAACCGGGTTTGCAAGCCAATGCTGGATAAGTCGGTCATCATGTTTATCGATGATATCTTGGTGTATTCGAAAAGTGAAGCTGAACACGCACATCACTTACAAGAAGTGTTAGAGACCCTTAGACGAGAGAAGTTATATGCAAAATTCTCTAAATGTGCCTTTTGGTTATGAGAGGTACAATTTCTTGGCCATGTCATAAGTGCCGACGGAGTATTGGTGGATCCGTCAAAGATAGAGGCCATGTCAAAATGTAATCCCCCAAAGAACCCTTCAGAAATTAGAAGCTTTTTGGGACTTGCGGGATACTATAGGAGATTCATTCGAGATTTCTCCAAGATTGCGTCACCACTAATGAAATTAACCCGGAAGAAAGAAAGGTTCATTTGGGGTGTAGATCAAGAAAGGGCGTTTCTAACACTAAAAGAGAAGTTAACTCAAGCTCCGGTACTGACATTGCCGGACGGAGTCAAAGACATGGTAGTTTATTCGGATGCTTCATTATCAGGGCTCGGTTGCGTGTTGATGCAACGGGGCAAGGTAATAGCCTATGCCTCGAGACAATTGAAGATACACGATAATAAATATCCCACGCACGATCTCGAATTGGCTGCGGTGGTATTTGCATTAAAAATATGGAGGCATTACTTGTATGGGGTAAAGTGCACCATATTCACCGACCATAAGAGCTTGAAATACTTCTTTGACCAGAAGGAGTTAAATATGCGACAAAGGCGATGGTTGGAAATGGTGAAAGACTACGATTGTGAAATACATTATCACCCCGGAAAGGCTAATGTGGTAGCGGATGCTCTGAGCAGAAAAGCGGACTACGTCCCAATACGAGTAAGGTCGATGCAACTCGTAGTGACCTCGGGTATACTTGAACGTATTCGAGAGGCGCAGTTAGAAGCAGTAAAAGAAGAGAATTGGAAGAAAGAAAGAATAATTGGTCAATTGAAAGATTTTTCGGATGGGAATCACGGGTTGAAGACTCGATCCGGAAGGATTTGGGTCCCACATACTTGTGGAGTGAAGGCGCTTCTACTTGATGAAGCTCATAAATCCCGTTATTCAATTCATCCGGGTGCGACTAAGCTGTACAATGATTTGAAACAAAATTATTGGTAGCCCGGAATGAAGAGGGATGTGGCGAAGTATGTGGAAAAATGCTTGACATGTTTACAAGTCAAGGCGGAGCATCAGAAACTATACGGCAAACTCCAACCGTTAGAAATTCCGGTTTGGAAATGGGAACATATCACAATGGACCTACTAACCAAGTTGCCTAAAACGAATCGTGGTTTCGATGCCATATGGGTAGTGGTAGATAGATTGACGAAAAGTGCTCACTTCATTCCGATCCGTGAGACTTATACGTCAGAAAAGATGTCAGAGGTTTACACGAATGAAATAATAGCACGTCATGGGGTGCCGGTATCCATTGTGTCTGATAGGGATACCCGGTTTACTTCAAATTTCTGGCGAGATTTCCAAGAGCAAATGGGAACCAAATTGTTCATTAGCACTGCGTACCATCCCCAAACGGATGGACAGAGTGAAAGAATGATACAAACATTGGGAGACATGCTACGAGCGTGTATAATCGACTTTGGAGGAAGTTAGGATGTTCACCTACCATTAGTCGAGTTTTCGTATAATAACAGCTACCAATCTAGTATTAAGATGGCACCGTACGAAATGCTTTATGGTAGGAAGTGTCGAACCCCGGTATGTTGGGGGGAAGTGGGTCCACGTGAACTCGCTCATCAAGATATAGTACGAGCTACGAATGAAAAGATCGATATAGTTCGAGCACATTTGAAAGCGGCTCAAGACAGACAAAAGGCGTATGCTGATAAAAGGAAAAGGCCAATCGAATTCCAGGTTGGCAACATGGTCATGCTAAAAGTTTCCCCTTGGAAGGGTGTTATTAGATTCAGAAAAAGGGGGAAGCTAAGCCCGAGGTTTATTGGGCCATTTAAAATTATCGGAAAGGTTGGCAAGGTAGCTTACCGCCTTGAGTTACCCGAGGAACTAAGCGGAATTCATAGCACTTTTCATGTGTCACATCTTCGGAAATGTCTAGCAGATGAGACGACTTATGTCCACTACGATGATATCGAGGTGGATGACAGATTAAACTATATGGTAAGACCTATTGCGATTTTAGATCGCAAGGTGAAAACCTTAAGAAATAAAGAGATCAATCAAGTAAGAGTCAAATGGGAACACAAGAAGGGTGCTGATACCACATGGGAATCTGAAGAAGAAATGCAACGGCTATACCCTACTTTATTTGGTACGTAATTCGGTTTCGGGGACGAAACCCTTTTTAAGGGGGGTGGACTTGTAACACCCCGAAAAATATAAATCCTTATATTAAAATTCTAAGGAAATAACAAACAAGAATTTACCAACTAGGAACTTAACCTAGTTAAATTCAAGTCTTGAAATAATTCATAATATGGCTAAAACACTTAAACTTAAGGGAAAATCATAGTTAAGGGTTTAAACTTGTCAAAATTGAAAGATAGTTACTAATTGTAACAAAACCAAACCAAACACACCAAAATTGGTATGTCTGGTCGATCAGAAGAACCAGGGGCGACACCCCCATCTTCCATATCTCAAAAATCTACTTGAAATCTCAAATTGGAGGTGCAAATCTGGTCCAAACGAAAATCCTAGCATAGAATCGTGATCCTCATCCCAAGGGGATTACAAGGAACGGGCGCAGGAGCGTCAAGTGGACAAGCGGGTGGCGAACCACGTCAAAAAGGGCTACTTTGAAGGTATGTAACTTGACCCGTTACATTAAGTAAATTTGATGATTTTCACACTAGTAGTCGTAATATAGAATAAGGGTTGTTTTGAGTTGAAGTAACAATGTCGTAATAGTGAATAGAAGATCAAGTTTGACTAGAACTCGTTGGTGCTCGTAACAAGGACGATTCCTTAGTCTAGCCAAACGGGTTGGATAATCGAGTATAGCATGGTTAATGCTTCAAAATATGATTGATTGATCTTTGATAAGGGTCAATATATAACGTGTTAAACTACGAGATTTTAATGTATTGGTTTGTTAGAAAAGCGAAAATCCGAGAGTTTGGGTTTTAGTGCAATAAACAAAACAAACAAAATTTTGGAATTTCAGAAGCTACCGTAAGTTACGGTAGTACCGTAACTTACGGTAGAGTCCATATGTTTACGGTAGGTTTCACCTGTTTTACGGTGGACCAAACATTCCCAGAACTCACCGTAACTTACGGTGACACCGTAAGTTACGGTGAAACCAGAAATGTTCAGATTTTTTTTTTAGTTTTTATGTTAAATCTTGGATTATGTACTTTATAACAATCATCAAAATTAACGTTTTGAAAGGTTTTGATAATAGGCAACAAGATGGATCTTACAGATAGCGGTCGAGCAAATTATGAAGAACCGAACACTACAATTTTGAAGCTTCCGTAATGTTTTAAAACTTTAGTACTTTTGTGTATGGGTTGTAGACACTTGTTTCAAATAACTTTTAAAATGTTTTAACTTAGTCTTTAGATGACTAAGATAGATGTTAAATTTTGTACTGAAATTCATGTTAGTTTGACTATACTATATTTTAAATATTATAATCAGTAAAAATTAGACGGATGTTACAAATACCCTCCCCGAGACGGCATTCCAACGACTACGTCGGGCAGAACCACGACAGCCTTTACGGAATCCTGGATCAATCAGGCAGCGTATCTAATATGTAACCGGAGTTGTGATACTTACAACGGGGCAGAACTTCGTTATTTAGGGGGTATAATACCCGGAAATTACTTTAACTCTATAGAAATTCGAGAGAGAAAGAAAGAAGTGAGCGACTGGAAATGAAGGCCGATGCCCCCAATTTATAGGAGCTGATTCGCAGTCCCTCGTGGCCTGCGTAGAAAGAAGGCAGGGCCTTCGCTGCCCGCGACATAGGCTGGGTAGGCCCTAGCCCGGCCCAGTCATCGGTGTAGGTTCGACATGTGGCTGCCACGTGGCAGCTCAGGGCTGCGCCTCATGTCCACTCGGTCGTGGCCCGTGTAAGACCAGGCATAGGTCTTCGCGGCCCGCCACAGATATTAAAAATTAGATTTTTAATTTAATTTAATAAGATAAGGTATTCGGGGCCCTTTTCATATATGGGGTGCATTTTAGGACGTATATGGACATTTTAAAATATATTAGGGGTGTCGGAATACTTTGGAGGGTTGTTATAGGACTGCCAGTGGCAGAATTTTGTTTGGAGGCCAAGTAACTCTGCCCTCTTGCCACCTTACTCACACTATGCCACCTTCTTACAGCTCTTGACATGTCCAACAACACCTGGAGTGATCAGCACATGTCTTAATCTCCATTCAAGCTCCTCAACTATAAATAGAGCCTTCATGTTCACAAACAACTTGCACCTTTCTCATATTTCTTCTCTACTTTCAATTTGGAAGTTCCTAATCATAAAGGAGCATCCCTCTATGTTCCAAACATTCTAAGAATCACTTGTAAGTGTTCCTTTCCCCGCTCTTTTCATTTATAGGCTTTTATTAGTCGAAAGTCAAACAAATTGACTTTTGCTTTGACTTTCGATTTAGACCATTATGGTCCAACCATTGTTCGAATCGAACATGGCTATGTAATCGTAATAAGGTAGGTGTTAATCTCTCAAAAGGGCAAAAGGTCAAACGGAAGATTTTCGAAAAACTTATAAAATGAACTGGTAATTGTTTTAACTCATGTTTTTAACACTAAATTAGTTGGTAACTAATATTAGAACATGTATGAACATGATCAGCCCGTCATTTCCAGTTTGCAACCGAAAGTCAAGCAATTTGACTTCTGCTTTGACTTTCGATTCTAACCCAATTAGCAACATTAGCTACTGATTATTAGTTGCATTATGATCATATTTTAGCGTAGAATAACCCTCTGTGGTTATGCTACCTGATCATAATCAGATTCTGAGTTTTTACACAAGTTCTTATAATATGCCTGTTTTGACCAAAATGCCCTTTTGTGCAAAACTTGGTTTTAATCAATGATAAACTTGTAAAATGAATAAGCTACTAATATTATGTTATTATAATTAACATATTTTAGTATAATGAACCTGTTCATAACCTGAGTTTTGTTACAACTTCATAAATTATGTTATATTAGGACTAAAATGCCCAGAAGGTGCATAGTTTGGTTTTATACCACAATCATCATATAAAATTTATAATCTACTGATGTTATAACAAAATTAAATTATTTTGACATAATGAACTTGTTCATAACATAAGTTTTTATGCAAGTTCTTAAAATATGTCACATAATGACTAAAATGCCCTTATGGTGAATATTTTGGTTTTAAACCATACTGATCATAGATCTTTGATTACCTACTGACTTGGTAACATATTTAAAATGTTTTAGCATAATGAACTTGTTTATGACTCATCTGATTACCTGATACCGCCTATGCGCGTACGGTTAGCTTATGTAACTAGTTTACATAAGTTTACCGAAACGGGTCAAATCTTTTTATTTTCTTTCAAATTACGGAATGTAAATAAGTTTACCCATATTTACAAGTCTTAGTACTTGTGAGGGTTTACTACATTCTATCCGGTCATCGCTTAATCTAGTGTATCGTACCGTTTTCATTATTTTTAGTTAACCGGTCCAAGTCTATGACTTGAATAAGACCCGTTAACATTCTATTTGGTTAATTATACCATTCATTCCAGACTAAGGTATTCCAGTAAATTACAACCAAGCTTAGTTAAATTGATAACGGTTGTGCTTATTATATTATCTTGCATTATAAGACTTATTTAAGCCAGGTAAATACTCTTAACCTATTTTCCCTATACGGGCTTGGGATACGGTAAATTATTACCGCTTGGTCGGGTATGGGATCATTATGTCAGATTGTGACTAGAAAATCCATATAACCCGTTTTAATCTGTTTTTCTTGATAACTTAAACATTGGGGGTTAATACGACTGTGTCCTGGATATCCTCGGCTCATTTAATTGCAAATGGCCACGACTTAAGCACGGGGTGTAGGCATACACCCGACAGATGCTAATGCTAATATAAAATATTTATCTACCCATATTGGGGATACCCTTTATGGGTTAAAGTGGCATGTCGGTTAATCATGTTACCGGTTTCCATACCGGGCCCCATATGTATTGACAGGTATGTAAAACTATATACAAGATAATTTTTAATGTCACAAGTTATTTATAAAATTACATGTGCCTTTGTGCACTTAAAATAATTTTGAAATATTTTTAAAATGTGTCGGTTATTTGTATTTACCAGTGTAAACTGACGTATCTTCAAAAGACTAAGTGATAGGTTGCAAGGTTACGTAATAGGCTGGAAGTGTCGGTAATGCTTAAGAGGAATTTGCAACTCCTTGCATAAGAAGCCTAATAGTCTGCTATTTCATTTTTGTACATTTACGATCTGTCTGTGAATCTTTTGATACAATATCCGTCTGTATTATATTTTGAACATTCGGACATTATTATTGTAATAGTAATATAAATCCAAGACTTCCGTTGTGTTATTTGTGTATTTGATATCAATCTAGCCGCGTATACCCCATCCGGGCCCACCAGGTGATGATAAATATAGCCAACCCTAATATTTCAGGTATCTAGTTTTACCATCGGATTTGGATCCTTTTCCCACCTCTAGCTAAAAGTAGTAAGAGGATGACCAAAATTGAGGTTGAAAAAGACACGTCATTCTTGGTTTTCGTTACTCTTAATGTCTAATATCTCCATCTTTGTCTCCAAGGAACTAGGGGTGTTCGTTATTCGTTTTCAAACTGTATAAACCGAAACGATTTAAAAACCAAAGCGAGCTACGTATTCGTTTTTTTGTCAAAATCAAATTGGATTTCGGCTTTAGAAATCTATATTCAGTTGCAATCGAATATCAAATAAATGTTATCTAAGTTTCCTCATTTAGCTAAATCCAATTACAAATATAGGTCAGATTTGTTTAACCCAACTCAATCCAATAACAAATAATGGTAAAATTAAAAAAAAAACACATACGGAACAAAAAAATAAATATAGAAAAAGTTATTCGGTTTCAACATCCTGAATACAGTTTGATTTGGTTATTGGTTCCAACCGAAAATGTCACACCTGCTCGTAGGTAAAAGTGTGAGATGTGATCTTGATAAGTAACACTGAGTTCCAAGCTAGGATCTTAATACATGTTGCAGGCTGATAGATGCTGGAACTATGGAAAACAAGCTAGGATTGATGCTTAGAAACTCGCCTAGTTTAATTCTCGAATTTGAAACAATGGTTTTGTGATCGTATTTGATATTCGTGATTATTTTGATGTTTTAGACAAGTTGTTGCATGAAACTTATTTAATCTATATCGAAATTACTAGCGTTATGGAAATCTCGTGAGCAATATGAACGCCTAGTGCTCGCACCCCGATGTTTCCTCCATCGGTTGGGGTGTGACAGATTGGTATCAGAGCCATAACTATAGGGAATTAGGATAAGTAGGAATACTTGCCCTAGTCTATAGTTCTAGGAATCTTGATTCTTATCTGTTGTTTAAGACTTATGCATTCTACCGTATCTGCTTCCTAGCAACACAGTTTTCCTTGATTTAACGTACCTGCCTTTCCTAAGGCTGATACACTATACACTTAATGCCTTAAAAACACTGTTACTCAGTGTTTCTATTTTGCACGGGATATGCCCTCAAGTCAGGAGTGACATCCGAACCTTGATGGAAAATCTCCATATTATTCTAGTAGGTCTTGTCTACGGATAAGTACCGATGCTATCGGGATACGATGTTGTCAAGTTAGAGGTGAAACTCAGATCTTGATAACTAGTCCCATTCCTTTATGTTTTATGTCCCGCCAAAGTCTCGAAACTTCCATTCAATTAGGAACGTGAAATGACCAAAAGGACGAATATCATAGGCCTAACATCGATGACGTATTTGTCTAAGTAAGTCAAGACGCGTTGCCTCAATTCGAAAGGGGTTCGAATCAGTTTGGTTAGTCACCGTTCCTCTACCCGGAACACCCTATGTTTTATGAGCCTATCTTTTATGTTATCTCGATTTTTACATGTGGTTTTAGAGTTGATTCTTCGTTTATCTTGATTCTTCGGTTATTTTGAGACTTTTACACGAATCGCACGTATGTCCGCAATCTAAACGTTAACTCTAATCTCAGGATCAACTAAATTTATGAAGCTTTAATCTATCATGATAATCTATGTGGGGAATCTTGGTCGACTATGACACTATGTGAAACTATCTAATGAATCTATGTATTGTTGTGGTTGTAAGGCACTAAATGTAACATGGCATGGAAACACGAGTGAGAAGTGACGTGTCTGAAGCATGGTGGATACGCCGCTGGTACTTCCTATATATAAGTGTTTCCGACATGTTACCAACTTTCGTACTAAGTGCCATGCGAAACTTAGTGTTCTGCAGACCGGTGATGAGATGGTTGAAATCTAAAGCTAAGGGAAACTACTTGTGTAATCTATGAATAATCTATGCGTACGCTAGCGTAATCTATGTGTAATATATGTATGTGTGGTTTTTGAGAAACAAAATACGAAACGTAGCCTAGTGACAAAGATGAGGCAGAAGTGGCATGTCTGAAGCATGGTGGATACGTCGCTGGTACTTCCTATATATAAGTGTTTCTGGCATGTTACCGAACCTTCATACCACGCGCTAAGTGAAGTTCGTAGTTTTGTAGGCTCGGGTTGAAGTTGTGAAATCTATTTGGGTTAATCTACGTTGTTGAAACTATTTGGTCAATCTATGCGGAGATTTTGTGGTGAATTCTAATGTTGTGGTTAACGAAGCATAACATCGATGACGAGACGGACGTGGCATGATTGAAGCATGGTGGATACGCCGCTGGTACTTCCTATATATAAGTGCTTCCGTCATGTTGCTGAAATTCCGTAGCACGTGCCATGTGGGATTTCGTTGTTTGTGGATTGTTAACACTAATCTATTGAAATCTATGGAAAACTATGGAATCTATTAAAGTCTATTGAATCTATTAAAGTCTATTGAAGTCTATGGAAGTCTATTGAAGTCTATTGAAGTCTGTTGGATCTATTGAAGACTATTTGAAACCTATCGTAATCTATTGAAATCTAGGTGAATCTATGATAATGATGATGAGTGTGTTTTGCGACACGTAACATGACACCAAGTACGAGGTCGAAGCGATTATGCCCGAAGCGTGGTGGATACGCCGCTGGTACTTCCTATATATAAGCGTTTCTGATATGTCGCCAAACTTCGTACACGTGCCATGCGAAGGTCGTGGGTTGCGGTATCTATGTGAATCTTGAGTCTTAGTCTATCGTGTGTGAATCTATATTAATCTAGACTTATATGATCCTCTTGTTGGATCTTTAGGATCTCTTCTCGAAAGCTCTCCGACACTCTCAAGAGATCCAAGGAAAAGTCTCAGAAAAAGATAATGTCCTTCTTGGCCGACCAGATCACTCGAGTCGTGCCAAATATCGTCTCTGCTTCCTCCAAGTCTACACATCAAGTTACTCAGCAGCCAAGTGGCGGCAAGAACAAGAGGCGAAAGTCTTAGGGCTCAGGATGCAATGCAATTGTTCCTGCTGTTCAAAACCCTGTTGCAAAACATGTTCCTGCTGTTGCTGTTCAGAACCCTGCTGTTCCCGAAATCAAGAAGTAGTACACTGGGTCTTACCCCAAGTGTGCGACTTGTAATTTTCATCATCCTGTTGCTTCTGCATGTCGTT
The DNA here is from genome assembly GCA_030545235.1 of Helianthus tuberosus. Taxonomy (NCBI): domain Eukaryota; kingdom Viridiplantae; phylum Streptophyta; class Magnoliopsida; order Asterales; family Asteraceae; genus Helianthus; species Helianthus tuberosus. The sequence continues at coordinate 176,116,652 of CM060452.1, read as the reverse complement.
TGTGCACCAACTGCAATCGCTATGGTCACACGACTCCCTACTATCGTCAAGTTAACCCAGCTCAACAAGCTCAGCAAGCCCCAGCTCAGGCAGTCCAACCAGCTCTCCCAGCTCCTCCGCAGAATCCTAAGCCAGTCAACGCTGTTCGTGCATGCTACAAGTGTGGAGATACTACTCATCTTCGTAACCAGTGTCCTCAGCTGAACCAGGATCGACAGCCAGCCGCTCGTGGACGAGCGTTCAACCTTAATGCTAATCAGGCTCGTAATGACAATGATGTAGTCAATGGTATGTTTCTTGTGAATAACCTTTATGCCTCGATTCTATTTGATACTGGTGCCGATAGAAGTTTTGTGTCCGTGGAATTCGAATATTTGTTAAGCTATACACGCTCTAAGTTACCTAAGTCGTTTTCGGTAGAAATTGTCGATGGGAAGTCTATTCTAGTCGATTCTATTCTTTGTGGTTGTTCCTTGATTCTTAACGACCACGTGTTTACTATTGATCTAATACCCATGCAATTGGGTAGTTTTGACGTCATTATTGGCATGGATTGGTTGCGTAAGAACCATGCCGAGATTGCCTGTCACGAGGAGTTTGTTCGTCTACCTCTTCCGTCCGATGATATTTTGCATGTCTATGTAGACCGACCTTCGAAAGGGTTGAGGCTGATGTCATGCACACAAGCGAGCAGGTGCTTACGTAAACAAAACCTTGCTTTCTTGGCTCACGTGGTGGAACAAAAGAGCAAGGGGAAGAACATAAGCGATGTTCCAGTGGTGTGTGAGTTCCCCGATGTCTTTCCTGAAGATCTACCTGGTCTTCCACCTCCTAGAACTGTTGATTTTCGTATTGATCTCAAACCTTGTGCAACTCATGTCGCCAAGGCCCCGTATCGTCTTGCACCTTCCGAGATGCAAGAATTATCCAGCCAACTGCAAGAATTACTTGACAAGGGATTCATTCGTCCAAGTACCTCTCCGTGGGGTGCTCCTGTGCTATTCGTCAAAAAGAAAGATGGTTCGTTCCGTATGTGTATCGACTACCGCGAACTTAATAAGCTTACCGTTAAGAATCATTACCCTCTACCTCGTATCGATGATCTATTTGACCAACTACAAGGCGCGTCCTATTTCTCGAAAATCGATCTTCGTTCTGGCTATCATCAGCTTCGTGTACTCGAGGATGATGTACCCAAAACCGCATTTCGTATTCGTTATGGGCACTACGAGTTCGTGGTCATGCCATTTGGATTGACCAACGCACCCGCTGTGTTCATGGATCTCATGAATCGTGTTTGTAAACCTTATCTTGATCGTTTTGTGATAGTCTTTATTGATGATATCCTCATTTATTCTAAAACTAAAGCCAATCATGCTCGTCATTTACGCTTGATGCTTGAACTCTTACGTGGTGAACGTTTGTATGCTAAATTTTCTAAGTGTGAGTTTTAGATTAATGAAGTGCAATTTCTTGGTCACGTCGTTAGTAAGCAAGGTATTCATGTTGACCCGTCTAAAATCGAAGCTGTGAAGAATTGGAGTATGCCTAAATCAGCATCTGAGATTCGTTCCTTCTTAGGATTGGCGGGCTATTACCGCCGATTCATTTCGGAATTCTCTAAGATCGCTGTTCCTCTTACTTCGTTGACTCAAAAGAGAGGCCTTTTGATTGGGGTCCCGAGCAAGAGGAATCTTTTCAGACTCTTAAGACTCCTTTGCGTAATGCTCCTATTTTAACTCTCCCTGATGGGAATGCTGATTTCGTGGTATATTGTGATGCCTCGAACCATGGTTTGGGCTCTGTGCTGATGTCGTGGGACAAGGTTATTGCTTATGCCTCTCGTCAACTCAAGATACATGAGAAAAACTATACTACTCACGATCTGGAACTTGGTGCAGTTGTGTTTGCGTTAAAGATACGGCGACCCTAACTGTATGGTACTAAGTGTGTGGTTTTCACTGACCATAGGAGCCTTCAACATATTTTTGACCAAAAAGAGCTGAACATGTGACAAATACGTTGGGTGGAATTGCTAAACGATTACGACTGCGAAATTCGCTATCATCCTAGTAAGGCGAATGTAGTGGATGATGCTCTTCGTCGTAAAACTCATATGAATGCTATTCGTATCTCTAATGATCTCCATGCGTGTATTCGTGATGCTCAGTATTCGTCAGCAAATGAAGGAAGTCTAGAAGTGGAAATCCAAGGCCCTAAGATTGAACACCTTGAAACTAAACCTAATGGACTCCAATACTACCTCAATCGCATCTGGGTACCGGATCGCGATAATCTCCGTGAGCTTATTATGAATGAGGCTCATAAGTCCCGCTACTCTATTCATCCGGGCGCTGATAAGATGTACCATGATTTACGTGCAACTTATTGGTTGCCTGGCATGAAGAGGGACATTGTTGTATATATTTCTAGATGCCTTACTTGAACGAAAGTCAAGGCTGAACATCAACGCCCTTCAGGACTTTTAGAACAGCCCGAGATTCCAGTTTGGAAATGGGATAGCATCGCTATGGACTTTATTACTAAGCTTCCTCGAACACCTTCTGGTCACAATAGTATCTGGGTGATAATTGATCGATTGACCAAAACCGCCCACTTTCTTCCTATTCGTGAGGATTATAAAGTGGAGAAACTTGCTCGAATCTATACCGACGAGATTATATGTCGTCATGGCATACCTCTTGATATAATCTCGGACCGTGATGGTCGTTTTACTTCACGTGTTTGGCAAACCTTTCAATCCGCTATGGGTTCTCAATTGAATCTTAGCATGGCATTTCATCCCCAAACGGATGGACAGACCGAGCGTACTATTCAGACCCTAGAGGATATGCTCCGTTCTTGTGTCATCGACTTTGGTGGTAACTGGGATGTACATTTACCATTGATTGAGTTCTCGTACAACAACAGCTATCATTCCAGTATTCAGATGGCCCCTTTCGAAGCTTTGTATGGCCGCAAGTTCCGATCTCCTCTCAGCTGGCATGAGATTGGTGACAAGCAGTTTACTGGCCCTGAAATCATTCAAGAGACAACGGATAAGATTCTTCAGATCCGTGATAACTTGATCAAGGCTAGGAGCAGACAAAAGAGCTATGCTGATAATAGGCGTAAGCCTCTGGAATTTGACTTTGGTGACCGAGTCCTTCTCAAGGTATCTCCCTGGAAGGGAGTAGTTCGTTTTGGTAAGAAAGGGAAACTCGCTCCTCGCTATGTGGGTCCATTCAAGATACTCGAAAGGGTTGGCAAGGTGGCGTACAGACTCGACCTGCCACAGGAACTAAACAATGTGCATCCAGTGTTCCACGTATCCAACCTACGTAAATGCCTAGCCGACGAGGAACTACAAGTTCCCCTAGAAGACTTGCAAATAAACGAAGTTGTACACTTTGTGGAGAAACCGGTTGAAATCATGGATCAGGGCGTCAAGCGACTGAGGCGCAGCAAAATTCCTATAGTCAAGGTTCGATGGGAAGGAAAGTGTGGCGCCGAATTTACTTGGGAACTGAAAAGTGAAATGAAGACCAAGTATCCGCAGCTCTTTGAGCAGTCTTCCACCTAGATTTCGGGGATGAAATCTCCTAAAGGAGGGGAGACTGTAACGCCTGCGTCCCTAGACTTTTACCTATTTGACACTTTTAGTTCCTAAACTATGTAATGCTTGATACTTTTGATACTTGGTGAAACTTATGCTATGATTTTGATACTTGATACTTGGAAACTATGATTCTATGATACTATGAGTCTATGATTCTATGATACTATGAGACTATGACTCTATGATGCTATGAGGCTATGAATCTATGTTACTATGATTCTATGATGCTTGATACTTTGGTGCTTGACTCTTGAGGCTCGTGAAACTTGAGACTTGGTTGAATGAGGGACTGGAGTCTTGTCACTGGCGGAAACTATGGAAACTCTTGTTTTAATAATGTAATCTAGTCACGTGATACTATTACCTAATAAATACGCAACACAATGCTTGATCTAACGCGCGAAACGAATCAAAGATAGAAACACGGAAAGGATGGATTGGCCGAGTGGCAATCCGATCGGATGGCCATTCGACTGAGTTGCCATCCGATCCATGCACACCGCCTCACTCCCTCACTCTCACACTATAAATAGGCATGTCACATAATTCTCACTGATGTGACAGCCTCACTCAACCGAGACGCGCGCACTCCTCTTTTCTTCCATTTCTAGGCGATTCTGGTACGTTTTACACTAGATTCTTGTACATCTTTGATCTATGCGCCATTCTCTACATGATTCTCCTTTGAAATCTCACTTTTCACCATGAAATCTCTAAGACTTGAGCTCTTGAGGGTCACGTCATCATGGTGATTTGTACAACCATGGTGTGATGTCATTTCTGCCAAGATCTAGCTCAGATCTAAAAAAATTCATGTGTTTTACACCGAATCTTCACTAAATCTAAACTTTTAGCTGAAACTTATGTTCATCTTCATCTTTTCTTAAGACTTTTATCAAAAAACGGTGAGATCTGGATTCAGACAGACTGTAGACTTAAAGATTAGTCTGAAGTCGGTTTGGGGAAGGATTGTTGCCAGAAAAGATGACCGGAGTATGAATTCTGACATAAACACCGTTACGAACGGACGACTGAACGGACTAGGGTGATTCCCACCCGATCGGATCGGCTATACACTGATGGGTTTACCGTTGTCTTAATGCGTACCATGTCGTCATTACTTAATCAGAAACTTAGAAGCTTTACAAGTTAGGAACGGGACAAGGACAACCCGATCGAGTGGCAGTCCGATCGGATCGCCATCCGATCGATCCGTCATCCGATCAATTGACACTTGCCTCTTACCCCTAACACTTGGATACTTGAATCTTTTGATCGTCGAATGGCAATCCGATCGGATAGCCATCCGATCGAACTGCCATCCGATCAAGTGTCATTACCATAAACATTTTTGGAACTTTTAACTTTGATCGTCGAATGGCAATCCGATCGGATAGCCATCCGATCGAACTGCCATCCGATTAAAGTGACAACGAGCTTTAGAACCTTCCAACACTTGGATCGAATGGCAATCTGATCGGATAGCCATCTGATCGAGTGGCCATCCGTCACACACTCACACTGGTCATCCCAATCGGAGGGCAATCCGATCGGATAGCCATCCGATCGGACAGCCATCCGATCAAAATGACTGATCCGGCACTTGGTTTAATCTCGTTATTCTGCCCGACTCTTATCCGTTGCAATCTAATCAGGCTAAACCTAAAGAGCTCCCTTTGATCCAATAACAGTTAACCTGTTAAGCCATCACTGTGAGTATACTCGATCCCTTTTTGCTTTAAACTTTGGGATGTAACATGTATTCTATTAAACTACGATACTTGAGACTTTTTCAAACTAAACTCTATCCTATGTGTATGTGAAACTTGTGATTCTTGTATTCTATTTGTGCTATGTGGACATTTAATCCAGGGTGTGTAGTTCCACCTTAACAATAGTAGCTCTATAGAAGATGCACCTCCCCATTATTCTCGGGGGTATTGTTAGGAGGATTCTAGTTTTCCTTGAGACTTGGGAAAACAACAAAGCATCGGGATACTTGGGCTATCACTTGTTGGACTGCGAACACTAGCATGGCTGAAACTATTTATGTGACACTACATATGGATATGAGTTGTTTTAATCTATTATGCTATTATTCAGACTTGTATACTCGCTGGTACATTTTTTGTACTGACTCTATTTTAATACATGTTGCATGCTAATAGATGCTGGAACTATGGAAAACAAGCTAGGATTGATGCTTAGAAACTCGCCTAGTTTAATTCTAGAATTTGAAACAATGGTTTTGTGATTGTATTTGATATTCATGATTATGTTGATGTTTTAGACAAGTTGTTGCATGAAACTTATTTAATCTATATTGAAATTACTAGCGTTATGGAAATCTCGTGAGTAATCTGAACACCTAGTGCTCTCACCCCGATGTTTCCGCCATCGGTTGGGGTGTGACACTAGAGATTGCTCCAAGTGAGACATTTAGAGTGATTGTGAAGGTGTAACTAAAGTGTTCAACATGGAAGCCTATTTATAGCAAATCAAAAAGCTCCTAGATCATGAAAAGTGTGTGCTGAGGTGTCTAGGAGGTGCTTAGTGTTGTTCTGGGTGTTGAATTAAGGTGAAAGATGGCAAAAATCACGAGATAGGTGGCACAAATGCAAGCTACAGCTGACAGCTAGCTGTTTGCTATCTGCAAACCCCTTAAGAATCGTAAGGGCTACGCCTTGCGGTCCGTAAGGACCTTTGGTGCGCACATGGTTTGAACTTCCCTTGCGGACCGTAAGGGATATCCCTTGCGGTACGTAAGGGATATCTCTTGCGGTACGTAAGGGACCACTAGAAGCTGAAAATGTGTACATTTTGCATCTTTAGTCCTTGGACTTTTTTAGTTCCCCATCTTAACAAATTTGGTCCCTTTCCTACCACAAATTGGAATTATATGGAGAGTTTGGACACGTGTCGCTTTATAAATCGATGAAAATATACGGGATGTTACATCCTCACCCACAATAGACAGGCGTTCTACACTTTCTCATGTATAAAGCCCCAAATGGAGCGGCTTTTATACTAATGTGATGGCTATTGTTGTAGGAGAATTTGATCAATGGTAGATGATCATCCCAAATACCACCTAGATCAATCACACATGCTCTCAGCATGTCTTCCAAAGTCTGAATCGTACGCTCACTTTGACCATCTGTCTGTGGATAGTAAGTCGTACTGAAATTTAGGCGAGTGCCTAAAGCTTGCTAGAAACTTCTCCAGAAGTGGGATGTGTATCGAGTATCACGATCTGACACTATAGACAACGGTACTCTATGTAGAGTTACTATGTTGTCAACATACAATTTAGCCACTTTAATTGGCAGAAAATGGGCTGATTTAGTCAGTCTATCGACTATAACCCATATCGTGTCATTGCCACGTTTTATCCTTGGTGACTTGGTAATCAAATCCATTGTTACCATTTACCATTTCCAAGTGGGTATGTCTAGTTGTTGTAGCAAACCTGACGGTTTCTGGTGTTCAGCTTTCACTTGCGAACACATCAGACACTTAGCTACGTGGGTGGCTATAGATTTTTTCATCCATATCCACCAATAGTTCCCTTTTAAATCTTGATACGTCTTGTCTCCACTCGGATGTATGGAATACTTCGAATTATGTGGTTCTTCTATAATCAACTTTCTGAGTCCTCCAAAGGCGGGAACCCATATCCTATTATTAAATCTCATAATTCCATTGTTACCAGCTGTTAATTGTTTCACAGTTCCACCTAGTTCTTCCTTTCAAGCATTTGCCCCTAACAAGGCTTGCTTTTGAGGATCCAACAGCTTCTTAATCAAGCTGGTTCGTAACTCAATTCTTTTAGCGTGAACTCTAATTGTCTTAATTCTTTCTTTTCTACTAAGAGCATCGGCTACTACATTGGCCTTGCCGGGATGATAACGAATCTGACATTCGTAATCATTCACGGTTTCAATCCATCGATGTTGACGCATATTTAAATCCTTTTGATTAAATATGTGTTGTAGGCTCTTATGGACTTGGTACCATATAAATAATGTCTCCATAACTTCAAAGCAAACACCACTTCACCTAACTCTAACTCGTTGGTGGTGTAATTCCTCTCGTTCACCTTAAGTTGTCCTGATGCAAAGGCAATCACCTTACCTCTTTGCATTAGCACACAACCTAATCCTATGTGTGAGGCATCAAAATACACGACGAAGTCTTCAACACCTGTAGGTAATGACAATACAGGGGCGTTACTTAGCTTCTGCTTCAGAATTTCAAAAGGTTCTTTCTGTTTGGGCCCCCAATCAAACTTCACGTTCTTACGAGTTTATGCAGTTAGGGAAGTGGCTATTCTTGAGAAGTTCTTGATGAACCTACGATAATAGCTAGCTAATCCCAGAATACTACAAATCTCAGAAGGTGTTTTGGGTGCTTCCTAATTCATGATAGCCTTAATCTTAGCGGGATCCACTTGGATACCACGCTCGCTATCATATTTCCCACAAATTGGACTTTCCTAAGCCAAAACCCACATTTGGAGAACTTTGCATAAAGCTTCTCGTTCTTTAGTAATTCCAATATACACCTCAAGTGTTTCTCATGGTCTTCCTCACTACAAAAATAGATAAGTATGTCTTCTATGAAGACGATGATAAATTAATCTAGATATGGTTTGCAGACTCTGTTCATGAGATCAATGAATGCTGCAGGTGCATTGGTGAGTCCAAAGGGCACCACCAAGAACTCATAATGACAATATCTTGTTCTAAAAGTAGTCTTGGAAATGTTTTCACTTCTCACCTTCAACTGGTGATATCCTGATCGTAAGTCAATCTTGGAGAAGAAGCTTGCTCCTTGAAATTAATCAAATAGATCGCTAATTCTTGGAAAGTGATAACGATTCTTGATCATAATCTTGCTCAGCTCACGGTAGTCAATGCACATTCACATTGAATCGTCTTTCTTCTTTAAGAACATAATGAGAGCTCTCCATGGAGAAGAACTTGTGTAGGATCGTTGTTCGACCTGAATGAGTCATTCAGAAGAGTTGTTTATCCGAATCAAAGGCGGAATCAATGAAACGGATGCTCAATTCAATTATAATGTCTCTTGTATTGATATAATAGTCTTACAGCACCTGGAGACAATTCGGCAGCACTTCGTTACTGAATCACAAGACCTAATTCCGTTCCAAATGACACGGCATGCTCTCCTATATATAGTGTTGCTAATTCCGTTTGAAATGGTCAAGGACACTTTCAAGCGGAATTAACAAAGTTAATTTCGCTTGAAATGGTCCTTGGCTGTTTCAAGCGGAATTAACTTTAAACACATAAAAATCAGTTTCTAGCAACCTGAGCACTGGTTATCCTATCCTATTACATGACTCGATACAAGACGAAGTCAATAGACACAGTGCACTAACAGACTCCCCCTTGGATGTTGACAAAGTCTTCAGTGTCGAGTCTTTATCATGACACAACTTAAGTCTTGATCAGTCTTCATGCTCTTTCCAAATTATCTAACACTGTAAGCATCCTTCAATCTTTATCTTCTTTGATCAGCTTCTATCTTTGAATGTTGTACCAGGATCTGTCTCTGGTTCTAACATTAACAGCTTCTTCAGGCTCCCCCTTTCGTCAAGCTTCCGTGCTTTAGGGATTGACACCTTGCTTTCAGGTTACAAGCTCCCCCTTGCTTTGAGCTCGTCTTCAGACTCCCCCTTAGACTCAGCTATCGGGATCGTAGTCTGGAATCTCATCTGCAATCACTCAGACAGTTATAAGTAACAACATTTTGAACTTCCAGGATTGAAAACCTGGCTCTTTCAAACTTTCTAAACTATCACTTTTTAACAAATTTTAGAATTTGGCAGTTTCAGCGAACAAGATCAGAATCTGACTCTATTTCAAAGTTTTTAATAATATAAGCATCTAACTCCCTCACAGTTAATCATCCAAGTCCAAACTAATGACCTTGGAGATATCACAAACTGTTTTTTATTTTTGTTAAAAATTCAAGTCTCAAATTAATGAACTTGTTTTATTTTCAGAAACACAATCAGCTTACTTAGATTTTGATACTCAGCATTTCAAACATCAGTTGTCGAAAATAAAGCAGAATCAAAAATCTTTTTGTATTTTCTGAAACATAAAGCAGTAAAGAAATATTTACAAACATATTTACAGACAATATTTTTGTTTGAGTTTGCGTCAGAGGATCATATCAGATTTTGACAAGTCACAAGTACCATTGAGCTTAGTTACACGTTAAGAATTAAACAATTCACTTAGATTGTCGATATACAGATCCACTTAAATTTTCACACAAATTTCAACTGATTCAGGATACGAATTAGGTATATTAAGAACTTAAACTCATTCATGTGTCCCACCTCTTGAATATACTCTCGTATCCAGATCCCAATATTCAGTCTTACAGGTGAGTATACCTAGATGATATCTGTAAAGGGTTAAATTGCGAGGGCCGTGAGAGCTCAGGTTAGAAATTCCGTTCAGCAGAGAGATGACGGCTTCGACTTTTGGTGTGTCCCCTTTAGAGGATCTTTTCTTCAACAGCACATGATTAGCATTTTTCAATGTTTCATCATTTTTTATGCTGAGGGCGATGCTATATTTCAAGCAAGCAGAAAGTATTATACGGGGACTAGGCCATTGCTTCCGCAAAATCAGAAGTCCCGGGATAATACCCCAGATATCACTAAGCATAAAGACCTAGGCCATGTGGGCCAATGGGGTAGAGGCTCCTCTATAAATAGTCATGACTAGATTATTAGGGTAGAGCTCTCCCATTTAGCAATTATGTAATCCCCAAAGGAGAACCTTGTACCCGACAATCCTAGAGATTGTGTGCAAGGTTCTCGAAGATCGTACCAGACGGTTCGTCGAAACCGTGTGCGATCTAAGCAGCGACACTATGTTATTCAATGAAATATTTCTTTTTGTTCGCTCGGTTTGATCTTACATTCCGCGTTCGATTGAACCGTCGAGTGATATCACGGGTTTTTTGGGACTAACAAGTGGTATCAGAGCCATTGAAGTCTTTCAAAGGCTCGGTTTTGATATTGCTCGAAGAACGAGAAGAAGTTTTGCACGGTGTCGGCGGATGTGTGTTCGTAAATGGAAAGATCTCTGGTTCACGGAATCTGGTACAGTTTCAGTCGTAGTTGAAGAGGTTGTCGGTTCGATGACGGCTGTAATAGGAAAAGATGGTTGAAAGCGGAGATGTTGATCGCGTGTGCAGTTGTCGGTGACGGTAATGATGCAGTTGCCGGTGACGATGAAGGAGACGAAGGTGAAGGAAAGGAGAACGGCGGTAAGAGATGGCGGCCGGCGACGAAGATGATGACCGTGATGAGAAACGATGACGGTGGTCGAAGGAGATGTTGATGAAGATGATGATAATCTGGTTGGATTGATGAGATGGGTTTGCTCTGTTTCATCACAAACTGCTTCTTCTTCATGACCGGTGACCGTAGACGGTGACAGATGGTGGTCGAAGGTGGTGATTATGGAGATGGAACGACAATGATGGAGATTGTGTCTGACGGTCTCTTCAACCTCCATGTAAGCAGCTCCTTTGATAGATTGCATTGTGTACGTATGATACTTATCAGTGACGGAGGTCGGAGACGGCAGCGGGCACGGCGGCGACATTGAAAGAAGAAGCTGCTGACGTCAGGATGATGCAGCAGGAACATTCCTTGCGGCTGCAGAGGATGTCAAATCAGGGAATTAAAAAGCCCTAACAAATGCTAGCCGTTAGATGGGGTGTTCGATCAATGGTCAGCAATAAAGAAGGTCTAAAAGTGAGGAGAATGTTTTATTATTGGTGCAGAATTTTTGTGGGACCATTGGTGATGTTGTGTTGGAAAAGAATTCGTTTGAACTTAACAATGCCGAACAGGCCCATGATGATTTTAATAGTCAAAGCCCATTATAGAATAATATGGATCAGAATGCTCTAGTGATCTAAATGGATCGAAAATTATGAGCCCAGGTATCATCTCTAAAATCTTGTGGGTAGAGCAACCTGGATTGCAAGTTGTTTGGGCTGCTCGAATTTGTTTTATTATGTGGGATTGAGGTAAATGGGTGAACCTAAGGAAACGGAATTCAGCACCTTATCCTATTCGCAATTTAGTTGAATTTTGGTCCACAAATTTACAACAACAGAACTTGAAAATTTTCATTGGATTAGAATTTTTTTTTGGGACCAACATGGTGTTTTTGCGAGACTTGAATACCAGACGGATCACTTGAATCCGTGTGTTCTCGTCAGTAAATCAATGTATTTGCATCTGAGATGACACGCCTGATCAGACATCATCCGTGATCTAGTTTATCGTTCCATCGATCATTCGCAATCATCCGAGATTAACAAGATTCAAGCAAGATATCATCCGTGATCATTTTTCATCCATCCGAGATCAACTTCTTCTTAATCCGATATAATCCGACATCCAAGATGCATGTGCTTCATCCGAGATTAAAATTTTCTTTCATCCGAGATACATTGATGGGCTCGTTTTCTGCTGGGCCTCTAAAAGGGAAGACCCAAAACTGGAGAACATCTAAACCTCAATAAAGATAGCATAAAACTAGGGGGAGATTGTTGGGTCTAGAGTTTTACGCTTATCTTTATTGTATTCATTTATGTTTGTTTGGTTTTATTAGCACTTGGGCTTGGGCTAGGCCATGTGGGCCAATGGGGTAGAGGCTCCTCTATAAATAGTCATGACTAGATTATTAGGGTAGAGCTCTCCCATTTAGCAATTATGTAATCCCCAAAGGAGAACCTTGTACCCGACAATCCTAGAGATTGTGTGCAAGGTTCTCGAAGATCGTACCAGACGGTTCGTCGAAACCGTGTGCGATCTAAGCAGCGACACTAAGTTATTCAATGAAATATTTCTTTTTGTTCGCTCGGTTTGATCTTACATTTCGCGTTCGATTGAACCGTCGAGTGATATCACGGGTTTTTTTTGGGCACTAGATGGCCTCTTTCGGGTGTTTAATTGATCTACAAGGCGACAACGTACAGCTAGGTCAGCATGTATCTGGATGAAGCAGAAGCTGACGTTGCCTAGCACCTCCAGGTCAGCATATATCTGGATGCAGCAGAGGAGCTACACGACTTTTTCAGAGAAGATTTCAGAGTCAGACCAAAATTGTGTGTATCGGGACAACATACAGACATTCAAATAGACATGAGCTAATTCCAAGTGATTTTCTTTCCTGAGGTCATGTACTATTTTAGTTCTAAACAGAAACAGCCAATGTTTCCAGTCTTTAAGGATAGAGCCTACCAACACATCATACTAGAGTCAAACTATTTCGATACTGGTTTTACATGAGTCAGCCCTTGACAATAATGTGAAAATGTATTTCATTTCCCAGTCATGCAATGCCTCTTTTTGTATTTTTCAATTTTTTTAATGTTTTTTGTATTTTTCATAATTTTCTCCCCCTAAATTTGAGCATAAATAAAAACTACCTAAGAATAGAAAACTATATGAACAAATTTACCTACGAATTAAAACAAAAACATGCTCAGTCAGTAAAACGGATCATTTTCAGAAAATCCACAAGCACTTGAAATTTCGAACTGCTGACAGGTTTGGTGAACAAATCGGCAGCATTTGCATCTGTGTCGATTTGCTCAAGTTTGATAAGACCTCTGTCAAAACAGTCTCGTATAAAATGAACCTTAATATCAATGTGCTTGGTTTTTGAGTGGAAAACAGGATTTTTCACAATTTGTATGGCAGCATCATTATCACAGTATATGGTAGTCTTAAAATAAGTCAAACCGTAGTCCTGCAATTGATGTTGCATCCACACCACTTGGGAGCAAGACGCCGAAGCTGCAACATACTCTGCTTCAGCTGTGGAAATAGCTACCGTTTGTTGCTTCTTGCATTGCCAAGAAATGAGTCGATCTCCCAAAAATTGACATCCAACAGAGGTGGATTTCCTGTCCTTGTCAGTGCCTCCAAAATTACTATCAGAAAACGCAAACAGATCAAAATTCGAATCCCTCGGATACCACATACCAAACCTGGGTCGGCCTTTAAGATACCGAAAGATTCGTTTAACAGCAGTAAGATGAGAAGTTTTAGGATTAGCCTGATATCGTGCGCAATTGCAGACAGCAAACATGATGTCAGGACGACTAGCTGTCAGATACATCAACGATGCAATCATAGACCTATAAAGTCGTTGATCAACAGGAGATCCTTCAGCATCTTCAGTTAACAACGGTCTTTCTGCCATTGGAGTTTCTGCCGGTTTATCGTCAGTGAACTTGAATTTCTTCAGCACATCGTCCACGTATTTCCCTTGATGAATTAGAATGCCCTGTGAATCTTGTTTAACTTGTAAACCCAAAAACAATGTCATTTCACTGAGTGCACTCATTTCGAACTTCTTTTGCATAACTCTCTCAAAATCTTTGCAAAGTTCCTCACTTGTAGACCCGAAGATAATATCATCAACATAAATTTGAACCAAGATTTGATCCTTGCCTACTCTTTTGATAAACAGAGTCTGATCTATTGTGCCTCGTGTGTATCCATGAACCAGAAGATGTTCTGTCAGAGTAGCATACCAAGCCCTAGGTGCTTGATGCAACCCATATAATGCCTTGTCAAGCTTGTAGGCATATTCTGGATGGTCTGGATGAATAAAACCTGGCGGTTGCTCAACAAAAATTTCTTCTTTCACTTCTCCGTACAAAAATGTCGTTTTGACATCCATCTGGTAAACAGTGAATCCCATGAAGGATGCGTATGCTAAGAAAATCCGGATTGCTTCAAGTCGAGCAACAAGGGCATAGACTTCATCATAATCCAGTCCTTCTATCTGTCTAAATCCTTGGACCACTAATCATGCTTTATTTCGAACAATAACTCCTTCAGAATCTTGCTTGTTTCTGAAAACCCAGCGAGTTCCAAGCTTGCGTTTTCCTTTTGGCAACTCCACAAGTTTCCATACTCCTAGCTTCTCAAACTGGTTTAGCTCTTCGTGCATAGCATCCACCCATCCTGGTTCCTGCAACGCTACATCAATGGTTTTAGGTTCAATTTGAGAAATGTAGCTAGAATATAAGCACAAATTAATGGTTCCTGATTGGCTTCTGGTCTGAACTCCTGCATTCACAGGACCTATCACGTTCTCAATAGGATGATTTCTTTGAACACTAGTTGGAATGGCAAATTCAGGTATCGTCTCGTCTGGAGATGTGTGTGTGTTACTTGACTCCCCCTCATTAGGTGCTACTGGACTGTGACTCACAGGAGTGGTAACAGTATACTCTTCAGGAATAGGGTCAGCAAACAGTTCTGATCCAGCTGTATTGTGTGAAATTCCACTCGATTGAGTACCTTCAGGAGATTGATGAGACAGAGGATGCTGTGTAAAAACCATTCCCGGTGGATCAATGGTGTGATGTCTAAAGCTTCCTTCAGTATGTTCTTCTTCTTCAGTATCTTCAAAAGATAACGGTTGCTTTGGAGTAGATATGTCTGCATCTGAAGAAACACTTGACAAAATGTTAAATGATTTAAACAAATTAGCATAATCATATAACCAATCTGGTCCAACTCTAGCATCCGTAGCATTTTCTTCAAGCCATTCAATGTTGCACGACTCGACGACCTTTTTCGTTACTTTGTTGTATACTCGATAGGCAGAACCTTTCGCATATCCAACAAAGAAACATTCGTCCCCTTTGACTTCAAACTTTCCATTAGAGTCCATAAGTAATAAAACACATGGACATCCAAAGATACGAAAGTGTGAAACCGAAGGTTTACGTCCTTCCAGAATCTCATAAGGAGTTTTCATATGACATTTGTTTACTAAAGCATGATTCTGAACGTAACAAGCCGTGCTAACAGCTTCGGCCCAAAAGAAACTAGGAAGCTTCGAGTCAGCCAGCATAGTTCGTGCAGCCTCGATAAGAGTACAATTTCTTCTTTCAGCTACTCCATTCTGTTGAGGAGTTCGTGGTGCACTATACTGACGATCAATTCCTTTTTCAGTGCAGAATGTGTCCAAAGTAACGTTCTTGAATTCTGTCCCATTGTCAGATCGAATAACCTTCACCTTGGTACTTGCTTGATTTTCAGCTAGAGTGATGAAACCGTCGAGTGATATCACGGGTTTTTCGGGACTAACAAAACGCAAACTTTTCCGGTGGTGGAACTTGATGAAACTCTGAGCCAATGCCCTTTTTGTTTTGCTCAGACTCACCATCTCTCGGTTTTATGTTGAAAATTCTTTCAAGCACATATGACGACACGTGATAACTTTTTAACTTGTTGTTATCCTGTTCTAAATCAGCAATCTGACGCTTTAGCTTAGCAACATCCTCAATGTAAGAGTTAACAACTTGTTGCTTTATTTCATACATTCGCTTTAGTTCAGTTGTTGTTTCAGAACAGTAATTTAATCTTGATTGAACAAATTTCATTTCACTTTTCACCTTTTCATATGACTCTTTTGTAATGTGATATGCCAATTTTATTGAATCATATTCCTTTTTCATTTCTTGACAAACATTTTCTTTCTGATCACATTCTTCTGACTTTTTCAAAACATTTTCTTTCAACACCTCATTTTCTTTTTCTAATTTTTTACATTTTTCAAAAAGTTTTTCCTCATTATCTTTCAAAACTTTTTCATTTTCTAACATTTCTTTGTATTTATTTTTAAAAACTTCTTCAATTTTTGTGAACTCAAGATCTCTTGTTCTGAACCTTTCGTCTTTTTCAGTACAAGCATTGCACGTTTCCATGCATTTCTTGCACTGTTCAATAGTTTTTAAGATTTCAGAATCAGAAATTACCTCAGTGATTGTCACTTTGGTGTTTGCTGCAACTTCTGTCTGATCAGCATCTTTCTGCTTTCCTTCAACACCAACCTCATCACCAACATCACAAGCAACCTTCTTCAAATCATTCACCATTTCATCAACATTCTTCTTCAACCTCTCTTCATCCCTTTTTCTCAAGCTTGAAGTCATAACATCCCTAAGGAGTTTTTCAAACTTCTTCACATATGTTTTGTCTTTTCCAACATTTGTATAGTATTCAACGTATAGAGGAATTACTAGAAGAACATCATCGTAAACTATGTCCTTTTTGGAAACAACGGGTTCTCCATTTCTGTTGAGATAGAAATCTCGTTTCTTATCCCATCTCTTGTTACTCACAGCATCTTCATACTCTTCTTGCATATCATCCATTCTGTTCCAAGCAATGCTTCTTTCTCTGCATGTTTTCTCATTCAGAATCTCTTCTCTGGTTTTCTCTTTAATTTCAGCCATAACATCTTCTTCTTTGTTTTCCTCTTTAATTTCAGCAACAAAAACATAATGATTGCTCTTTGATGGTTTTCTTCCATGAGCTGTACTTCGAATATCAACACAATCTTCTTCTGGAAGAATCTGGCTCCAATCAAATCCTTCATCATGATGGATTACAGCACAAGCTCTAGATTTCTCTCTGGGTTTATCTTCGATCAATTTTGGCTCTTCTTTGCTTTGGTGGTAGATTGCCTTTCGGTAATAATCATCATTGAACGGATGTTCATTTCCACCAACAGCATAATTGTTGCATTCTCTCTTGAAATGACCTTTTTGTTTACATTTGAAGCAAGTCACTTTGGACTTATCAAATCCAAGTTTTGTTAATGCACCGCCTAATGATTGTTTCCCAGTAATCTCCATGTATCTCTGAGCTCTTCTGATGCAACTTGCTAAACACCAGCAAATATCGATAAGTTCCATCTCTTCCGGATCAATCTGGTCATGGTCTTCTTTGGTTAACTCCGAGTTACCAATTTTTCCTGCAACTAGACCTTCATACGATTCCAGAACAGATGCAAGAAAACTCATTTGTTGCTTGGCTGCATTAATGCTCATTGTCGGGGAATTCTTCAATTTGAGAGCAATGTTGCACAGTATCTCCTCTGATTCTTCAGAAATAGCTTTTGACGATGAATGATAACCCGGATCATAACTTGATGAGCTTTTCTGTGGTTCTTTTGTCCTCTCACCACTGAATGTTGTCTTTGGTGATTCTCCAACTTTCACCGAAGGTAGATTACCTTTGTAATAAAGACTGACATTCTGTTGATGTGAAGAACTGCTCATCTTGCTTTGTTTCTGCAATTCAAGCTCGTGACTTTCTATCTTTTCTATTAAGACATCAAGAGAAATTGTATCATATAAAGCATCATTTTTCAATATGAATACAAACGTTTGCCACTAATCAGCTCGTGGTAACGCTTCTATGATCTTATCAATTATTTCTTCTCTAGTTTTAACAATACCAAACCGATCAAGTTCAATTTTTAAATGACCAAATCTCTCTATCATTTGTCTAACTGATTCATCTTTCAAACTATCAAACAAATCAAATTCTTTCTTTAATAATGCAATTTTGTTTTTCTTGATTTGTTTACCCCCCTCAGCTTTTACCCGCAAAGCTTCCCAGATAGATTTCGATGTTCCGTCATGTTGCAGTAAAGCAAACATATCATTTCTGATAGATGATTGTATTAAAGAAATCATTCTCTGTTCAGCTGAGAATTCTGCTTTGTCTTCTTTGGATAAACCTTTCAGAGGGAGATCTTCTCCTTTATCATCAGCCGGCCTCTTATACCCAAACTCCAAACAAAACCAGCTTTCATGAGCATAAGCTTTTGCCCAGTTGATGAACCGATCTTTACACCAAGTGTAATCTTCAATGCTTTCAAGAGTGGGTGGTTTTGAATGTGTGCCGTAGAAATTATCATGTTTAATGTTCTCATTGATCGCTTTTGTAATGGTTTTTGGTGTGACAGTTGAGATTTCGGAAGACTCAGAAGTAAACGCGTTGTAGAACGTATTGTAGAACTCTTCAGCCATGATGTGAATTTCTTGAATTACCTGGAGAAAAAACAATCAAACAAACACAATCAGTTTAAACAATATCAATCTTGAAACAGACTGACACTCGGTTGACGTGAAATGATCTTGACACGGAATTTTCACTTTCAAGCGGAATATTGATCTTCAAACGGAATTACTTTGAAGCGGAATCACTTGTTCAAACGAAATCACTTGGATGACACTTCAAACGAAATCAGAACTTCAAACGGAATCAGGACTTTCAAAGGAAATCACTTGTTTCAAACGAAATCTTCAAGCGGAATTACAATTTGATGCGGAATAGTTGATTCCGTGTCAAGCTTTCAAACGGAATTACCCTTTCAAGCGGAATTAACACGCTATTTCAAACGGTATTACGATTTGAAGCGAAATCAGGTGGACTTTTCAAGCGAAATTAAAATGTTCGTTCAAACGGAATTAGCTTTTTGGCCCATTTTTGTCACTTTTAATCCGAATTTTGGTCTGATTCTCTCAAGGCTTTGTTAAAACACTATTTCGCGTGTAATGTGTGAAATTCAGTCCATTTTGTCCGTAAAATCTTGTTCAATTGTGAAAAAGAAGGTGTAGAAGTCAGAAAACTGATGAAATCAAGCTGAACTCTTCTTCCTGAGCTCTGATACCACTTGTAGGATCGTTGTTCGACCTGAATGAGTCGTTCAGAAGAGTTGTTTATCCGAATTAAAGGTGGAATCAATGAAACGAAAACTCAATTCAATTATAATGTCTCTTGTATTGATATAATAGTCTTACAGCACCTGGAGACAATTCGGCAGCACTTCGTTACCGAATCACAAGACCTAATTCCGTTCCAAATGACACGGCATGCTCTCCTATATATAGTGTTGCTAATTCCGTTTGAAATGGTCAAGGACACTTTCAAGCGGAATTAACAAAGTTAATTTCACTTGAAATGGTCCTTGGCTGTTTCAAGTGGAATTACCTTTAAACACATAAAAATCAGTTTCTAGCAACCCGAGCACTGGTTATCCTATCCTATTACATGACTCGATACAAGACGAAGTCAATAGATACAGTGCACTAACAACTTGGTTGAATAAAACCTTTTTCCAGTAGCTCTTCAAGCTGTGTTTTCGGTTCCTTCATCTTCGTTGGTGCTAGACGATATGGAGCCTTGGCTATCGATACCAACCAAGGAAGTATGTTTATCCTAAACTCTACTTGCTTGTCTGAGGGCAGATCGAGAAAGTCCTCGGGAAATACTTATGGATACTCAGAGATGACCAGAATATCTTCAATCTTCGGTTTTGGGTCCTCTCTTCAAACATCTGGATGCCTTAAGTGGGGATGCTTTCTCAGGCAATATGTAGTAATGATCTCCACAGATGGAAAGTAACTCACCGGAAGGGGATTTAATTTCGATAAGTTTCTTATCGCAGGCAATACGGGTCTGGTTATGGGAAAACCAGTCCATTCCTAGAACTATATCGAATTCGGCAAAAGTCATGGGCACCTTTAGGATTTTGGAAGCTATTTCTATCTTTCCATCTGCCATTTCAACTTCCTATGTCAATCCTAGTTTTCAAAAGGGTAGATTTAATAGTTTACAAAACTTATGGTCTACAAAACATTTATCAGCTCCATAATCGAACAAGACTCAAGAAAAAATATCATTTATGAGAAACGTACCCGTAATGATTTTTGTATCATTGACTGCCTCTCTTGCAGTTAGCTGGAAAGCTCTGACGTTGCTCTTCTTTGGTCACTAGCTTTGGCCTTTCTGTCTATTGTATTCTTAGGACAGCCGGTCCTAATGTGGCCTTTCTCTCCACATTAAAAACAGATGGCATTCTTTATGTCTCGAGACTCGTGTGTCTTGTGGCCAGTTTTCTTATAAATACGACAATTCTTTTGTGGCTCAAACCTGCACTTTCCAAAGTACCTCTTCCCGCATATCTTACGCTCCGGTTTAGGACTACTAGTACTTGATTAATTCTTCTTAGAATAAAATCTACCCTTCTTTGGGTCTCGAGAGTGGTTATCTTCTCGCTTCCTCTTGTTATGTAATTCGGCCTTAGCCGCCCTCAATAAAATCTCATCCTCTGTTAAGGAGAGTGATAGATCTACAACATGGTCTTCCATCATGTCTAGGAGGTTCTTACTGTCATTCTAGGTGTTGAATTAAGGTGAAAGGTGGCAAAAATGGCGAGATTGGTAGCACAAATGCAAGCTGCAGCTGACAGCTAGTTGTTTGCTGTCTGCATACCCCTTACGGACCGTAAGGGCTAAGCCTTGCAGTCCGTAAGGACCCCTGGCGCGCACATGGTTTGAACTTCCCTTGCGGACCGTAAGGGATATCCCTTGCAGTCCATAAAGGACCACCAAAAGCTAAAAATATGTACATTCTGCATCTTTAGTCCTTGGACTTTGTTTAATTCCCCATCTTTACAAATTTGGTCCCTCTCCTTCCACAAATCGGAATTATATGGAGAGTTTGGACATGTGTCGCTTTACAAACTGATGAAAATATACGGGATGTTACACTTAGACTGACCCTTTCCTCATGACTATGGGATGTAGGTAATACCATCATTTAGTCACGCCCTTGTTGGGTTCGAAACTCAAGTTTCGTTTGTTTGTTGTTTTGGTTATGTTTATTTAGTTAGTAGGTTTTAGGTCGAGTCGTCGCATAGAACCAATCAAGACCCGATAACGAAGCCGGTGAAATTTGATAAGGAAATGGTGGATACGCCACTAGTACTTCCTATATATAAAAAGCCTCGTTAGACTGGTTAAGAGAAGTTCTATGTAAGTTTTGTATGAGTTGTCAATCATGATTCGAATAACGACGTGGATGAAAGTTTGGTAGAGACATGGTGGATACGCCTTTGGTACTTCCTATGTATAAGTGCCTCTTCCAAATTATCAAAAGCAGCGTTAGACTAATTATGATAGTTTTGTGTACGTATTGTTTTTATTTTTGGCTGAGTACTTAGTGTTTCAAATTCTACGACATTGCGAGTTCAACTCTATCATTATGGTGTTTTATAAGAGAATTTTTTTTCAAAATCCCAAGTTGTGACACGGTATTAGTTTAGCCATCATGAGTTTACTCTACGACTTAGGCTGTAAACTCTCTCGTGCTACAAGTCATCTTTGGGACATGATTTTTTCGTATGCTGCAATCAATCCTAGATAATCCATTCGTAGGCTTCACAACATGATGTTTGTATCTCCTATGACTGGCTATCTCATACATTATCATTAACACTTTTGACTTCTACATCTATGGCATTAAAAGCGATTCCTCTATCTGGGTATTCAGCCCTTACCAGGAACACTACCGTCACAATCAGATCCAAACTTTACCTTTGACATAGCTTCACGTAATCATATCCTCAAAATCCTTAAGACTTGTGTTTAAACCTATTACCTGACATTCCTAAGAAATAATTTGACTCCCAGGTTTGAGTTCCTAGTGCTATTACTAAATTTAACCGTTATCCCCCGCGCCTACGAAGAAACCCTACACACCATCCTACACGAGCGGTTCCCTCCTAATTTCAGGATGACATTTTTAAAAGTGGGCGAGACTGTAACATCCGTAAAAAAGGATCTTAGAAAATCAACCCATTTTGAAAATCGGATCCGAAACGTAATAAATATAAAGGCGAATATTTATAACTTATTATTTATATTTTGTCGTGTAATAATTTAGTTGACGTAAATATTTTCGAGATTTAAAAAATGTTAATTTAATAAAGATCTCGGTTGAACACTTGATCAATAATAACTTGTTTGTAAAACCGAAACCTAAACAAAATAAATGAAAGTATGAATTGATGTATTATTACTTGAGATTTTTAGTTGATAATTAATTCATTGTTATTTATTGTTTTATTATACTAAAACAATAATCAAATTAATATGTCAGCTACTTAAATGAAGTCGTCATCCTCAAACGATGGTCAACCTAAACGAAGGTTATTATCTCAAACGATTGTCAACCTAAATGACGGTCATATGTGACAAACGACAGTAACCTACAGTTGTGATTTTTCCGCAGAAACCGATTTCGTGCATCCGGATAGTCCTTAGACCCTCCAATTCTCTAACATCTTGACTTGCTTACTGTCCGAATTAATTGGGAATTGATGGCTAAACTTAATGCACACATATGGACCATTATTAGACAAATTAGAAAGAGAAACGATGCATCATTTGCATCATTCGAAAACTCTAGACTTTACACCTAAAAGTTGCAACCACTTTGAGTAATTATCTGCAACCACATACTATCTACATCGAATTCCTATATCCACCATCTACTTATTTGCCTCTCAAGTTGAAATTTGGACAAGGATCATCACCAAGAGCTTGGAACTTTGCTACTTGACTTCTTTCCCATTTTTCCACTGAATTAGATAATTCTAAAACCTATTTCCTTTCGTTTTTAGAGTTCTATTAAAACCCATCTATCCATTCCTGTGATAGAGGACAATTGCTATACAAATTTTATTTCTTATTTTCTAGGGTTCTTAGTCTTAGAATTGGGGCTTTTGATGTAGTATTGTGTTTTGATTAAAATTAGACTTAAGATATTGCTTGTCATCATAAGATATGTTTGTGTCAATTTTATGAATTTCTATATATCATATAGATTTCTTTTGGATTGTTGATACATTATGTCTTATAGAGAATTATATAAAAATTGATTTCCTTAAAATATAAAACTCATGAACTTGTTTTTCTGAATTCTTATAACATAGATAGATTATGAAATTTATAATGGATTACATGATCTATGGATTTTTTATCGATAAAATTGGTGGTTTAAATATAATCATAAGAAAGAAATTATTTTTGAAATATATATTAGCCACGAGATCTATACCACACCTAGGTGAACCTATACGACAGCTATAATTTATTATATTATACCATACTATAGTATCTACGTTATAATATGAGATCTATACTATACTATACTATAGTTTACTATATGTCACTATAGTTATACTATACGTATACTATAGATCTATACGAGTCATATAAAAGCCTTATACGACATAGTTTTGAGCAAAACTACATGGAACACATAGACTGGTATAAGTCGATAATGAATCCAAAACCAGACCGGCATGTGTACTATCTAGGTAAATTTGTAATTTTAAGTGTATTCTGTTTGTATAATGTATTTCAAGTGTTTTTTGTTTGTACAATGATACAATACACCATAATATGCAATAATACAACAAGTACAGACAAAATGTGCCATAATACGACACATACAAACAATCTACACCCTATTACGAAACATACAGACAATGAACGTCAAAATACCGAACGTCACTGATACGACACAGCTGGTCAATATACGCCATAATACAACACATACAGACAATATACATCATAATACGACATGTAACGATAAAATACGTCAAGTAATGATACAGTACGACGCGTAAAGATACAATACGACACGTAAGAGTACAAATGGATTCAAAACAAAATGACACGTAATCATAGAATACGATACCACACATAACTGAATATCACCGATATGGCACGTATAGAGTATATACTTCATAAAACGACACGTAATGACAAAATACGGCCCCTATACGCATCGAAAAGGAAAAAACCTAAAATTATGAGATTCTAATTTTACCCTTATACGCATCGTATAGGTCACAACTGGGTCGTATAATACCCTAATACGACTTGTATTGATCTATACGATGCGGTGTCCTTTCATGAAAAAAAAATGTGTATCAACATAATACGAGACCCTTTATACGCGTCGTATAGGTCAATACGAGTCGTATAATGGTACTATACGGCCTATTTTTTACCTATGCTACTCAATTTAATCCAAACCCTAACTAACTTCTAAACCTTTTTAATCAGATTATTCCCATTGGTGACTCATATGATTTACCAACCCTTGAACTGGTTTGTCCTTTACCTACTATGTTCCTAGCCCTAGATTAACAATCAATATATAGCCTAAAGATAGACTAAACAGATCTAGCATGTATAACATCATAGAAAGAACTAAATCATCCACACAAACTCATTCATTGATCAATACACATCATATAGATTACACAATCACAAGTACATTAGCAAATCTTACTAAAAACACATTTTCATAACAAAATCATCCAACCTTCACATAATATCAAGATTCGTCTTACCCTAACCGGTTATAGAGCGGTTAACTGCTCATATAAATAACCAAATAACAAGAATTCATCGAATACATAAGAAAACCATAATACGTAGGCTCTAACTTAGTAAGGATCGATATCTCGACCTCATGTACATTATTCTTCCTTGAATCTTCCTCCAGTTGATATTCTCTTGAATCCTCCTCCTTGTTACAGGCCTATTTTCGTGTTTCTTGTCGTTGAGTTCGTAACTTCGGGTTTAGTTCGACATCTCTTTCTTTAAATAGGGCCCATGTCCAATCCGGGTCGGGTACAACTCGTACGCTCCTCCTCGGGTACTGCCCGTAACGACACGACATCATAAGTAAGCCCATTAGGGTTCAATCCAATAAGGCGGTGTAGCCCAACTCTTGGCCCACAACTCGTGACCTTTTCCCAACGTATGGCCCGCACTCACTTCAAACTGACTTGTCTTCTTATATCTTCTATAAAGTTCCTAATGTGACCTATAAATCCATTATTTCACCTAGGAAACTGCAAATCACTCATAAACAAACATTTAACCTATTTAAAGTGAAATTTACATCAAACAACTATAAAAATACAGGTTTTAGACCTTAAAAAACATGTTATCTTTTAAACACATCACTAACCACGGGCAACAATAGCCAACAACACCACCAGAAGTGGCTCCACAACCAAATACCACTAGCCAACAACAACGAAGAACGAATCCTAGTAACTTTTGGGGTGTAAATGATGCAACCCCAAAACAAAATAACCAATATATACCCATAAATGGTACAACCCACAAAAGGAGAAATACAAGTCACATTAACCCAAAAAGACCCAATGCATTATGTACAACAACAATTAGCCACAACAACCACCCAACAACACAAATTACAATGGATGTGTTGGCTACTTCAAGCACGTAAACAAATTGAAGCTACAAAGGTTCAAAAAGGTTGTAAATAATAATGTTGTGTCAAATGCTAAGCAACATCATTGCCAACAAACACACGCGTTGCAATCACTCTCACATTAGCCAGAGGACATCTTTATAGAGACACAAAAGTTCCAACAACATCTGCTAAGCATTAATAGTTTACCAAATCTCAGATTAACACATACACATCGGTAGTAGCTTAAAAGTCTCTGATGACATAGTGTCATCATCATTAACAATAGAAACCAACCACGACATTTCCAATCCATAACCAAAACAATTAACAACATAAACATCAATTTAACAAATATAAATACACCACATCCGCATTACATAAAAAGTCTCGAATGAAGACAATGTTTCATCGTCATGGACCGAATAACAAATGACAAGAAATCTCAAAAGAATAACAACCAAAACATCTATAAATACCATCATCAGAATCGTTAAACCCCAAAAGGATCAAGGTGTTAGGCCATCGTAGCTAAAACATGCGCATGCAACCAAAGATCTGATATACCACATAATAAAACATAAGTGAGGAAACATCTGTCAACCACAAGTGAGGAAAGCTCAAAACCTTATACGATTAAGGGTTTGGCCAAAAAAATAGGAACACTTTACCTTTGTTAGATAAAGTTTTGACCAGAGGAGAGATGCGGCAGAGGGGGCGGTGACAAGTGGTTGTCAAAGAAAATGATGGGGTGCAAATGACGCACTAAAGGAGAAGTACAGTTCACATAAGCCAAAAAATACCCAATGCAAGATGTACAATAACAATTAGCAACAATATGTTACTAATTGATAATATATAAATGTGATAGAACATAAAGGGTTGTAAATGTTAAATGGCTAACTTAGACGGCAAACACTACTAAGGGGTTTCTTCAAGAACTAAACGTGGCTTTAATGAGAACTAAAGGACATCTTATGTGAAAGCCCTGCTTTATTTATTTTAATTTTAATTTAGTTTTAATTTAATTTTTTAGGTGGTCTTAAATAGGAATGTTAATGTGTATGTGTGTGTCGTGAGAATGAAAGCAGCAAAAGAGGGAGCAACTTTCTCTTCATACGTGCAAATAAGAAAGAGATTACATGGATAAATTATATTATACTATAAGGCCGGAGGGTGTGGGGGCGCCACCCCCGCCATGTCACACGCTATAGCGCCCTCCACCCACACCCAGCGAATTATGGAGGGGCGCCATACAAGTCGCGCTAACATGGTAACGATAGGGAATCACGTGGATCGAGGTCTGCTGTACCTTTTTGACCTTTCAAACTCACTTTTTAAAAAAGAAATTAATTTTTCTTTTTCAACCGGTCACTTTTTCAAATTAATTTCCCCACTCAAAAGTAAATGTAAAAATAAAAAATAATTAGGTAATGATGACGGGGCTCCATCCCACACCCTGCAAATTAAAAGGGGGGGTTATAAAGCCCCCTGGCTGACGTGGCGTCTAGGTGGCGCTGATGTGTCCTTTATAACCCCCAAGGGGCTCCATCCCACACCCTCTAGCCTAAGTTAAAAGAGGTGGAAACCTTTGCCTTCCTTTCCCCTGTATTTTCACAATTTTGTAATTTTAGCCCCTTGACTTTGATACCTTCAAAGTTTTATAAAATGACAAATTTAGTCACTAAACTACTACTCCACTTTACACATAGTTTGCTTTTGACACCCAAACTTTGTGGTAGTTTCATTTTCAGCCCCAACCTTGTTATAGTTTCCTTTTTACCACAAAACTTTATCAAATTTTATCTTTATCCTTTCTTAGCCCTTAAATTTAGGAAATGCAATTATTAACCACTTAACTTTTTATGAACTTTGTAAATGTCACTTTGACCCCATCGAGAGTTTTTGGCTTGGCGATATAAATTCGAGTTAGTCGGGTCGTATATAATACATTATGATTGTACGATATAAATTCGATTTACGTTACGTTTTGATCCAATCGCAATGCAACTATAGGATACATTGAGTTCAATCGGATACGTCAAAACGTGCGTTTTCATATGGTTAACACATCACATAACGCTTGGACTAATCCGTTCGATATTTGCGAAGTACCCGCGCCGCAACGCGTGCGGGTCTGTTACTAGTTCCTATTAAAGTAAAAATTTATTTCTTTATGAATGTCTTTATTTTCATCTTCGGTAACAAATTTCATGGTATATTATTGGTAGCAAGTTTTCATTGGTAGGAAGTTTGTCATATTTAGTTTTGTGACATTAGTCCGTTGGTGCATTTCTCAACAATCTCCATCTTGTCTAGACGTCTAGTGACTGAAAATGCTTTCAAACTCTCATCATATGCCAAACTGTTATAGGCCTCCTAGTAGGTACAAGAGAACAAGAACTATAGTGCACTAACATATGCCATATGGCTTGGGTATTAACATAAGACTATGAGATCTTTTTGGTCTTCGTTTAACTTGTTGACTTTGGTTGTGCTATGCTCTTTTTCCTTTGCTTTGAAGGATGCGGATTTCAACCACATTCAAATTTGTCAACTATGGTTTCTTTGGCTTTCTTTATATTTGATTGGTTTGATGACCCTTGACTTAATGAAACAATGTAAATCATTATGTTTATTTGGTTGTATCTCTTGTACTCTAAACAGTGAACTTATTGTTATTCAAACTACCACTTTTGATTGGAATTATTATCTTAAAAAGTACTAAAAAAGTTAATCAGGAAAAAAAATTTAACATATTCACCCACACTTTGTCATATCTTTAAAAGTTCACTTTTGATGTACCCAAGTTGTAATGCGATTACGGTGTGTGTATTTCTCCTTGTGTCTTAATTCTCTTTCAGCCTTTGAGTTTAGGACTTTGGAATCAATTTAGCCTCAACAATTTTATCAACTATGAGTTAGTTTTACGGTGGTTCTTGGGGGGTAAAATGATAGATATATGCATCGGGCACGTGTTACTTATTACCCATCAGGTTCGTAGGCATACTCATTCTCTATCAGATGTGAGGTGTTAGAAAGATCTTGTCAAGGCTCTTATTCAAATGATAATATTAAATTCACATCTAACACCAACTTGAAATATCAAATACTTAACTATTTACAATTGTAATAAATATATAATGTTAATACAATTAAGGGTTTTTGTTTATAACAACAAGGACCCGGGATTACCCTGGCAAATAGATCATCCTTTCGTCTGAAGAACATAATGTGATGATTTGGCCCACTCGCTCAAGAGGAAACCCACAACCGGGAAAAACCCCTAGCTCAACCCGGAGAAAATTGCTCCAGGCTAGGCTACCACTAGACCAAATGGCCTTTGGTTACATTTAAGTTTCTAACAAGTTCAACATACTATTTATAACAATTTTTAAGATTATATAACATTTTAATATACACGATTTGGATACGAGTAATCACACACGTGTCACCTATTACCATACTTATCCCAAACGCAATTTAGAACAAATAATAATCTTAAAACTGAATGTCTACACCGAATATTCCGAGTTTCCGATCTTTTCGGCAATTTGAGTCTTTTTTGTCATCCCAAATATAGATCTCGAGCTAACCACTATATGTATGTGTGTGCGTGCATACACACAAAGCCAACTTGGCTTTATGAGTTTTTTACACTTCATGCAACAATGAGAAAGTGTAAGTCTTTAAGTTGTGGGTACTAACTATCGATGCGGATTTTTTGTTAATTCATATTTTATCTTTGTGAATTTTCAATTTTATATGCGTGTGTTGAACTGAACCACTAACCGACAGGTCAAGAGAGGCTGCTGACCTAGTGATTTGGGTGTGCAAGCTCCACCTAAGAGACTCGGGTTCAAGTCCCTACAGCCCTACCCCCTCCCTATGCACACATCACCAATTCTACAATATTTTCTTTTTGGTTTAATTGTTTTCTTTTTTTATGGTTTTAGATTTTCTTTTTGTTAACGTTATCATTTAATGTTGCGTCTACGTTTACATTTGAACCCTCCCCCCCCCCCCCCCCCCACCGTCTAGCCAAGAGGGCCAGAATGGCAGCTGACCCTAGTGGCTTGGGTGTGCGAGCTCCACCTAAGAGACCCGCGTTCAAGTCCCTACAACCTTACCCCTTCTCTACACACGCATCAACAATTATTTTCTTTTTGGTTTAATTGTTTTCTTGTTTTTATGGTTTTAGATTTTCTTTTTGTTAACATTATCATCTAATGTTGTGTCTACGTTTCAATTTGAACACCCCCCCCCCCCCTCCCACACACGCACCCCATCACCCTCACCCCCTCTCTCTCTACTATCTAACGCGGATATCAGTAACCAATTATAACATATGACAAGTCTTGAAGGGACATTATTGCTATACCACTAAAGTACAAGGACCTTTCCACATATAAACCTAATTATTAGAGAACTTAAACCTCATTACAAGAATAATCAATGGGTACCCTTAAATAAAAAAACAATTAACCAAAAAACCAATCCAACGGCTGACACAACATAATCCACAATAATCAACGACTCGGATGACACCTCTCATTTGAAATTCAGTCGCCTCTCATTTCACCTCACACCAAAAATGCGCACAAAACTCACAACGCGCACGTTAGCACTGCTACCTCGAACGTTAAATCGCACCCTCCACCCCTTCTTATTAACTCCCCTCATATAACAACAACATAACATTTCGCGGCGATTTTATTATTCCGTCACAAAAGAAGAAACAACCGTCGGAAAATAGAAAAGAGCAAACCCTAGGTGATCGGAATCAGGTTTTTGATGGTATTTTCCGGCGAGAAACAACAACCGTCGGATGAACAGATGGAGAGATTGAAGCCGCTGCATAATTTCGATCTGCCGTGCTTAAAGTGGGGGAATCAGAAGCTGTTACGGTGTATGAAGGTTGATTCGAAAGGTGACGTGACGGCGGTTGATCGGAGACGATCAGCGGAGTATTCCGGTGGCGGTGGAGGTGTGTCGGTGAATACGCGGCGGAGAGATGTGGAATTTGAGCGGCGGTTTAGATCGAGTGATGATCGGAAACCTATTTTTTCCTCGTCGGAGAAAATGAAAGCGGTTTCCGGTTCCGGCGACGGTGAGATCGAGGCGACTAGAGAGAAGCTGATGTTCGATTTTCAAACGGAGGTTGGAAAGATGAAGGACGCGATTCTCAGAGGAAGTTTTCCGGCGTCGGCGACTGTTCCGGCGACGGACGTCGAGCTCTCCGGCGGAGAAGCCTTGGAATTTGAGAACCAGACGAGCTGCGTGCAAATCTCCGGCGAGAAACGGTGATGATCGGAAACCTAATTTTTCTCCGGCGAGAAATGAAGGCAACAAATCTCCGGTAACCGTCGCCGTCACCGGAACGGTGAGTGGAGAGAAGAGAGAACGAGAGAAGTTTTCCGTTGCACTTTCACGGCGTGAGTTGGAGGAGGATTTCACGGCGATGACCGGCCGACGACTGCCACGTAAGCCAAAGAAGCGACCGAGATACATTCAGAAACAATTAGATGTAAGTGAAATTGAAATATTAATTATTAGTTTAACACTTTATTAACAAATGATTATTCACTGTTGCATTGATTTTTCTGATCAGACCTTGTTTCCCGGATTGTGGTTATCGGAGATAACCGCTGATCTCTACAGAGTTCCTGATGATACCGAAACCGGAAAGGTAACAGTCCGAATTCGACATACATCGGTTGATTTAATGTGTTCATCTATCTGTTATAATTTTAGAAACCGTAATTTTTTTTTATTTGAGTTTTTGCAGAGGTAGGAGTGAAGATGCATCTGAGATTGTTGCTGATCATCAACAATGGGTGTTTGGTTATATGATTTGATGGTGGATTTTTAGGTTTTTTTTTTTTTAAAAAAAATTGGGGATGATAATTTTGCTTCTTGTAGTCATATATGTTGATATATAAGTTCCTCTTTTGACTGTTTATGATTGACCTGAATAAATATGAATAAAATGAAGTCATGTTTAGTCTGTTTTTATCAGGATCATGTGTTGGGAGCATTGTTTGTATCATTGTTGTGTTACTTTAATCTCAGATTACTGGTGTCGTATGCATATGACCCGTGATTCATGATCGTTGATCGGGCCCTTTGTTTCAGTTCGGTTAGTGGCAAGGGCGGACCTAGTAAGAGTCCAGGGTGGGGCGGGCGCACCCCCTTGAAAAAAAAAATTTATTGTATTTTATAAGGTAAAATTCTCCCCGCACCCCTTGAAAATTTGGTTAAACCCCTTATCCGCACCCCTTGAAAATTTTTTCTGGGTCCGCCACTGGTTAGTGGTATGATACTATGATCTGCATTATGAGTATTAGTCAGTGGACACTTCTGGTGGATCATCAATCTTTCAAAAGGTATGAACAATGATGAATTCGGGATAACTTTTCATGTATATCTTGATCATGTTCTTTCAAGTAGCAAAAAAGTTGTATAGAAAGTCCTGAAATCAGGATTCTTTTTGCACAAAGTTTCAATTCTTGAGAAAGAAAAAACGCAATGTATTTACAAGAACGAACGGTTTTGCACAAAACGAGTTGTTTAGGATTCTTTTTTCTTACTGTTTTGTGTAAAATCGTTCGTTCTTGCATTGGTAGAGATGTCGGTTTTGACGGTATAGCCTGATACGAATGGAAGAGGTAAGTTAGAGAATTAAATGTGTTGAAAGTCGTCCTAAAGTGTACGTTAGTGCATAAATGATAAATCACTCCAATTCTTTTATTTCCAAAATAATGTTTTTCAGCGCACTTGCAATCTTCATCCCGATGAGGGCTTTGGCCCGGGCTCAAACCCGGGTTCAAGTCTGAGGGACACCCGGTGCCCAGCTTCGGCTGGGTAACTTCACCGCCAGGCAGCGATCCGGTAAGCTAGCTTGGGAGGGGGCATCCCCTCCGCTGTGCATCTACTCTTTTTTTTTTTTGCAATAACTATTTCGTATAATCATGTTTAACACATTAGCTATTTAGGCTACACGGTATGGTGATGGTCCTCCCTTGGAGGATGGTCCGTCACGTAAGCGCCACGTAGGATTGGGGCAAAGAGGATGGAAGTATGGAAATGGGAGTAGGGCTGTAAACGAACTGAACGTTCAGCGAACAGTTAGTGAACCGTTCGGCGGGAAGTTCGTTTATGTTCGTTCGTTTAATAAACGAACGAACATGAACAAGAAATTTCGTTCGATTAGTTAAATGAACGAACATGAACAAAGGTCTCGTTCGTTCAATTGTGTTCGTGAACGTTCGGTAAGGTGTTCGTGAACATTCGTTCATTTGCGTTCGTTTATGTTCGTATGTTCTTGTTTTAATTAAAGATTTTTATACTTTCATATATTTTATCTATACTTTTTATACTATTAAACTTTTATTTATATCATTACCCTAACAATTAAACTAGGAAACCCTTTTTCACCTTGTTTATGCACAATTTCCCTTTCTTTTCTCATTAGTTACATCGACGAATATGATCTACCTCCATTCCACAATAAGGGATTCAAGTTCTAGTTCTACTCTCTGGGTCATCCACCTTTATCCTTCATCGCGTTCGCCAAATTTATTTGTGTTCGTGAACCGTTCGTGAACACGCTCATTTCCTTAATGAACGAACACGAACATAAAATCTCGTTCGGTAAGTGTTCATGAACCATTCGTGAACACATTTATTTCCTTAATGAATGGACACGAACAAGGCCTCGTTCGTGTTCGTTCGGTTCGTTTACAGCCCTAAATGGGAGGATGGACCTAAAATGTATATGTATATATTGTATGTATAGGTGTGTGTGAGAGGGAGAGGGTAGATTTTTGTCTTCTTGTAGATCATCCCCAGATTTTTCTCTTCTTGTAGATCATCCCCAACGTCCCATACTCGACGCCAAGGACGAAGCCGGGGGGGGGGGGGGCACGGTGTTGTGGTCGGCGCCGTTCCGGAACTATCCAGGGACGGTCCCCATACCCAGAAGCCTTACTATTACACCTAGAGAATAGAAGTAAAAATAGTGTTTGTGGGTTGGACCGACAAGATTGTTTTGACCTCGTTACTAAAAGTTATGGTTAAGCTTGAACCCGAGTTATGGGGTGTGTAAATTTGGGGGGGGGGGGGGGCACGGTGTTGGGGTCGGCGCCGTTCCGGAACTATCCAGGGACGGTCCTCATACCCAGAAGCCTTACTATTACACCTAGAGAATAGAAGTAAAAATAGTGTTTGTGGGTTGGACCGACAAGATTGTTTTGACCTCGTTACTAAAAGTTATGGTTAAGCCTGTTTTAACCCGTTATTGAACCCGAGTTATGGGGTGTGTAAATTTGACATCTCTTTCTTATGTATGCTAAACGCGCCCGGATCTTTTCTGTACCCTATGCAGTGAAGGTTGACGTTTGTTTTGGGTTTTGGGCTTTTAGTTATATTGTCACTATTGGTGTCATACAGCCCAAAACACTCTCTTCACAACATGATGGTGTATAATAGAGATGCAAAAAAAAAAACCCAGTTCCGGACCCAACTCAGAACCGGTTCCTACCCTATCCGATCTGCGGGTTCATACTAATTCCAAACCCGGGTGTAGAAAAAGGAATTGAACCAGACACCGAGACACGACCCGGAACCACTGAACCCGGTTCCACCTTTAACCGTCAAAACCCGGAGCAGACTGAAAAAAATCTGGCTAACCTGGTCAAAAACCCGAACGTACCCAGAACCGTTTCTTACTAAAAGTTATTAGAGCATGTTCGAATTTATATAAAACATTATAAAAAATAAAAAGAGTAAACTGCCATTTTGGTCCCTGTGGTTTGGCCAGTTTTGCCACTTTAGTCCAAATCTCAAACTTATTACATCTGGGTCCCTGTGGTTTGCATTTTGTTGCCATTTTAGTCCAAAACTCA
Organism: Helianthus tuberosus; assembly: GCA_030545235.1. Taxonomy (NCBI): domain Eukaryota; kingdom Viridiplantae; phylum Streptophyta; class Magnoliopsida; order Asterales; family Asteraceae; genus Helianthus; species Helianthus tuberosus. Next base: position 176,082,157 of record CM060452.1, on the reverse strand, counting down.
AAATCTCTGATTTTTTACTGTTGGAAACTTATTATTTTGTCCTTTAGTGCAGGGGCATTTTGGTCATTTTTTAAATCTTTTTCTATTTAATGTCACTAGATAGAAAAAGAGATAAAAATACAGATTCATCATCATCTGATTCAAAACCCTAACACACAGCAGCACACAGCAGCATGTGTTTTACAACCGCCGTTCGTCTTCTTCATCTCCGTTCGTCTCCGGCCACATCTCCGTTCATCTTCTTCATCTCCGGCGACCTCCACCTCCACCTCCACCTTCATAATCTTCTCCGACACCCTGTGTTACAACCGCCGTTCACCGTCATCGTCCACCTCCATCTCCGGTAACCATCGCTACACCGGTCATCTTCACCGGCGGCCACCACTTCAACTGTCATCACCTACGTCGAACCACCTTCATCTTCAATTTCAGGCCTACACACATGTCTGTTCAGGAGATCAGAGAGAGAGAGAGGAGAGAGAAAGGAACTCCGATGACGGATCTGAGATTTGGGGAAGAAAGATGTTGCTGTTCAAGCCTAAATCATCAATCATCATCGTCCAAAATCACCTTCACCGTCAAACCCACCGTCGCTGTTGCTGTTCGGACCTCCACCAGAACCATCACTAACGCCGCCGTGAGCAAGGTTTCAAGAATCTTCATTCTCTCTCTATCGCTCACCTACAACACACACATTAGTCTCTGTTCATACAAGATTGTTGCTCTGTTGCAGTTATGATTAGATGCAGATTTGCTTTGGATCTTGTTCAATTATTGGTGCGATTGTGGTTCCCCTAATTCTCACTTTCACACTACTTTCTCTGATTATCTCTGCATCTTGTGAGAGTTTTAGGGTATTTATCTATTATTGTAGGAGTGTTATGGGTTTTATTTGTGTGTATGAAGATGATCTTGTGTTGCAGGTAGAAATCGAGAGAGTATAGGGTGGATTATGTGGTTAATGTACAGTTGAGTGTGAGATTAGAGTTGGAGATTCTGTATTTTTGTTAGATGATTTGTGTTGCAGACAATTGGGGGTGTTGCAGACAATTGGTGGTGGTTAATATTTATGTTTGAAGATGAACGATTTTCTGCATCTGGGTCGAGGATGAAAGAGAGAGAGAGAGAGAGAGAGGAGAGAGACAAATCACATTATTTATGTTTGAAGTTGAACGATTTTCTGGGTTTTGATGATTTTCTGGGTTTTGATGATGAACGATGTCTGCCAGTTTTGATGATGTTCTTGATCTAGGTTTTATTGCAAAAAAAAATGAAATTTAAAAAATGACCAAAATACCCCTGCACTAAAGGACAAAATAAGCAGCTTTCAACAGTCAAAATAGGGGGTTTTTGAAATTTGGACTAAAATGGCAACAAAAACCAAACCACAAGGACCCAGATGTAATAAGTTTGAGATTTGGACTAAAGTGGCAAAACTGGCCAAACCACAGGGACCAAAATGGCAGTTTACTCAAATAAAAATAAAACTATACTTTTAACGTTACCAAGATTTAGTGGCATTTTTAACGGCTATTATTTTGGCTCTTACTATCCCGTACCCCTAAATCTTATTCACACATCTTTTTTCACTTTATTTGTACCTGTATATCTATGTATATATAGAGAGATAAAAGAGAAGGGTGTGTATTTTTTTAAACATCTAATTTTTTTCTCCAAATACTTAGGCCATGGGGTATGGGGCTTGGGTTGGGGCATGGGTTGGGGGAAAACACCCAAGCCACCACCCCGGGGGCTTGGGTTGGGGCTTGGGTTCGGGTGTGGCCCCTTTGGCGTGGGTTTGAAGCCAGGCGTGGGGCGGGATAGCAAGGTGACACGGCGGACTCTCAATGGCCATGTGTCAACTCATACCCCCAACCCAAGCCCCCAACCCAAGACCCACCATACCCCATGGGCGTGGGTTTTTTTTCCCATTTAACGTGTCAACCAATGTCCAACTCAAGCCCCACCATACCTCACGGTCTTACACCTCCGAGGGTTGAACCTTGGTCACTCCGATTATTTTACATCATATATGAAGTTATCTGTGATAGTGATAGAAAATTAAAGTATATCAAGTACAATAAAAGGAATCTTTTCTGCACACGACTTATCACTTAAATGCAATTCAGGTTTTCTTGTTCGAATGATAGACAATTTTCTTGAAAAATCATGAGAATTAGCCTAGTTGACAATTCATTTATAATCAGTCATTAACCTTATTTTTCAAATTAAAATTAGATTGTTGTCAACTATTACAAACATGTTATACCTCTTAAAATTATACCTTTTCACACGTTAGGTTAAGGGGTATGGGGACCGTCCTCCACCCCGTCTTGGTTCGGCGACGCTGGCACACCATGCCCCCCCCCCCCCCCGGTCCCGTCCTCAACGTCGAGATCTTGCCGTTTGCGACGAACCAATTATGGTGGGCCCCCAGTCAAATGTAGCCGTTTAAAAAAAAATTAATTCTCATTTAATTCAAAAAAGGCAACGGTTATTTAAAAAAAATACCCAATTCACTCCCACTTTTATAAATACTCACCTCTTTTACACATTTTTTCACAACTTTTCACCCACTACAATCTCATATCTCTCTCACATTTTATAACCCCTCTTCCCTTTTTATAAAAACTCATCAATTTTTATACCATTTTTTACCCGCTATCACCTCATCTCTCTCTCAAAAATTATCATAGTTTCACCTTCTTCCATTTCTTCAATTTCTTCCATCTCTTCATCATCTTCGTCTACATGGTATTCATCATCTTCAGAAGAGGATGCTATTATGCACAACATGATTATGAACGCTGCTCAGGTCTTCATGGCGGGTGATGAAGCGCCGTCCCAACGGCTAACTAGACGAGCAAAATTAAACCGAGACTAAGAAGGTACTTTACTATTTTTTCCTTATGTTTTTTATAGTTTTGAAAATGTATTTTATAATTAATTTCATTTATGTTTCGTTTTAAATTTATAGCCGCCCACGTTAAATTAGTAGCCGATTATTTTGCCGACGAACCCGTGTACCCAGCCGAGATTTTTTGACGTCGGTTCCGTATGAGTCGTAGCTTATTTTAATATATTAGGATTTTTTTTAATTTTATGTTTTTTTAAGTTTATTTTTTTTTTAAGTTTATTTTTTTTTTAAGTTTATGTAATGTGTTTTTAATATTAATGAAAATATTGTGTTAGTTTATTTGTTAAATGTTAAAAAAAAAGTAGAAGATTAAAAAAAAACATAAAAGTGGTGGGGTAGGATAATCTAGGACCATCCTCCATACCCTCTGGTTTTGTGGGATGGACCATCATTGGGAGGACTATACGTGGCGTCTACGTGACGGATCATCATCTCTTGGAGGACCATCACCATACCCTCTAGCCTTATACCTCTTAAAATTATATCTTTTCACCTATTGATTTACATTCTTGCATAAAAAAAATGTATTTTTGCGCTATAGCATACAAACCAATGACAAATCACATTAGACCACCCGTAGTGGGGCGGGTATTTTTAAAAAAAATTCAAAAAAAAAGCCCCGAACCCCCCCCCCCCCCCATTACGGCAGGCGTTATTTGGCATTGTTTTTGAAAAAATTGCATGTAGGCGTTTTAAATAAAACGCTGAAGTGGGTCAAATGGAATTTGAATGTGGCCAATGGGAGTGGTCCAAGGTTTGACTAGTTAATGAGCAACTGTTTGCTTTTTTTTTATTTTATTTTTTTTGTTTAATGATTGGAATGGGCATTATTAGGCATTATTCCCACTACATCACTTCATGCTGACTGGACTGCTACGTGTCGAATAATGCCCCATGGTGAGGGCATTATGTTGTTTAAGCACTATGGTCTTATACTAGATATCATAATGTCATGTTTTTTTGGCGACAAAGAAGTTTTGTCACCGTAAAAGTATTGCCACGTATTATCGAGCAATTGAAATTCCTTAAAGTTAGAAAGTAAAAATGGTGAATGAAATCACATATTAGTAACCTCTTTTTAATCACTTATTTTACATGTAAAGATAATTTAATCTAACTCATAATAAAAGAATCCAAATAATGTTACGTCATTCTTTTCTTCAACCTCAAAAATTTTAATTATATTTGTTTAATAAATTTCTTTTAGTATTAATACTAATTAATAATCAATATATAGATATCACTTATTTTTATCCTTATTTTTATTTAAAATTAATAAATAACTTTAATTTTTCAATTTAGACCCTTTGTTTTTTACTTTTAACCCAAAGTTTTTCATCTTTTGCAATTTAATCCCAACTCTTTTTTATTTTCAATTTTGGTCCACCGTACTTTTCATCTTTCCCAAGTTTTTCGTTTCGTTGTAAATTTTGTGAGTTAACGCATCGCACCGTGCGTGTGGGGTTCAACATTTTTTCTGATTTTTTTTCCCGTTTGACTGGTCCGTCGCGTCATATCTATTTTTCGGCGTTTGACAAGTTCGTCCAACACAAGGGTCCTGGATGGACTTAGTTATTTTTTCTATGTTTTACGTTTCGGTTTAATTTCTCAGCAACGAACGTGCGTGATTCAAAGATTTTACGTCTGCTTTTCGTCCGGCGTTATTTTTTCCCGTTTTTATTTATTTTGATTTTACTAGTTTTTCCGGTGTTGGTGATCGCTGACAATGGTATAGTTTATGACAACCGTTGCAACGCAGGGGCATAATACTAGTTGATAATAAAAAATAGAGTAAATTACTTTTTGAATCCCTTTGTTTTAGTGATTTTAACCCCTTAAATTTAAAATAAAAAAGTTTAATGCAATGAGTCCCTAACCGCTCATTTTATAACGTTTTGAGTCCAATTTTTAACACTTGTACTATTGAGTTTGGACTCAATTGGTTAAAACGCGTAAAATACAGGGACTCAAAACGTTATAAAATGAGAGGTTAAGGACTCGGAGCGTTAAATTTTTTATTTTAGACTCAAGTGATTAAAACCACTAAAATACTGGGACTCAAAAAATAATTTACTCTAAAAATACATTATTCATAACATTTGTTATTTAAATATGATTTACTTTATATATTGAGTTAATTACTGTTTTCGTCCCTATGGTTTGTCAAAAGTCACTATTTCAGTCCATTAGTTTAAAAATTATGATTTCATTCCCTGTGGTTTCACTTTCGTAACTATTTCAGTCCCTGTGTTTTCACTTTCATAACCATTTCAATCCATTATTCTGTTAAGCACAGGGACTGAAATGGTTACGAAGTGGACTGAAATGGTTACGAAAGTGAAACCACAGGGACTGAAATCGTAATTTTTAAACTAATGGACTGAAATAGTGATTTTTAACAAACCATATGGACGAAAACAATAATTAACTCTTATATATTCTTCGTACCAAGGTTGATTTGGAATCTATACGGTCAAATTTTGTAATTTGTTAGTATAAAGGTCGAATTTGCTCATTGTACAGGTTTAGGGGCCTATGTGGCGTTGAAACAGAAAGATAAAGGGGTAAAGTGTAATATTTGTAAAAGGGAATGGTGGGGACGTTGACACCAACTGACAGGGTATGGTGACGGTGGCTTATAGCTATGACGTGTGAGCTACGAGTTGGTGTTTGATTACATAAAAAACAATTAATTTATATTGCCCGTCATAAAATTATAGTAAACGTCATAATATGTCATTAAAAATGTTATTTAATATTTTGAGTTAATGTCATTTTCATCCTTATAGTTTGTTTAAATATATAAGTCCAGACCAAATTTCTAATTTATATCATTTTCATCCCTGACATTTTTTAAACATCTCAGTTCTGTCAAAAAAATATGAGTTAACTGTTATTTTCGTCCTTGTGGTTTGTCCAATTATTCGATTCAACCGTAGTTTTTTGGATGGAACTGACATGTTTTATGAATGTCAAAGACGAAAATGGTAAAAATTTGAAATTTGGTCTGAACTGACATAATTGACAAACCACGGGGACGAAAATGACAGTTAACTCTAATATTTTTTTCCCGGAAACTATTGAACTCTTAAAAACAGTAAAACTTACCAAGGTTAACTTTTTTTAACGGCCAACATAAACTTATTTTATTAACACTAACAAGACGTTAGGTATCAAAATTACAAGAAAAAACACATACAATTCACGCCAAACAAATACACCAAAAATCTTGTCAAATGCCACATACTCGTTAGGCGAAAACCTAGAAGAGGCTCCAAGCTTCCCAAGTCATCGTTGTTTCTTTCGAATGGCTTTTAACCCAAAGGTATCCCAACGACTTCGCTTCTTCTAGAACTTTAGTAACCGTCACTTGGGCATTATTGAACATCACTTCATTATCATATACACCAACTAACAACGAGGACAATAGCATGTAGACTTTTCTTCCTTTTTCTCGATCCTGGACTGTAACCGTATAGCTCCAATAAATCCCTCATGTCGAATGCTATAATAGGAGGTATTTTACATCACAATGCAACATTTTCCCATATGGTTTGGGCGAAGTGACACGAAACAAAAAAGTGGTTGCTTGATTCCACATTTTCGCCACAAAACAATTAACATGAGGAATCTGGCTGTAACAACCCTCACGTTCATGCGTTGTTACTACTCGTAAGACTCGTTACGCCTAACACCAGAGATTCGGATCATAATGTATCTATATCGAATACATTGCTATTTCGCAGTATTTTCGCATATTACGCATACTTTATCGCTATCACATCACATTGCACTTGCTGGCAACCACGAAGATATCAAATGAGGACCAATTCTACCCTCCTTGATAGCCGTGATGTGTCGCGGTGCAACTCATAACGCAAAACATTAGAGCTAACAATGACTCTACGGGTGCGTACTACCTCACCGACCGTCGTGACGAGGATGGCAATACGAGTGGGTGGTACCCCGTTGATCATTGTAGCATAACATGTCTCATCGCACATACTAACACCCACGATGACGTTGAGTGAGGACCTATTCTACCCTCCTCGATAGCCGTGATGTGTCGCAAGTAACGCAAACTCGAAACGAAACTCGATTATCGAAAGATTGGAATATGGATATGTATATACGACCGATGTGACTAATTATAATAAATATGTGAATATGGGTATGAAAATGTGTAACCGAATTATCGCAGAGCCTAACGAACAAAACGAACCATCGAAACGCCATTCACCGGAGACCACCGATCGAGTGACCACTCGATCGAGTGGCCATCCGATCGGATTGCCGTCCGATCGGACAGCCACCCGATCGGACAATCATCCGATCCATGGCACTCCCTTCCCCTTTTTCTCCTCTTCACCTATAAATAGCCCTTGTCACATCACTTAAATAGTGGTGTGACAGCTCCCACTCGACCAGCACGCTTTGGGACTATTTCCTCTCGATTTCTCGCGATTCTTGTAAGTTTCTACCTCAAATCTTGTACTTCTATGATCTACAGACACTCTTTCATCATTTTCACATTTGAATCTTAACTTTTAACCGTGAAATCGGTGGATTTGAGGTGTTCTAGGATGATGTCATCAGGGAGTTCTTATGAACTTCAAGTATTGGCCTCATTCTACCAAGGACAACTCAGATCTGACGGATTTCCACAAGAATCAACAATGTTTTCGCATAAATCTACACAAACTCATGGTTAAAAGGATTGAAAGATGGTTTTCTAACTTTCTTTCAACTCTTTTACACTCAATGCACTCAAAACCAATGGAATCAGAGCTCGTTCTGACCGTCTACTCATCCTCAGTGAAGTGTTGGTTCCAGATCTGATTCTGTCTAAAGAGACAACCGATTTCGGGATAAGCATGAGCAACCATTACTGACAGTTAACTGATCGGACCAGGGTGATTCCTGATCAATCTGATGACTTGGTTCATGATGGAGTTTCTGTTGTTTAGCACGTTATCACATTGACTCGATCAAAACTGCGAGCTTTCAAAACAATCAAGTGTCAAGACGATCAAGGCAGTTGGAACGGAATGTCGTCCGGTCGGATTACCACCCGATTGGATTGCCACCCGATCGGACAGCCGTCCGATCGGCTTGCACTTGGTTCCTCACTAAAACTATTTAATTCAATATTGTCAAGTTCTGAACGTCGAACGGATTGCCGTCCGATCGGATTGCCATCCGATCGAACAACCATCCGATCATGTGATGTTCTGAACTTTAGCACTTAAACAAATCTTAACATGTTCAAATGCATAGTTAGTTCTAAATGGATTGCCACCCGGTCGGATTGCTATCCGATCGAGTGACAAACTGTTGTGAACTTGTTCTCACTAAAGTGTCCTACCAATCGGATCGACGCCCGATCGAACCGCCGATTCGATCGACCGACCTGAAAGGTAGAGATACTTCTTTGTTTTCAAAATGCTACAACGAAAACTTCAAAAGGCAAACTATCATACGCAAACACCTCACCACCAACCAAGGCAACAATCCAATCGAATGGTCATCCGATCGGATGACCATCCGAACGGACTGCCAGCCGGTCGACTGGCCATCCGATCGGATTGCCATCCGATCGGATTACCATTGACACTTGGTTCAGTCGCCACCGTTTAACGCTCTGTTCGACGCTTACGCTATCAAACTGAAACCAGGATAATCTCAGACGCGTTCCCATCAATCCAATCAAGTTATGTTACTTGCTGAACACCGACTGTGAGTATACTTGAACTCTTTTTGCTTTTTCACTTTTGTGTGTAACATACGTTGCTATCAAATCGAATCACATCAAATGCTTAAACTACTTATCACTTGCGAATGAATTACGTGCATAGTTATACGTGATGCTAGTAACATATGTGCTAGGACTTATACTCGCGACGTCTCACCATGACTAGTATAGTACTATTGCGCCCGACGGGGTCTAGTTTAGCAATCGCGGTCGAAGCTCGAGGACTTAGATGGTAGTATCAGTTTTGTTAGTATATATGTCGTGTATTACGTTTATGTATGTGGAAATTCGCAGTTTTTATCTACTACACTATTACATATCAAACCTGTATACTCGCCAATACTTTGTATTGACATTATTTTAACGTATGTTGCAGGTTTAGTCGCAGTCTACATCAAATCAAGCTAGGAAGTCTAGAAACACACCTAAAATCTAGGTTGTCGGATTTGAATTGTTTGAGAGAACAGGAAATTCGTGACAGCTTATGTGATTGTAATTGTTTATTAGTATGGGATAATGAACGCATTAAATACTGTCGCAATATAGATGTTATGGATTCTCTTGAGCAATCTGATTCGCCTAGTGCCGCGCCCCGATGATTCCGCCATCGGTTGGGGTGTGACACTGGCACTTAGTGGCGGAGCTTGAACGGAAACTCGGTGGAGGGCAGACTATAAAAATCCAAATCGGTGGGGTCGTACTCTTAAAAATCCAATATTTTACACTAAAAAAACAAACTTTTAGTAAATTAACACGGCGTGTGAAAAAAAGCGGGGACCGGGGCACCCCCAGGCCTCCATTATCCTCCGCCCTTGTTGGTACTAGTATATTTCCTACAACCAATGCAGCCCGCATTGGAAGTCTATTGTAACAATCCTCAAATAAAACCAACACCCTCATAATATTTCCGACACCCTAGTATATTTTAAAATGTCCCAATATGTCTTTAAATAGACCCCGTATGTGAAAACCGAGCCCGAAATACAGTATAGCATTAAAAATAAAATAAAAACCTGAATTTTAAGTTGAAGCGGGCCGCGTAGGACCCACCCCAACCTTACGCGGGCGGTATCAAGGATCAAAAACTGATTTTGTTGATTTCTTTAGTTTAGGCGGGCCGCGTAAAATCCCCCTTAAGCTTACGCGGGCCGCGTGAGATCAAAATAGTGGCGCAGCCTGGTGATGACACGTGTCATCATCGTGTCAAGTCTAGTTGGTGATCCGGACGAGCTACGCGTTGACCCAGCTTTGACGTGGACCGCGTAAGCTCCGCTTATGTGTTACGCGGGCCGCGTGAGACCCAGTTTCAGCACCTATAAATAGAACGCATCGAATTTCAATTCAGTTCGTTCAGTTTTCATTTCTCAATCACAATTTCTGATTATAGGCTTTATAAAGTTGGTATTATACCCCCTAATTAGCGAGGTTCTGCTCCGTTGTAAGTATTATAACCGCAGTTTTGTAATAGATACGCTGCCCGATTGATTTAGGGTTCCGTAACAACTGTCGTGGTTCTGCCCGACGTAGTTGTTGGAATACCATCTCGGGGAGGATATCATTAATATTTTCAAAGGGTTATTATACTAACCAATGTACATTTGTATAAATTATAGATTATATCCAGGAAACCCTTACGCGAAGTCTAAGATAGCAATGTGAGTTTATCCAATTTTTGTTAAACTTTTTGTAATATTTTACAAAACCTTAATGCTTTACAATGTGATTAAGTGGTGATTGAGTCTTTGTAGTTCTTCAATTACTGCCGGTATGTTGGGGTTTTGTATACAAAATTTACTACACCGTGAGTAGTAAGTCGGGACGACAACACGTTACCATTGGACAACGAGTTAGCCAATGTGTAATATGACCCACCAGTCAGGATTGACAGTACTGAATGAGTAATTGCATAGAAATAAACAATGTGATCGCTCTCAATACTGTTTTAATTGATAAAATGTTTCTTGATTAAACTGGGATTCACTCACCAGTATTTCCCACTGACAAATGTTTTTAAAACGCGTTTCAGGTAACACAATGTGACAGCCAATTAGTAAAAAGCCAGCTGAAGAGCACTGAAGGCTTGGGAAAAATGTGGTTATAAAAGTTACCTAAAAGACGATGTTTTAAATTCAATAAAATAGGGTTTATCCCTATAAATGTATTGTAATAAGAAACATGGGTTTTTACCCATGTGATTATTAATATCAAATGAGGTGGTTTTACTCTGATAAATATTTCCTAACTACGGTCCTAATGTAATTTCCGCTGCCAAATTAACCAACTGATACCACCAAAATTCTGAGTTCGCGTCCGCCCGTTCCTGGGACAGATAAGGGATCGGGGGTTGCGACAGAAGGTGGTATCAGAGCCTAGCCACTGGTCTAAGCCAAAGAAGTGTTATGCTGACACTTAAAATCTAAATTTTGTGTTAGGAAATAATTTATGTGATTATGTGTTTTGTGTTATTTGACTATTTGTTAGTTTATAGTATGAGATATCAAGGACCCTCAGACATGTGTCGTCAGTTGTCTGATTCACCTAGGAGTGAAGGTACCTCTTCACAGCCTGCCCTTTTCTGGGTATTCTGCTGACCAGGAAGAAGGGATGTTTGCCTTTAAAGCTCAGTCGGAAGAGCCATTCCTTCATAAAAAGAGAGGATGGTTCAGTAAGGATGCATTTGCACGTAGGAAAAGAATGCGAAAGTTGCAACAGCAAAGAGCCTTAGCAGCCATTAAGCGAAAGACAGATGCCCATACACAAGATATGCTTAATAGAAGCCTAGCCAATTTCCATATCCTAGCTACAACTGCTGCTGACCCAAGTCTGGAACAACTAGTATCCCCACAACCCTTACCTTTGTTTCCTACTCAACCAATGGAGGTAGAAATGCCTGATTTTAACCCTGAGGAGATACCTAGGATACCAGCCCCTAATCCTCTAGATCCAAATTATGATCTATGGTTTGATGATCATAGGGATTATGTGCCACGCTATCACTTAGACGAAGAAACCTTGCCAAACTTAGCAGCGTATCCAGGTTTGGAGCCACTAGATCCCTATTTTGACAACGATGAATACATTAGGGAGATTTTGGAAAACCCATACCCTCAAGGGAATCAAGTACCTCAGTACCCAGAGCCAATACCAGTACCTGCACCCCCAATGAGTGCAGAGAATTTGCAAGAACCCCGAAATTTTGGAGAAGAAATCATAGAAAATAGCGAGAGGATGAGGTATGTAGGAGAGCAACTTGTATGGAAATATGATGAGCGCCAGATAGATTTCAGGGGAAATCCATATCCCTGAAGGAGATAGTGAAGTTGGTAACAATAATAAAATAAATAAAATATGTATAATAATAATAAATCTATTGTAGTATAGACCACTCTGTGGTTAACGAGGCATAGTAGTATTGTAATTTTTAATTTCTATTTTAGTATGTATTTGACGCCTACTATAGCAAAAAAGAGTAAAGTCGCAATGCACGACGTTTTTGACCAATATGTGTATTATGTGGATTGTTACTTAAACTATTTAATTATTTTATTAATGATTGGTAAATGTTTAAAATTCAGATGGCCGACGAAGGAAATCAAGGAAATCTGAATAATGATAACCAGAGTAACATTAACGTGGTTAATGAGAATCCAAGCATCAATAACAATGGAAACCAAATGGATAATAGTGTCGTTCAACATATAGTGGCACAAGGAATCATAGATGCAATGCCATTTATTATTCAAACGATTCAAGAAGCGAATAATAAAAGTAAGCATAGCAGTAAGCAACCAATCGAACCAGAAAACAGCGTGAACAATGGACCCGTACTGCAAGTGCCCATTCCCAAAAGGAGAAGAACCGTGTCTTACGGTTGTTCTTATAAAGAATTCTGGTCTTGTAAACCAATGGAATTCTCGGGCAACGAAGGGGCCATTGCAACCCTACGCTGGATAGAGAAGACTGAGGCTGTCTTAAGAATAAGCAAGTGTGCTGAAGAAGATAAGATATTGTTTGCTTCTAATCTGTTTAAGAATTCAGCACTAGAATGGTGGAACACTATCCTCCAATAAAGAGGAAGTGATAGAACTTACAATATGGAATGGGAAGAATTTAAGGAGAAGGTAGAAAGGAAATTCTACCCACCCAATGAGAAGGAACATATAGCAAACAAATTCTTAAACCTTAGGATGACTGGTGTGGGTAGTAAGGGATACACTAAATTATTCTTCGAATATGCTAGAATAGTACCAACTCTTGCTTCACCTGAACCAGTGTTAATCTCCCGTTATATCTGGGGATTAATTGGGGAGATAACACATGTAGTCAAGGCAGCTAGACCTCAAACCATAGAAGAAGCTGTAGAACTAGCAAATACCTTGACAGATGAATTAGTCCGCACCCGAGAAGAGGATCAAAAGAGGAACCTAACTCAGAATCTCACACAAGAATTTCGTTCTGGAAATTTTAATCGTGGGAAAAATATAGGTTCTACCTCTACACCTTACTGTAAGAATTGCAAAAGAAAGCATCCAGGAAGATGCTCCATATACTGTAACTTTTGCAAAATATCGGGACACAAGGAAGAAGATTGCAGGAAGAAAGCTAACAATAGGATATGTTACAACTGCGGAGAACAAGGTCATATCAAGCCTAATTGCCCGAAATTAGCTCCAGCTACAAACAACAAGAATACTCAAAATGCTAGAGCATTTGTTCTGACTGCAGATGAAGCCAAGATGATTCCAGATGTCATAGCTGGTACGTTTTTAGTTAATGATGTCTTTGCTAAAGTATTATTTGACTCTGGCACAAACCAAAGTTTTATTAATACATCATTTTGCAAATTTCTAAATCAGTCATTAACTAAACTACCACAAGAATGTCTAGTAGAGACAGCTAATGGAGAAACTGTTAGGATTTCTGAAATCTCGCATGGAGCAAGCATAGAAATTTTAAATCAGAAATTTATTGCAAACCTTTATCCCATGAATCTGGCAGGATTCGATGTTGTTTTAGGAATTGATTGGTTAATAGCCAATAAAGCCAGTATTTTATGTGATCAAAAGTCAATTCAAGTAAATTCACCAAAAGGTAAAACGATCACAATTAAAGGAGATAAACCATCTAGATCCACAAAATTTATCTCTGTGATGAAAACTGTAAGTTATATAAGAAAAGGTTCTATAGTGTATTTGATTTCCAAAATCACTAACACTAAAGGAAAGGATTTAAATGATATTCCAGTAGTATCTCAGTTTTCAGGAGTATTTCCAGAAGAATTGCCAAGGCAACCTCCAGATAGGGAAGTTGAATTCAGAATTCATTTAATACCAGGAACAGCACCGATTACCAAAGCACCTTATCGTTTGGCACCCGCAGAAATGCAGGAATTAAAGAAACAATTAGACGAATTGTTGGAGAAAGGATTCATACAGCCAAGTTCGTCACCATGGGGAGCACCGATACTGTTTGTTAAAAAGAAAGACAGATCGATGCGTTTGTGCATTGACTACCGTGAATTAAACAAGGTTACGATTAAGAATCGGTATCCATTACCAAGAATCGATGATCTGTTCGATCAACTACAAGGAGCTCGATTTTTCTCTAAAATCGATTTAAGGTCAGGATATCATCAAGTAAAGGTACAGGAAGAGGATATTCCTAAGACCGCATTTAGAACAAGGTATGGCCATTATGAATTTACTGTCATGCCATTTGGTTTAACCAATGCCCCAGCTGCATTTATGGACATGATGAACCGAATTTGTAAGCCATATTTGGATAAATTCATAATTGTCTTCATAGATGATATTCTCATTTATTCTAAGAATAAAGAGGAACATGCAACGTATTTGCACGCACTTTTAAGTTTATTAAGAAAGGAAAAGCTTTACGCTAAATTTTCCAAGTGCGAATTTTGGTTAGAACAAGTACAGTTTCTTGGACACTTAGTTAATCATGAAGGAATTCATGTGGATCCAACAAAAATCGAGGCTATTACTAAATGGAAAATCCCTGAATCACCAACTGAGGTTAGAAGTTTCTTAGGATTGGCCGGTTATTATAGAAGATTTATTCAAGATTTTTCTAAAATAGTCATTCCTTTAACCAAGCTAACCTGTAAATCTGTTAAGTTTGAATGGGGATTAAAACAAGAAGAAGCCTTTAGAATCCTTAAGCAAAGATAAACCCATACACCCATATTAGCGTTACCAGAAGGAACTGAAGACTTTGTAGTCTATTGTGACGCTTCCAAATTAGGTTATGGATGTGTATTGATGCAACGACAAAAGGTTATAGCTTACGCATCTAGACAACTTAAGAAGCATGAAGAGAATTATTCAACCCATGATTTAGAGTTAGGAGCTATAATTTTTGCTCTTAAGATTTGGAGACATTACCTTTATGGTAGTAAGTTTACCATATTCACTGATCATAAGAGTTTAAGGTATGTTTTCAAGCAAAAGGAGTTGAATATGAGACAAAGACGCTGGATGGAGATGCTTAGTGATTATGATTGTGATATCCAGTATCATGAAGGAAAAGCAAATGTAGTAGCAGATGCTTTAAGCCGAAAGTATCATGAAAAGGCAAAAAGGGTACGTTCTCTTAAATTAAATCTGCAAGTAGATTTAAATGATCAAATAAGAGAAGCACAAGAATCAGTAATCAAGGATGATACTGAAAAACTAAAAGGTATGATTAAGGAATTAGAACAAGGAACAGATGGAATTTGGAGATTCCATAAAAAGAGAATATGGATACCTAAATTAGGAAACCTGCGTCATCGTATATTAGAAGAAGCCCATAAGTCCAAATATACGATGCATCCAGGAAATGATAAGATGTATCAAGATTTAAAGAAGAATTTCTGGTGGATAGGAATGAAAAAGGACATATCATCCTATATTTCTAAATGTTTAGCCTGTTCACAAGTTAAAGCTGAACACCAGAAACCTTCAGGTTTATTACAACAATTAGAAATACCAGTGTGGAAATGGGAATTGATAACAATGGATTTTGTTACTAAATTACCCAAAACAAAGAAAGGTAATGATACAATCTGGGTGATTGTAGATAGGCTAACCAAGTCAGCTCATTTCCTACCAATGAAGGAAACTTTCAGTATGGAACAGTTAGCTAAGTTGTATGTAAATGAAATTGTTTCTTTACATGGAATTCCTTTATCAATTGTTTCTGATAGAGATAGTAGATTTACCTCTCATTTTTGGTCAAGTTTCCAAAAGGCAATGGGAACCAAGTTAAATCTAAGCACGGCTTATCATCCTCAAACGGACGGACAAAGTGAAAGAACAATTCAGACAATGGAAGACATGCTTAGAGCTTGTGTAATTGATTTCGGAGGTAATTGGGACGATCACTTACCTTTAATAGAATTTTCTTATAATAATAGTTATCACACAAGTATCAATGCTGCACCATTTGAAGCACTTTATGGACGAAAGTGCCGAACCCCAGTCTGTTGGGCAGAAATTGGGGAAAAGCAACTATCTGGACCTGAAATAGTACAGGAAACAACTGACAAGATTATTCAAGTCAAGGAACGACTGAAAGCAGCACGTGATCGACAAAAGAGTTATGCTGATAACCGACGCAAGCCATTGGAATTTCAAGTAGGAGATAAAGTATTGTTAAAGGTCTCTCCTTGGAAAGGAGTAGTAAGATTCATCAAACGGGGAAAGCTAAGTCCCAGGTAATTGGACCTTTTGAGATTATTAAAAGAATAGGACCTGTAGCCTATCAGCTACAACTGCCAGAGGAAATGGCAGGAATACATGATGTATTTCATGTATCTAATCTCAAGAAGTGTTTAGCTGATGAATCACTAATGATACCTCTTAAGGATATAGAGGTAAATGAACAACTCAAGTTTGTAGAAAGACCTCTACAGATTGAAGACAGGAAAATCAAGAATCTCAAGTACAAGAGACTAGTACTGGTCAAAGTGAAGTGGGACTCCAAAAGAGGACCTGAGTATACATGAGAGCTTGAATAAAAAATGCAAAGGAAATATCCGTACTTATTCCAGTAGATCTCGAGGACGAGCTCTAAAACAAGGTGGGGAGAATGTAACAATCCTCAAATAAAACCAACACCCTCATAATATTTCCGACACCCTAGTATATTTTAAAATGTCCCAATATGTCTTTAAATACACCCCGTATGTGAAAACCGAGCCCGAAATACAGTATAGCATTAAAAATAAAATAAAAACCTGAATTTTAAGTTGAAGCGGGCCGCGTAGGACCCACCCCAACCTTACGCGGGCGGTATCAAGGATCAAAAACTGATTTCGTTGATTTCTTTAGTTTAGGCGGGCCGCGTAAGATCCCCCTTAAGCTTACGCGGGCCGCGTGAGATCAAACTAGTGGCACAGCCTGGTGATGACACGTGTCATCATCGTGTCAAGTCTAGTTGGTGATCCGGACGAGCTACGCATTGACCCAGGTTTGACGCGGGCCGCGTAAGCTCCGCTTATGTGTTACGCGGGCCGCGTGAGACCCAGTTTCAGCACCTATAAACAGAACGCATCGGATTTCAACTCAGTTCGTTCAGTTTTCATTTCTCAATCACAATTTCTGATTATAGGCTTTATAAAGCTGGTATTATACCCCCTAATTAGCGAGGTTCTGCTCCGTTGTAAGTATTATAACCCCAGTTTTGTATTAGATACGATGCCCGATTGATTTAGGGTTCCGTAACAACTGTCGTGGTTCTGCCCGACGTAGTTGTTGGAATACCGTCTCGGGGAGGATATCATTAATATTTTCAAAGGGTTATTATACTAACCAATGTACATTTGTATAAATTATAGATTATATCCAGGAAACCCTTACGCGAAGTCTAAGATAGCAATGTGAGTTTATCCAATTTTTGTTAAACTTTTTGTAATATTTTACAAAACCTTAATGCTTTACAATGTGATTAAGCGGTGATTGAGTCTTTGTAGTTCTTCAATTACTGCCGGTATGTTGGGGTTTTGTATACAAAATTTACTACACTGTGAGTAGTAAGTCGGGACGACAACACGTTACCATTGGACAACGAGTTAGCCAATATGTAATATGACCCACCAGTCAGGATTGACAGTACTGAATGAGTAATTGTGTAGAAATAAACAATGTGATCGCTCTCAATACTGTTTTAATTGATAAAATGTTTCTTGATTAAACTGGGATTCACTCACCAGTATTTGCCACTGACAAATGTTTTTAAAACGCGTTTCAGGTAACAGAATGTGACAGCCAATTAGTAAAAAGCCAGCTGGAGAGCACTGAAGGCTTGGGAAAAATGTGGCTATAAAAGTTACCTAAAAGACGATGTTTTAAATTCAATAAAATAGGGTTTATCCCTATAAATGTATTGTAATAAGAAACTTGGGTTTTTACCCATGTGATTATTAATATTAAATGAGGTGGTTTTACTCTGATAAACATTTCCTAACTACGGTCCTGATGTAATTTCCGCTGCCAAATTAACCAACTGATACCACCAAAATTCTGAGTTCGCGTCCGCCTGTTCCCGGGACAGATAAGGGATCGCGGGTTGCGACATCTATCCTTTTCCGCCCTCCACGCAACTAACCCCATTTTTTTTGGGACCCAATTGTTCCACACAAACACATGATTCAACCACGACCTATTAAAAGTACTCAAGAACAGTCGATATAGCCTTCTTTAAGTGTACTCCAAATCTAATGAGATAATCATGTATGCTCACAATTTGCATCCAAGGACCAAGTAAAGAAACTTTTCGGTGGATGTTCGTCCATTATCTACAATGTTGATGTATTGCCCAAATAGCCGTATTCTATCTTTTTCGGTTTTAAAACGCCACCACCACTTTGCTAACATTGCCCAATTAGCGTCTTTAAGGGAACCAAAACTGAGACCACCATATTCAATAGGAGCAATAGTCTTTTCTCACACGACCCAATTCATTTTTGCCTTTTCTTTCGACCCTCCCCAAAAGAAAACCCCTAATCCTTTCAAGAGAGTCCAAGACTTGTACCGTGGCTTTGAATAATAAGTAGTATGTAGGGAGCCGATATAAGAAGAGTTATTCTACCCCCATAAGACAAGTGTTTCGCCTTCCAAATAAAGAGCCTCCTTTTGAAAATGTCTACTACCGGCTTCCAATTTCTCATAAGGTTCATATTGGCCCCTACAAGTAAGCCTAATTGTTTGAAAGGAAACGAACCTTGTTTGCAATTTAAAAACGTCGCTAAATTTTGAATATCTTGTCCGCACACCCCAACACCATACACGCTACACTTTGATAGATTTACCTTTAATCCGGAAGTTAAGTAGAAGCATCATAGGATTCTATGTATATTCGAGATATTAGCCACCGACCATTTTCCAACAAACATAACATCATCGGCATATATGAAGTGCGAGAGATTCGTCCCATCATTTGTACACCTAACAAAATGTAGCTTACGCCCGGATAGATGATCTAGGTGCATTTTACATTAGACAGTTGAACTAAAGGTTGAACTAAAGGATAAAGTTATAAAACTATACAAATATGAGGTGAGGTTCTCCACTAAATGTAATCATTATATGGATGATTTATATGGTAAACTTATATTACGGTTTTAAATCCAATAGTTTAGGTATTACATGTAAGGGTGTTGAGTATTTCATTATAATTGAAAACCAAACCAAATCTAAAACAACAATAAATAATGAACCACATAAAGTTCGGTTTTCAGTTAATAATATTCAGTTTAGCCGAATCAACCAATTTACTCATTTTAATCTTTAGATTTTACATAATTATATTTATATTCTTTGTTCCCTGGTGTGTGCATATTTTACCCTTTATCCCGTTAGAGTACCACTTAGAGGATTTACAAAATTTAAGATGTGGGATATGCCGGAGAAGATGGTGCCGATGCCGGCGGTGGGTGTTAGCGTGGTCCCCGGAGAAGAAGGTGTCAGACAGAAGTGGCCAGGGCAGGATTAAGTTATCGTGTTTCCTTCTTTTTTTATATTTATTATAATAGTAATTTCTTAAAATAATTAAGACCAGTAGTGTTATAACTGGGTTAAGTTATTGTTTTTCTATTTTATTTAAAACGTGTACTTCCTGACATTTTAAGACCAAGTAGTAGTTTATTCTTCGGTGTAGGGGGTTTGAAACGTAGATATCAATAAGTAAAGGTCTAAATTGTAACTATAATAAAGTGTAAGGATAAATAATGGAAATTAAATAAAGGAGCTTTATTAAATTTTAGAGACTAAACATGTCAGGATTAAAGTTGAGGGGAAATTTGAGTGGCCAAAGTTGGTTGATGTTCACAAAAGTTAAGGGGCTAAACATGTCTTTATAAAATTTCAGGGGCTAAGTATGTTGTTACCAAAGTTGAGGGACCAAATAGGTCATTACCAAAGTTGAGGGGACCAAAGTTGGTTGATGTAGATAAATTTTGAGAGGCTAAACATATTATTTTTAAAGTTGAGGGGCTAAATATGTTATTACCAAAATTGATTAATGCCAAAGTTAAGAGGCCAAAGTTGGTCGATGTTGACAACATAGCATTTAAAACATACATACATACATAGGATCAAGATCAAGGAAAAACCTCTTCGAGTTATGAAAACTTGGAGAACTCGACCTTCCCGTATGAGTTTTGTCTCCATGTTTTCCACACCCCTATATCAATATGTTTAGAAAGACTGCTGTAAAAAAAGTAAAAAAAAAAAAAAAACCGAAGTGATGTTTTTCGACCCCTTACAGCAGCTGTAAAAAGCTGATGACTTAAGCATGTCATCACTTTTTACAGCATTTACGGTTGCCGTAAATGAAAAAAAAAAACAAGTTTTTTTTTTTTTGGAAAAGTTGATTTTTTAGGATTTTTTTGATAAAAAAAATTTGAAAAAACCTTTCGTAAGGCCGAGTTCCCTAAGTTCTCACAACTCGTATAAGTTTTTATTTTACCCTAACCATATATATGTAATCATAATTTAACGTGAGGCTAGTCTACTTGGTAGAGACTAAAAACATGTAGGGCTTTTCACGAGCAGAGCCGAACCGAGCGGACCTTTGCTCGTGCTTCGCTTATTTACAAACCGAACTGAGCGGAGCGACTCATTTAAAACCGAGCCTCAAATCAAGCGATCATTTTTAGAGCAGTAAGAATTTCGAGCGACCGTCGAGTGAAGTTCGAACGATTTGGACAACCGTGTCGGCGGATTTAAATTTGCTGAGAGATAGTGACAATGTTAGGTCTCAAGTTTTTATGTCTTTAAAAACATACACATTTCATAGCATAATATTTTTCTTATGAATAACAACGTTGTGGCCGACGATGATCATATTGCACGAACAATTACGTTGAGACCAGGAGACGATCGATTTAGGGTAACGCCATGAAACATTGAGTCGATGAACGACTGTCGTTTATCGGTTTAGGGTTTAACTTTTAGGTCTGATATTAATTTTTTTATTGTCGTGGTTGGGCTAGTAGGTCTAGATATATTTGTAAGTTTGTATATAGTAGACCAAAATCTAATAGAGTGGTACATATAAAACAAAAAACTGTAATTTATATTTAAGTATATATGTACGTGTAAGTATATATAGGTGTTTGTATATATGTATAATTTATATTTGTGTAAATATATGTGTATATACATGTTTATATATATGTGTGTATATCTACATGTATATATATATATATATACTAATTAAAAATAATAATTCGAGCCGAGTGGACCTTTGCTCATGCCCGGCTCATTTACAAACCGAACCGAGCAGAGCGTCTCGTTTACAATCGAGCGTTAAATCGAACGAGCATTTTCCGAACAATTTCCAAACAAGCGTCGAGCGATTTCAACTGCCCTAAAAACACGTATTTTTAGATGAAATGTCTTAGGTTTAAACTTGAACAGCGAAAATATTTTAACATAATTGATGTAAAAGTAAAGAATAACTAGTATTTGTTATTCAAAAAATAAAATTATCTTTTTTATTATCTCAATTCATTATGTTAGGTGTGAAGTTGGGCTTTGTTCCTGCCTATGAAATAATTTTGGGCGGCTTGGGCCTCGATTATCCATTAGAAAATATACTAGATTCCTATTTCTTAGTACTGGGCCTTGACTAGCTTTGACCTGGCCCGATAATTGAATCACACGTTTCAAGAGAAAGTTTTAGTACTTTTAAATGGTATACGCCTTGTACAACTGAAGCTGGTTCTAAATTTCTTGTGTAATGTCAAATATAGAAATTTTACAAAATGAAAATTAAATTAGAAATATAATAAAAGTCCTAAGTTTATGACATCAGGGCCATCTTTGAGGGAGTGCGGGGTGGGCGATGGCTCAGGGCCTAGTCTTCCCGAGGGCCCGGATACATATTTTTATTAAAATTTTATTATATATATACTGAATGAATGAATAAACTAATAAGAATACCATAAATGAGTGAAATGATATAAATAAAACAAGCCTTCTTATATGACTTCAACCAAAATCCAACATAACATGTTTTGGACCTCAACCACATAAACAATCATATCATTTGATCCATGACAAAAAACAATTCTATTATATGCATTAAATCTATTATAATAGAATTGATATTAAATTATAACTTATTATTTTTTTAAATGTTACTTCTTAATATTTGATGTTTTCTGAAAGAGTTGGTCGAATCTATATAAGAGACATTTCATATCTATACATAGTATTTGTTTTGTCTTTGGGATCATAACAATTATTGTCGCATTATAGTCTATAGACTTTTTACACATGAGTTGTTGGCGTTATATTATAGGGGCCCGTTTTTTTTCTCGTTCTAGGCCCAAAATTTTTTCGAGAATTTCGAAGACGGCCCTGTATGACATACGCGATTAATGAGTTTTACGACAAAAGAAGAAATCAAAATAAAACATAACACACTGAGAATAAAGAAAAGAGTAAATTACTGTTTTCACTCCTGTGGTTTAGCCAGTTTAACCATTTCAGCCCAAAAAAGAATGTTTTAACATATCAAACTCCGAGGTTGCATTTTATAACGGTTTTGGCCCCTGACACAAACTTTGTTACCTTTTTGCAGTTAAGTGTAAGGGTAATTAGGGCATTATATACCTTAGGGGCTGTTTTTGATAATTACAAAGTTCTTTTAATATTTAAGAGATTATTAATGCAATTACTTAAGTTTTATTTTATTATTTCGTTATTTTCACGATTATTATTTAACAAAATATGTTTTATATATACAAATAAATATTTGTTTTCATTAAGCGTTTGTTTTCTATAAACGTCGTTTTTAAAATCATTTGTTTTTTAACCTTTTATTAAACCGTCTGTCGTTTTTAAAATTATTCATTTTTAAACCGCTTGTTTATTAAAATCGTTCTTTGTAAAATTGTTTGTCTTTTAATATTTTTCTTAAACAATTCATTTTATACCGTTCTTTTTAAAATCATTTTTTTAACTTTTTTAAACAATTCGTCTTTTTTTTGTCATTAATTTTTTAAAATCATTTCTTTTTAAACCGTTCCTTTTAGAATCGTTTTTGATATCGTTCATTTTTGAAACTTTGTATTTAGTTTACTTATAGCCGTTAGGGAAAATAACTTCAGAAAATGAACTATTTCAAAAATCGAAGGAATTTAAAAACGGTCGATTTTAAACGAATGAGTGGTTAAAAAAAGAAAGATTAAAAAAATGATGTTTATAAAAAAAACAAAACCTTAAAAAATATGTTAACAAGTGTTAGCAACTAGAAAATGCACGAATTTAATAAACGAAAGGTGAAAAAAATAACGAATTTTGAATAAACAAACGATCCAAAGAAATGGAAAATTTGAAAAAGAAATAAACTATTCTAAAAAAAGTTTGAAAAATGAACAATCTTTTGCGAACTTTTTATTAGAATGTTTCTTTTTTTCAAATCTTACATTTCTTTTTTTTATACACGTCGTTTTGTAAAATTTAAATAATGAACGACCTAAAAAGTGAGTAGTTTATAGGTGTTTAAAAAATAAATGATTTAAAAAATTGGTATAAATGAAGTGTTTAGAAAACTTCAAAATATAAACGACTTTAAAAAACAAATGGTTTAAAAAGGAACAATTTTAAAAACGATAGATGGTTTAAATAAAATGTAAAATAACAAATTATCTTATAAAGCGACTTTTATAAAAATAAACGGTTAATGAAAATACATATTTATTTGTATATTTAAAACGTATCTTGTTAAATAATAATCGTGAAAATAACGAAATAAAAAAAACATGAGTAATTGCATTAATAATCTCTTAAATATTAAAACAACTTTGTAATTATCAAAAACAGCCCCTAAGATATATAATGACCAAATTACCCTTACACTTAACTGCAAAAAAGTAACCAAGTTAGTGTGAGGGGCCAAAACCGTTATAAAATGCAACCTTATGGTCTGATATGTTAAAAGATTCCTTTTTAGGCTGAAATGGTTAAACTGGTTAAACCACGGGGACCAAAACAGTAATTTACTCTAAAGAAATTTTCTTGAAGTCAAAATTGGAGCTCTACCGTATATGTCTTTATTGGGTTGGTCTTCTGTTATTTGAATCGGTTATTCGACCAAGGGCGGACTTAGGTAGAGGTCTGCGTGGGCAGATCTGAAACGAGACGGAGAAGGCGAGGTGCGATTGTGATTCATCTTTATCGTTGGAATACATACCCGTATCGGTACGTGTTTCTACAGTGACGTATGAAAAGTACAGCGAGGCAAAACTAAAAGTTTTTGTAAAAGGGTGTAAAGTAAAACCAATTGTACTTGACTCAAATAATAAAATAAGTAATAAGATATGTGTAGTTTTTATAATTATAAATAAAAATAAAAGTACATTACATATATGTAATTCGAATATCGGGGTCAAATCTGATTCAAATTCGAATTTGATAGGGATGGCGTGCGAACACACAGAGTCAGACCTATTGTTAGTTGCAATTTTTGGCATAATTTACCACATTTTAGGGTGCATATTTAATTGCATTTTTGGCATTTATACTATAGATATTGCATTATTTTGGAAAATACACGTTTTTGTGGAACGGAATCTACTTTGGACGTTTTCAATGGTTTTGTAGGCACGAAGCGGTTGTGAGGAATGACAAGAATTTTTCAAATGGATTACAAGGACTCAGAAAGGTGGCTATGTTCATAGCCGATTTAAATGAATACGAAAGTATTTGGAGGTGGGCTATAATTAATTAACAAGCATAAACAAGTTTGTGGATCAACGTTTGAAGAGAGCAACATGTATAAATTGTTTGGGCTCCAACTTGAAAATTACAAAACCTACATGGGTTAAATTGTTTGCAAATGAGCTGCTGTTGGGCTAGACCATCGCAAGAAAGGGAAAAGATTAAATGGACCTTATGACCCATTGATGAAACAATGTCATGGGATGATGGGAAAGTGTAGGCAATCAAAAGGGGATAATGATAAAAAAAAAAAAAAAACAAAAGGAACGATATAGAAGGAATATCTTGGACGGCTGCAATTTCGAGTTGGAGATCAAGAGAAGCAACAATTCAGATTTTGGGGAAGTAATTTTGGCTTGTTAGTTTATGTTTTGTTTCTTATTTGTATTGATTGAATTAGCTATCATGTCCGGCTAGACTTTTGTAGTTTCGACATCAGGGTTTATTTTCTTTGATTTGGTTCATAAACTTATGTGAAACGGTTATGTTAGATCCGATTATTTTAGTGGTTTGTTTGTATGATTCTTGTTTTTATACGGATTCGATTCGGAAAATATTAGATTGTTAATAAACCTGATCAACTTATTAATTTTTCTAATAAAGGTCAATCAATTTTTAGAACCCTAACAAAGTTTTAACTTTTGAGACTAGGAACAAAATAATAATTTGAGTTTGTCTATGAACCCAAACTGTTATAGAATCATACAATATAATTAAACACTCCGAACGGCGTGAGTGTTTGATTGTAATTGATACTTCTATCCCGCAACCCGCACGCTAAAATCCGAACGGCGTGAGTTTAGAGTAGCGGGTTGGCTCTAATCAACGAACGGCGTTTGGTTAGACATTAAATAGAGTGGAGGTCCGAACTGCGTGACGTCTAGTGTCGATACAAACTATTATTTAAAAATGATCATTGCACCGTGACCGTTAATGATCGTAAGTCGAACCGAATCAAGAAATTGCCCTGGTGTTGAAATTAGTTTTTAACATCTGAATTTTCCAACCACTTTAATTAGCTTTTCTTTTTAATCTAAAAATTATAAATTGTTTTCATATTTTAGTTGAACTTAAAAACCCCCTTTCAAAACAACCGTATCTGTGTCTAAAACGTTTTGGCATAATTCGTTAATCTGTATCCCTGTGGACACGAACCTGACTTCCATTCATACTACTTTTAGTGTGTCTAAGTAGGTTTATTTTATATTTATTTGCTGGATTCGACATCCAACACCTATAGTACAAGTGACCCAGGCTTGGGCCAAGGGCTCCCAAAATATAGGGCCTCTACTTAAAAGAAAATCTATATGTTAACAATAATATTAGTGTAAACTTATCGTTTTAAATGTTTTTGTTTCCTTATATAAGAACACTAGGTTAGAACCCCGTGTATTACACGGTTTGAATCAATGTAATTTTATATACTAAGTAATAAAAAGTTATATCTTTAAAATCCTTATGTATGATGCATTACACTGAATGATTAAATATAATGTAATCGGTTAACATATATAATCGTCAGAATTTATCTTTTAATAAATGAACTTGGATGTACTACTTATTTATTATAACATTTTACTTTGTTTATTTATTTATTATTAGGCCAGTTAAGAAAATAAATAAGACATTAGTGTGAAATTTGTGATTTAATATTATCACTTAATAATATAGAGTAACGGAAAAATTCCTACCTTTATCTCCAGGTGTGATATATATAAAGTAATATTGAAAGTTATATATAATTTGTTTAAAAATTATGTAATAAAATCGATAGAATAATTTTTTTAATAATGAAAATAAAAATAATAATATATTAATACAAAGTTTGGTTAATTTAAATTAAGGATTGTATTAGATAAATGGAAGTATTCTATTCAACATTTAAAGTAGGATAAGATTTAATATTAATTTTTTTTATTTAGTTAATATAAAATAGACAAAAAAATATAATTGAATAGTTGGGTAGTTGTATGATGATAAATCGGTTAACTGTATGAATTCTTTCCAAAAGTCACTGATAAACCCAGGATCTCTGTCAGAGACTACTATTGTCGGGCACCCATGCAATTTGAAAATATTGTCAAATAACAACTGAGCTACAGTACTACAACTGCTGTAAAAGGATATTTGAGACTCATAAAGTGGCCATATTTGGTAAACTTGTCAACCACCTCAAAGATAGTGTCTTTGCCACATGATTTAGGTAGCCCACTGATGAAATCCATAGAAATATATGTGAAAACAAAATTAGGAGTTGGTAAAGGCTATAACAATCCAGGACTAGCCAATCTTTCATATTTTGCCCTCTGACATGTATTACATTCCTTCATGAATGACTTCACATCTTTATCACACTTTTCCAATAAAACATACTTTTTAGTCGGTTTAAATTAGGAACATATCCTGAATGACCTCCCAATGCAGACGTGTGACATAATTCCAATATTTGTTTCCTTAAATTCTCCTTTGCCCCAATGACTATTTTACCCTTCCTTCTAAGAACCTTCCCAACCCAAGTCATATTTTTAACTTCTATACCTTGTTGTAGCTGTTCAATTACCTTCTTAAGTACCTCATCCTGCACCCAACTCCCTTGAATTCTTAGCCATAATACAGGGTCAATTGCACTCAAACTGAGTTGAAATAAGGTTACCCCTTCAACTCTAGACAAAGCATCAACAACTGAGTTTTCTATGCCTTTTTATATACTATTTCATAGTCATACACAACCAGTTTAGACAACCATTTTTGTTGCAAAGGAGTATTTACTTTTTGCTCTATCAAATATTTCAAGCTTTTTTTATCAGTTCTAATTATAAAATGCTTCACAATCAAATAATGATGCTAGTGCTTAACTTCCATTAGAATAGCCAATAACTCCTTCTCATTAACTGACATTGCCATTTGTTTGACTGAAATACCCTTTGCTAATAAATGCTAACGGATGACCCTCTTGCATTAACACAGCTCCCAATCCCCTAGCAGAAGCATCTGTTTCTATAATAAAAACCTTTGAAAAATCATGTAGTGCCAACACAGGAGAAGTGGATAACACCTGTTTCAAGTTTTCAAACGCCTTTTGTGCCTCTTCACCCCATATAAAAGACTCATTTTTCAACAAATTGGTTAATGGTTTTGCTATTCCCCAAAAAGCCTTGATAAACCTCCTATAATACCCTACTAACCCAAGGAACCCTCTCAATTGTTTGACTGTCTTAGGTGTAGGCCAAGAAGTAACAGCTGCTATTTTAGAAGGATCAGTTGACACGCCTTTTTTTATTAATGATATGGCCTAAGTACTCCACCTGAGGACCAGCAAAAGTGCATTTAGATCTCTTTGCCACTAAGGTGTTATCCCTGAAAATTTGCAGAACCATTTCCAAATCCTTTAAATGTTGTTCCATAGAAGCACTATACACTAAGATGTCATAAAAAAAAACACTAATACACATTTCCTTAGGAAAGGCTTGAAAGTAGCATTCATTAGAGCCTGGAAGGTGCCTAGTGCATTAGTTAATTCAAAAGGAAGCACCAAGAATTCAAAGTGACCTTGGTGAGTTCTAAAGGCAGTTTTAAAGACATCTTCCATATTCATCCTAACCTGATGATAACCTGACCTCAGATCCAGCTTAGAAAACACAGAACTGCCCCCCAATTTATCCAGCAATTCATCAATTAAGGGTATAGGAAAACTAGTCTTCACCGTTGCCTTATTTAATCTTTGATAATCAACACACAACCTATAAGTACCATCCTTCTTTCTTACTAGCACAACAGGTGCTGCAAATGAGCTCGTACTTTCTCTGATGATTCCAGTGTCTAATAATTCTTGTGTCATGTTCTCAATAACATCTTTCTGTGCTAAGGGATATCTATAAGGTTTCTGTGTGATAGCACGAGTACCCTCTTTTAATATGATCAAACTGTCTCTCTGGTGGTAAAGTAGTAGGAATAGCAAACACATCTTTATATGTGTCTAACAACACCTCCACATCTTGTTCAATATTTCCAAAACTGACATGCGGATTATGTTGTTGTATATTACTATCAGTAGGTTGTAAACTAAACAACTGAGCCTGAGTAACATGATTACAAACTGATAGTAACTCATGAAGTTTCTCAGCTGAACACAAAGTAACCCCTTTATTCTTTTCCCCCTTCAATTCAAAATTCACCTTACTCACTTGAAATTTCATGGTTAAATTTTTTAAATTCCATGTAATATCATTCAAGCTGTGTAGCCATTGAATGCCTAACACCATGTCATAATTGGATAATGATATAAAAACACATTAGCCTTAAACTAATTACCTTGCATTGCCCGTTGTAAGTTGTCCCACATCTTGTTGCATTTCATTTGATCACCATCAGCCACTATTATATCCATTGCCTTAATGTCTTTAGTGTTGAGACTGTAAGACCCTAATACGTATTTAACAAAAAGTCGCAGCGGAAAATTCGTGCCATAAAAATTTCTTTCATTACAACATCTTGACTTACTTGAAAGTTCATTTTAATATGTATCATTACAAAAATAAGGTACAAGTCCTGTTTGCTAAAACACATACACAATTATTCCCGTACAATCTATCTTGTGACTCTGTCTTCGATTTCTATTCTTCGTGATAACCGCCCGTGATTCGTATAACCTGCACTCACCACATACATTCATAACATTAGTACACAATACATAAACAAGATTCAATCTCGTACACTTCCCATTTCGTTTCTTTCTAACTTTAAGCATTTCATCTGTGTATCCATATCCTGGTGAGGCTTCAATAATGTACCTGCATTACTTTTCATTCTCAAGGCACACTATTAATAACGTATTACTCGACGTATCTAAATCATGCATACATACATTCTTACATGCATACATACACATCTACATACGTACATACCTTCCTATATCTCTACATACATGTATAGATTCATACGTACCTTCATATATACCATATACACATCTACATACGCACATACATCACTACGCCTCTACATACGTACATATACACATACGTATCTTCACATATAGATAAATACACGTCTACATACTTACATACATTACTACGTCTCTACTTACTTGCATACACTCATACGTGCCTTCATATAAACTTGAATACACGTCTACATATGTACATACACCCTTGCGTACACGTTCAAGATCTTATATACCACTTATATATCCATACGTTAATATCATGGTACTTAGACTTAGATTTATAGCCCATAAACATCAAATGAACCATCAAAATCATGTCTGGGAGGCCCGATGGGGTCCACTGATAACAAACCGAAGCCTACTATACCCAAATCAACTTAGATAACAAATTTCAGGTTTTTGAACATGGGGAGGCCGTCGGCGACGGCCCTTGCAAGTGCCCGTAGCCCAAAACTTTCGTAGACAGCCAAATAACCCGTCAGCCAAAAAATGAGTTTGTAGAGCCCGTCGGCGACGCCCTCTAGAAAATGCATTTTTCTGCAGCTCCGTTTCGTCATCCGTACGCACTAAAAAGCGCATAACTTTTGAACCGTTTACCCGTTTAACCTCTCGTTTCTTCCTACATGCTTGTAATTTCACATTCTATCATATGAACTTGAAATCCAACATCCGGTTTAAGGAAAATATTCACTTAAAGCTCTCGGATTTATATACCCGCTTTCACTTATTCGACCTGTTCATGTTTTCGTCAAACTACTCATTTGTTTTAACCCAAAACTTACATAAACGTTATAACTATAATACTTTTACATTATCTGGGGTTCGTACTTGGGATTTATGCACTCGATACCCGGTATGCGTTAAACCTATTCATGTCATTCATTTATACGAAAGCAAACTTTGTTAATAAATATTCAAATACGAAATTGTTTGTCTATTAACCATGACTCATAACTGAGTCCTTAGACTATTAATCCGCGTTTCCGATTCTTGATTAGCGTACTTATGTACAATTTTACCCATACCCGGTTATAGTACCGTAATCAATTACTTATACAACCCTTCCGGTATAGTAATAAAACCGCATTTTTAACCCATTCGGCCTACTTAACGTAAATCATCAATTTCATACAACCCTTCTTATTTAACTTCAATTATCATGCCTAATTAACTAGAACATAACCTTACTTAACAAACTAAGAAGTGATTCGGAAATCACTTACCTTGTGCATCCGTGTCCGTATCCACTTCCTTGCCTCCTCTTGACCCGTTAGCCTTTCATGCTTGAGTCCATCTTGACATGATTCCTCTACTTTCATGCCACCAATTCACATTCTCGTTAGCATACACAATTGTACATGTTAAAGATCATATCAATTCATATTTCACATTTGACTTTCATTAGTCAATTATTACAAGCATAAGACATATACCCACTTTCACATCCTTTCAAACTTATATAATTCACCATGTCATTCCATATACGCGTATTGATGTAACATGTACCATACGACTACCTAATATCCTACCTTTAGAACAACAAGTCAAATTATGCTTCCTATGTGTAGTTGACTTTCAGAAGTCAACGGTTTATCATATGAACTTCCGACTTATGCACATATATCCGTAACATCATTTATGCTATATCAATGACACTATATACATTTCTTACTCACGATGCAAATGTGCTTACAATCACATGATCACCTAGTGATATTAAACACAACGTACAAGTCCTTAATGCATAGTTTTGACCAAGACATACATTCAACCCGAATTCTTGTATGAGTTCCATCTAAAGCACATTTTTCAAGTTAGTATACTACTAATTACATCATTACCTCATCTCATTCATATATATCAAGCCATTTCATACAATCTCACATCTTAACTTCACTTAGACATTTCATCATACACTTGGTGTGCGTACACCATTTAGTGCACATTGTACAACTAATTAAAGCACATTCTTCCTAGTTCATCCATGGATTAACATAATCTTTCACAAATCATTATCATAGCCAAACATCATGCATATTCTATAAATACTCAATTCATTTAACATTAATCCATCTTATACCTTACACTACATCACGATTTGAGCAAGGCTTGGACATGGTGAAACACCCATGTCATCTTCATCACCCAACTAGTGGGTTTTTATCTTAAAACATCAATTAATCGAATTTTATGCCTAACACATGTTTCCTAGGATGATACTAACACATATTCATGCTCAATTTCATACAAATTCGTGGATTGATCAAAACCCACTTCATATAAAAATCACCAAATCAAAAATTACAACTTACCAAGTGATTTTTAGGGCTAGATGATTAAGAATTCAGGTACATGCATTAGATTTGGGTTGAATTCCCCTTTCAATTTGAGCAAATTGCATCTTTTGAGCATTCTCCTCCTCTTCCCTTTGTTGGTGTCGACACACACACACAACACACACACACAAACTACTGACTTTGTATTTTACACAAATTTCATCTTAAATCTTTAAGTTCAGCCCCTCATGTTTGTTACTTGTTCATAATTATCCCAATTTCATTCCTTGTTTGTTTTGACTAACTGTTTAACTATGTTAAATAGCCTAGTCATTTTGTTTTATCCTTTACATTGGAAACATACTAGCGAATACATAAATTCGGATTTTGGGGCGTTACAAGTCTACCCCCCTTAAAGAAGGTTTCGTCCCCGAAACCTTTCTCATTTTTAGTAGACCAATACTACTCTTACTTTTTCATCTATCCAATCACGATGTTCAATACAACATGAATACATATTGGATCTTTGCATAAGTCTTATTCATGAATAAATATAATCGTACGCATTGTCCCTATCTTCTTAAATTAGTAATTTACTCTCATAATCACACAAGGGTCAGGGTCTGATCCAGAGCTCTTATTAGTGTCTTTTACTTTATAATGCTAGCTCCTAGCACATATCATCACTAGCGTTTCATTCATTGAATCTATTCCAATTGTATACAATTATTATTCATACAAACCTAAGTCTGCGGCTTGTTTTTAACTTCCTATTTAAGCATATTACATTCATACATTTACTGATCGAAATAAATCGATTTATTTCATCATATACAATCTTTCATTTTGTTCACTTTGAGTCAACCTCAACATCCCATTACTATTGTTACTTCTAATTATCTTCATGTTCATACGAGGGGTCAACATATCATCATAAGCATACTATAAACATTTAATTATATCAATACTTACTCATAATCACAAGCTAAACATCTTACTAACCTTGATTTCGTTGTGTATCCCAACGGTTTGTGGCCCGAGTCAGCCTGTTTCTTCATGAGTTCATGCAATACCTACATTGATTGCTTCCATTGATTTGTTGAGTATCCGCCTATGCGTATCCTTTCAACAATGTCTTGTTCAGATGAACATGGCTAACAAGCCCAACATCAAAATTAGCATTTTCCATCGGTACTTGTCATTATTACTTTTTCTCCAAATTTATTTTATTCGGGGTTTTAAATGCTCACAATTCTTTCATTCTTATTATTATTTCATTAACCTTTTTGCAAAACTTCCCCTTCCCATCCATACTTAAGTTACTGTTCGGGTCGTAGCCCGTCATTTATTCCGACTCCCAAGGGTCAGTTATCAACACATCTAACATGTAGCTTAATCAAAACTTCTTTCGTTGACTCAAATTTAGGTTTGCGTGCCATTTATGGTCATTCTTTCGTTCTTAAATCTGTCTCGCGGATTCATACATATCGCTCATACCTTTCATCTCTTTATGTTTTGAATCCGCCTCGCGGATTTCAACATATCATTCATACATTCCATCACTTCTATGTTTGAATCCGTCTCGCGGATTCAAACATATCATTCATACATTCCCTTACTTCTATGTTTGAATCCGTCTCGCAGGTTCAAACATATCATTCATGCATTCCATTACTTCTATGTTTGAATCCGTCTCGCGGGTTCAAACATATCATTCATACATTCCATTACTTCTATGTTTGAATCCGTCTCGCGGGTTCAAACATATCATTCATACATTCCATTACTTCTATGTTTGAATCCGTCTCTCGGGTTCAAACATATCATTCACACGTTCCATTTAAATAAGGTGCTTTAAATTTTCTTGAGAGTCTTATTATTCTCACCCACACGTCCACCTAATACCCAATCCTTTCAACATACCTGCAACAATTATCATGGTCTCACGAACGTCATATGTTTCTCGCGTACTGGCCAGGTACGCAATCCACATACTGGTTTCGTGCCTTCATGTAATCATCACCTTATGTCCGAAGGATTAGATTTCGGCACGTGTAACATTTCAAAACTTCATTACTATTTCATCATTATCCTTCCTTTAATAGGTTTTATCATTACATGTGCCCACATATGAATTTACGTACCTGGGTTCAAATTCGTCTTATTACACGCCTAGGTGTCGGTCCTAGGCCGCATTCGCAGATCATCCTCTCCAAATACTCATGGTTACCTTACACACAACATACTGTTAGTTTTCTTTATATGCATATTCGAGTACATACTTACATTCGCTTCTACCTTTAGATCTTGATCGAGTCTTGGATTGTACGGGTTCCTGGTCACAAGAGCACACGGGTTTGAGTTCAAGTATTTACCTCCTCATACTTGATTTCTCTCAAACCGGGGCTCTGATACCAACTTGTAAGACCCTAATACGTATTTAACAAAAAGTCGCAGCGGAAAATTTGTGCCATAAAAATTTCTTTCATTACAACATCTTGACTTACTTGAAAGTTCGTTTTAATATGTATCATTACAAAAATAAGGTATAAGTCGTGTTTGCTAAAACACATACTCAATTATTCCCATACAATCTATCTTGTGACTCGGTCTTCGACTATGCAGTTAATGCGGTAAAATATCAGATATCGGTCGAGGACCGATATTTGAGATATAGGTTATCTCGGTGAGATATCGGTGATTTTAATACAACGCAGAATTTATATATATAGCAATTTAATACTAATAATTCAGTGATATATCGGTGATATATCAATTATATCGGTCAAATATCGGTGATATATCGGTTATATCGGTCAAATATCGGTGATATATCGGTTAAATAGTGGTCAATATCACCGATAATATCGGTACCGATATTTTGACCGATATTTGAGACCGATATTTTACTAGGGGACCGATATGACCGATATAACCGATATATCACCGAGATTAACTGCATAGGTCTTCGATTTCTATTCTTCGTGATAACCGCCCGTGATTCGTATAACCTGCACTCACCACATACATTCATAACATTAGTACACAATACATAAACAAGATTCAATCTCGTACACTTCCCATTTCGTTTCTTTCTAACTTTAAGCATTTCATCTGTGTATCCATATCCTGGTGAGGCTTCAATAATGTACCTGCATTACTTTTCATTCTCAAGGCACACTATTAATAATGTATTACTCGACGTATCTAAATCATGCATACATACATTCTTACATGCATACATACACATCTACATACGTACATACCTTCCTATATCTCTACATACATGTATAGATTCATACGTACCTTCATATATACCATATACACATCTACATACGCACATACATCACTACGCCTCTACATACGTACATATACACATACGTATCTTCACATATAGATAAATACACATCTACATACTTACATACATTACTACGTCTCTACTTACTTGCATACACTCATACGTGCCTTCATATAAACTTGAATACACGTCTACATATGTACATACACCCTTGCGTACATGTTCAAGATCTTATATACCACTTATATATCCATACATTAATTACATGGTACTTAGACTTAGATTTATAGCCCATAAACATCAAATGAACGATCAAAATCATGTTTGGGAGGCCCGTTGGGGTCCACTGATAACAAACCGAAGCCTACTATACCCAAATCAACTTAGATAACAAATTTCAGGTTTTTGAACATGGGGAGGCCGTCGGCGACGGCCCTTGCAAGTGCCCGTAGCCCAAAACTTCCGTAGACAGCCAAATAACCCGTCAGCCATAAACTGAGTTTGTAGAGCCCGTCGACGACGCCATCTAGAAAATGCATTTTTCTGCAGCTCCGTTTCGTTGTCCGTACGCACTAAAACGCGCATAACTTTTGAACCGTTTACCCGTTTAACCTCCCGTTTCTTCCTACATTCTTGTAATTTCACATTCTATCATTTGAACTTGAAATCCAACATCCGGTTTAAGGAAAATATTCACTTAAAGCTCTCGGCTTTATATACCCGCTTTCACTTATTCGACCCGTTCATGTTTTCGTCAAACTACTCATTTGTTTTAACCCAAAACTTACATAAACGTTATAACTATAATACTTTTACATTATCCGGGGTTTGTACTTGGGATTTATGCACTCGATACCCGGTATGCGTTAAACCTATTCATGTCATTAATTTATACGAAAGCAAACTTTGTTAATACAATTTCAAATGCGAAATTGTTTGTCTATTAACCATGACTCACAACTGAGTCTTTAGACTATTAATCCGCATCTCCGATTCTTGATTAGCGTACTTATGTACAATTTTACCCATACCCGGTTACAGTACCGTAATCAATTACTTATACAACCCTTCCGGTATAGTAATAAAACCACATTTTTGACCCATTCGGCCTACTTAACGTAAATCATCAATTTCATACAACCCTTCTTATTTGACTTCAATTATCATGCCTAATTAACTAGAACATAACCTTACTTAACAAACTAAGAAGTGATTCGGAAATCACTTACCTTGTGCATCCGTGTCCGTATCCACTTCCTTGCCTCCTCTTGACCCGTTAGCCTTTCATGCTTGAGTCCATCTTGACATGATTCCTCTACTTTCATGCCACCAATTCACATTCTCGTTAGCATACACAATTGTACATGTTAAAGATCATATCAATTCATATTTCACATTTAACTTTCATTAGTCAATTATTACAAGAATAAGACATATACCCACTTTCACATCCTTTCAAACTTATATAATTCACCATGTCATTCCATATAACGCATATTGATGTAACATGTACCATACGACTTCCTAATATCCTATCTTTAGAACAACAAGTCAAATTATGCTTCCTATGTGTAGTTGACTTTCAGAAGTCAACGGTTTATCATATGAACTTCCGACTTATGCACATATATCCGTAACATCATTTATGCTATATCAATGAAACTATATACATTTCTTACTCACGATGCAAATGTGCTTACAATCACATGATCACCTAGTGATATTAAACACAACGTACAAGTCCTTAATGCATAGTCTTGACCAAGACATACATTCAACCCGAATTCTTGTATGAGTTCCATCTAAAGCACATTTTTCAAGTTAGTATACTACTAATTACATCATTACCTCATCTCATTCATATATATCAAGCCATTTCATACAATCTCACATCTTAACTTCACTTAGACATTTCATCATACACTTGGTGTGCGTACACCATTTAGTGCACATTGTACAACTAATTAAAGCACATTCTTCCTAGTTCATCCATGGATTAACATAATCTTTCACAAATCATTATCATAGCCAAACATCATGCATATTCTATAAAATACTCAATTCATTTAACATTAATCCATCTTATACCTTACACTACATCACGATTTGAGCAAGGCTTGGACATGGTGAAACACCCATGTCATCTTCATCACCCAACTAGTGGGTTTTTATCTTAAAACATCACTTAATCGAATTTTATGCCTAACACATGTTTCCTAGGATGATACTAACTCATATTCATGCTCAATTTCATACAAATTCGTGGATTGATCAAAACCCACTTCATATCAAAATCACCAAATCAAAAATTACAACTTACCAAGTGATTTTTAGGGCTAGATGATTAAGAATTCAGGTACATGCATTAGATTTGGGTTGAATTCCCCTTTCAATTTGAGCAAATTGCATCTTTTGAGCATTATCCTCCTCTTCCCTTTGTTGGTGTCGACACACACACACAACACACACACACAAACTACTGACTTTGTATTTTACACAAATTTCATCTTAAATCTTTAAGTTCAGCCCCTCATGTTTGTTACTTGTTCATAATTGTCCCAATTTCATTCCTTGTTTGTTTTGACTAACTATTTAACTAGGTTAAATAGCCTAGTCATTTTGTTTTATCTTTTACATTGGAAACATACTAGCGAATATATAAATTCGGATTTTGGGGCGTTACAGAGACCCAACTGCAAAGCAAGATTCTCATCTAAGAAATTATGAGTGGATCCCGAATCAATCAAAATCTATAAAGGCTTTGTTCCAATAGACTCTGTGACCTTCATGGTTGAATAAGAAGGTATACCCATAATAGCATTTAATAAAATTTGTGGTTCTTGAAATTCTAGAGGTCTATCATTTCCATCCTCATTGTCCCACTCATCTCCTTCCTCCAATTCTAGTAACTAAATTGAAAATAGATGTTTGTTTTTACATTTATGAGGTGGTGAAAATTTTTCATTGCAACCAAAGCATTCTCCCTTAGCTCTTTTATCATCAATTTTTTTAGGACTTAACCTTCTAATTGGTCTAGACTTAATAGATGGACTAGGGAGTAGTGGTAAACTGGAAGAACCACTACCAGTAATACTCTTCTGGCCAAATTCACTATTCTTTTGAGAGAAGCCAAAACAATAAGATCTATTGTACCTACTACCATTAACAATCTGAATTGCCATATTAGATTCATCTTTTAACCTAGCTAGCATATAGGCCTCATGAATGTTCCTAGGTCTTAACAGTCTAACAAGATATCCAATTTCAGGTTTCATAGCTCTCAAGAACAAGCTTACAACATATTCATCACATATGTTTACCTTTGTGAGAGCCAAATCAAACTGTTAGCATAGTTCTTCTAAAGAACCTGTCTATTTTAGTGAAGCTTGTAGAAATGAAATTCTTATATTCCCCCTATAACATGCCTTTGATTGAACCACCCATTGATTCGACAAAGGACTGATGCCAAAGCAAGGAAACATCTTCAAGATGAATGATAACACATTTAACCTTCAATCCTCCAGGAGTTCCATCCACCGCAAAGTAATGCTCAACTCTACATAACCAACCCTCAACATTAGTACCACTGAATTTAGGGAAATCAATATTTGTCATCCGATTATTACTTCTGTAATATGAATGATCTTCTAATTCATTCCCACTGGTATTAGTTATGTACCCGTTCATAGTCGATTGATTGTTGCTCAACACTTGTAAATTCTTCAAAATTTCAGTTAACTACAATCTCATTTCTGTTAAAATTTTGCCTGTTGTTGTTTCCAATCGAAGCAATCAAGCGTCATAATCTTGAATTCTCTGTTCTAGGGTTTGATTTCTGGTTGTCATGGTGAATCGATCGAACAATGATCAATTCAGAATTGAAATGAATCGGAAGTAATTTAATCGAACAAAGATCAAATTCAATGAAGGAACCGATTTATTGATTGAACAAATTGAACAATTCAAGAGCGTGCCAAGAATCGACAGCTCTGATACCACTTGATAGAAAGAATAAGAACACACGAAGAAGATTCGATCACCAAGCTACTTCTCATTAACGACTAACAATATTTAATACATTTGTAACAACTCCCCCTAACTGACTCTTTATAAGACAATCCTCATACTAAGAACATATTACACAATTGACCCCTCACAACTATCAACGAATTACATTTCAGTCCCTGTACTAGTTATGACCTTTTATATTTCTAACAAGGGTTGGCAAAAAACTAATGGTGGTTTGTTAAAGCGTTCGACAAGTTAAAACATATTTGTCCATATCTTGTAGTCCCAGGGCCGGCCTCTAGGCTTTGGCGAAAAAATCATTGCTTGGGGCCCCACTTTACATGTATAAGGTTAGGTTTTGTTAGGGGTGCAAATGAGTCGAGCCCGAGTTCGACCATGCTCGAGCTCGATTAACATATGAGAGCTCAGGCTCGAGCTCGGCTCATTGGTATTTTCTCAAGCTAGAGCTCGGCTCAGGCTCGGCTCGTTTATTATCAATTAATTAATATAGTAAATAAAAATAATATAAATAATAGCCTTTTAGGCTCACGAGCTCGATAAATGAAGCTCGGGCTCGTTTACTAAATAAGCTTATTTTTAGGTTCGAGGTCGCTTGTAAACAAGTTTAAATAAGCTCGGCTCGACTCGTTTACACTAAGGCACGATAAGGCTCGACAAGGCTCGGCTCGTTTCAAGTTTTTTCTCGAGCCGATCTCGAGTAGCTCGTGAGCCGCTCGGCTCGTTTGCACCCCAAGGTTTTGTAGCGACGAGGAGAAAGT
Source organism: Helianthus tuberosus (assembly GCA_030545235.1). Lineage (NCBI taxonomy): Eukaryota > Viridiplantae > Streptophyta > Magnoliopsida > Asterales > Asteraceae > Helianthus > Helianthus tuberosus. The sequence continues at coordinate 176,041,956 of CM060452.1, read as the reverse complement.
GGTCGAATTGAGAAAACGGAGGAGAGCCAAAATGTAGATTCACGAAAGATCAAACAGATAAGATAAGTTATGATCTACTCAATTTCTGCATATTTAACCTAAGGTGTGTTTAATGTCAGTGTCACATGTTTATACGTTTATGTGTTCCTTCCATAACTAAATGTTTTGTGGAAATTTGTTCTTTGCTGATCTGATCCTACTTAAGTCATGTTAATGGAGTGCTTGTAGTCTATTGCAGTAATGCTTGTTTTAAAATTCACTGTTCTATATAAGAGAGTGATAACATGTTAATGGAGGAATGTGGTCATTTATATACTATTATTTTGGAACATTTATATGCATCTTTGGTTTGTGCTTAAGTAGTTGTACCTTAATCAAATAATAGTTTCATTACCTTACCATGTATGCATGTTTGGTTGTAATTTGTGCTTAAGTAGTTGTACCTTATTCAAATAAATATACTATTATTTTGAAACATTTGTATGCATCTTTGGTTTGTGCTTAAGTAGTTGTACCTTAATCAAATAATAGTTTCATTACCTTACCATGTATGCATGTTTGGTTGTAATTTGTGCTTAAGTAGTTGTACCTTATTCAAATAAATATACTATTATTTTGAAACATTTGTATGCGTCTTTGGTTTGTGCTTAAGTAGTTGTACCTTAATCAAATAATAGTTTCATTACCTTACCATGTATGCATGTTTGGTTGTAATTTATGCTTAAGTAGTTGTACCTTATTCAAATAAATATACTATTATTTTGAAACATTTGTATGCATCTTTGGTTTGTGCTTAAGTAGTTGTACCTTAATCAAATAATAGTTTCATTACCTTACCATGTATGCATGTTTGGTTGTAATTTGTGCTTAAGTAGTTGTACCTTAATCAAATAATAGTTTCATTACCTTACCATGTATGTATGTTTGGTTGTAATTTATGCTTAAGTAGTTGTACCTTATTCAAATAAATATACTATTATTTTGGAACATTTGTATGCATCTTTGGTTTGTGCTTAAGTAGTTGTACCTTAATCAAATAATAGTTTCATTACCTTACCATGTATGCATGTTTGGTTGTAATTTGTGCTTAAGTAGTTGTACCTTAATCAAATAATAGTTTCATTACCTTACCATGTATGCATGTTTGGTTGTAATTTATGCTTAAGTCGTTGTACCTTATTCAAATAAATATACTATTATTTTGGAACATTTGTATGCATCTTTGGTTTGTGCTTAAGTAGTTGTACCTTAATCAAATAATAGTTTCATTACATTACCATGTATGCATGTTTGGTTGTAATTTATGCTTAAGTAGTTGTACCTTAATCAAATAATAGTTTTATTACCTTACCAAATTCAATATGTTTTGTATGCATGTATGGTTGTAAATTGTGCTTAAGTGGTTGTAATCTAATCAAATAATGGTTTCATTATCTTACCATATTCAATCGGTTTGATCCATTCAAAGTTGTGTTGTTTTATTTGTAAATTATTATTATTTATAATAATCTAATTAATTTAGCCAAAATCTTGTATAAATATAATTTGCAACATATTGATGCAATGGTTGTTGTAATGTGTGCGTTATGGTTTGTATGGTGGTAACGATATATATTATATATAGATTACGATGAACCTGTCAAATGGGAAAAAATAGACGCGGGTTCATCGTAACGCACGAGTCCTAACTTAGTTATTTTATTCTATGTTTTACGTTTTGGTTTAATTTCTTCGCATTAACACGTCGCAACTTTAGTGTCGGTGGTCGCTGGCGGTAGTGTAGCATTAGTGCTCGCCCCCACCGCAACAGGGTAGTTAATACTAGTTTTATTTAACTAGCTGTTTGTATGATATTTATTACTCCATCCATATGGCAAGTCTCATCTTGGTTAAAAGTTAAAACCATGCTTGCTTTTTTATTAATGCTCTAAAAGTTGTTTTTGTTCTAGTTTTAGTTTAAGACTTTTATTTCTATATTTGTAAGACAATAACATGTTAATTCAAAATCAAGAGTATGGATATGATCATTCAAAAGGCTTAAGCCCGGACAAATTAAGAGGGTTATAAGTTGTAACTAACTAGTAGGTTACACCCGCGCTTCGCAGCGGGGCGACCCGATTTTTAATAAATTTTAAATGAAAACACAGATGTAATGGTAAAAATTACGTTAATGGTGAGAATCCAGTCGATATTGGTTCCATTTATTACGGTATCAATATGATACCGACATGCGATATAGCAACCGAAAGAGAAAACTTAAAAAATAAAGTTTCCATAAGGTCAAAAGGACGTCGACACGTGTTTTACATCGATATAAAACCATAGTAAACGTATACCAATAATGCTTCTAATAGTACCAATACCGTTGTACTAATGTTTTTCGATGAGTACCAGCTCGATCATTTCTTAAAAAGAAAATTATATCGCATATTTAGTTTTTGTAAAAAAAAAAAAAAAAAAAAAAACTAACGAACGAAAGCCATAAGAGAAACTAAATCTATTGGGTTAAAGATGTATATTATCCCTAGTGCAAGGAGTGGATTTGAATTAAAAAAAAAGAGTGTACCTATAAGTTTTGAACATATGCACCAATCAAAACTTGATAATTGTTATATTGTAAATTGCTTATTAAAATACTTTATTATTTTCTAATCATTTAAATAAATGAATTTGTTTAAGTTTCTACTCTTAAGCTATAATCGATCACGTAGAGTCAACCTTATAAGTCATCTACAAAAGTTCTAAATCTCTCATGTCGTACCAATCGTTTAAAGTCTTGTACTTGACACTATACTATTGATCCAACTTCAAAAAACAATGGTAAAGGTTAAAAAATATAACTAAATAGAAAAATGAAAAAGGTGAACCAATTATACCTTGTCATGTGAACCAATATAGATCAAACTTCTAAAAACAATGGTAAATTTAAAAAAAAAATATAACTAAATAAAAAAATGGACGAATTATACCTTGCTATGTTGATCTATGGTGAAAACATACGGTAGACAAAGTTTGATAATTGTATGTATTAGTATTAATCATTTCATAAAAGGTTACTTTGGAGTTTGGACCCTTAAAAGAGTTGAGCCAGTCCTGTTGTAATTTTGAAAAAAAAAATTAATAGTTATGTCTAATAATACTTAACCATTGGGTGTCAGCCCAGTGGCCACTGACCCCCACTTTAAACCGGCTCGAGGATCCTTTGAGGTCACGGGTTCGAAACCTGGTAACCCCAGGCTTTTCAGTTCCCCTCGAGTTGGCAGGGGTTTCTCTGCCAGGCAACGTTGTCGGGTCGCTAGCTTGGGAAGTGGGATCACTTCCGCGATCGGAGGTACCGTGCATCTATCTCTTTTTAATAATACTTGAATTAGTTTAGTAATATTGCCACGTATTTATTTACGCGTGTCGATCGAGTGATGATAGTAATTTGTTGGGTTATATACTAAACAAATGGTGGCCATTATTTAGAAGCAATGGATCGAATCAATGGGCTAAAGTGCAAATGATTATTACAACTCTAGAAAAAGCATAAAAGAAAGTAAGCTTTTCTTTTGGGTGAAACCGACGTCATGATGGCGAACTTTGTGGATTGGATTGCAATTTGCAAAGGGGAAGTATTTTTTTTTTTCAACTTCCATGTGCACACACGTCCTTGATCTGGGTGTTTGATGCTCTGGTTCAGTCTGTTTTGATAATAGTTTTTGGTCGAGCCTTACGGTTTTAGAAAACGACAAACCAAGCATCCGGGTCCAAGTTACAAATCGAACCAAATCATTAAAACTGAAGAGTGAGTTGAACTATGTGGATCTTGAACCTGTCAAACCGGTCTACTTGCTTCGGTTTAGATATTCTGATTAGTTTCTAACATTTTATTAACCCTCCTACTCTCCATTTAAAAATATTCCAATATTTTTGATAAAGTTACTTCGACAATACATATTATTTTCCGTGTATGGCTATGGGGCTCAACACAAAAGCAGAACTTTAAAATTAGTCTTTTTTATTTACTTGGATCGACATTTTGAATAATAAAATTTGGTTGTTAAGTTCAATCTTCCAACAGTTTTGAATTTGCAAACCAAGAAATATCTAATACCACGTGTGTAGTGGTGAGTGAAACAAATGTCTCATCTTTGGGCATGAAGTGACACATGACGTGTAGTCAGGAAAGGGGTTTGAAGTTAGACCGTGGGGTATGGTGGGGCTTGTGTTGGGGCATGAGTTGATACGTGGCTGGGGGGGGGGGGGGGGCAGACATGGGCTCATCCACATTCAACACGGTATGGTGGGGCGTGGGTTTGGTGGGCTTCGTTGGGCTGACCATCTGGGCTATTTGAATATTTTTTAAAACAACAAATTTAATTTTTTTAATATTTTTAAATAAAAAAAATTACAAAAAAAAATTCCTAACGTTTATATTTCTTTTTTATCTCTTCTCTCATCTCCAAGACTAGTTGCAACTCGTCACCCTCTAGGTGATCAATGGGCTGGGATAGAAATTTCAAATCATCCCGTTTTTGTTTCTGGGCATCTCTAGCGACATCTCTAGCTTCTTTGCTCTTTCGCATTTCGGCCCTTTGTTGTTGGAATATGTTAAATGTATCTAACTTGCATGAAATGTCATCCAACTGATAGCTGTATATTCCCCTACGCGAGCCCGAACTCCCAGTTGAAGGCAATGCCGTACCAGAATTTGATTTTTGAGCACGCCTTTTTGAGGCATTTCTTCCATACTCAGGCCGGTTTGGCGAATCATCCAAAAGGTCCTCAAACTCTTGATCTCGTGCATGAGATTGGGCTTGGGACGAGGCCCTTGACCTTTTGGAAGACGTGTTACTTTCGCTACAACTGGGGATATTCGCCCACTTTGGATGGAACTTACAAATCTCCCAACAATGCATGAAACGGAAGTCGGTCCCCACATTTGATTGAATGCAACCAATGCATTTGTCACAATGTCGGCTTCGGTTTCACCACTTTTTGGGTTTTGCTTTGCTTTATATAAAAATCCACTATATTTTGTAAGTTGACCGCTAATCTCGCTCCACTTCGAGGATAAGCTATCGGTTTCACGATAAGCCTCCCTTCCCAATTCATCATGGAATACTCTACTAACCGCTTCGCACAAATGTGTTCGATATTGAGAATTTCCTATTTTAATAAAAACAAAATTTAATATATTACAAAGTTATATAAAAAATAACCATTAATAAAAACAAAGTTTAAGAATACCTAAACTTGGATGTTGAGATTGTTGACACCAAGCCCTCGCCAATGCAAGTTCTTCAGGAACGACCCATTTTTGTTGTTTTCGTTTGACGGTTTCAAGTGCTTTCTCCGCCTCGGTTTTTTTCTTATGACTTCTCTTTTTGATGGGTTTCGATGCGGAAGGACCATCGTTGGGTGGTTGAGTTTCGGGGACGGTTTCGTTTTGTGAAAGGTCGATTGAGGTTGGTGAAAGATTGATGGGCGATTGAGTAAACGGGGTAGGTATCGAATCATCGGTGTGTGGGAAGTTAGTAAACAAACAATTCCCAATATACGATGCATAACTCGCTTCTTGGGGCATAGAAGAGTGTATGAAAAATGGACGAAGCATTGGAAGATTGGGTGGTGGGCTAGGATTATTTTCTTGGAATGCATACGGGTTGCTCGGGTCATAAGCACGGTTATGAGGATGCATTTTTTCGTTTTGTAGAAGGAGGAAGATGATAATAGAAGATGTGGTTGAATGTGGTAAAAAATGGAAGAAAAATGTGAGTTTTATAGTGAAAAAATATTTTTTTTAACATAGCCGTTGGCCAACGGCTAGTTTGGTTTGGCCATTGAGAGCCCGCCATGTCAGCTTGTCAATACCGCCCCACGCCCGGTTTGAAACCCAAGCCCCAAGGGCCACGCCCCAACCCAAGCCCACCCGGTGTGGTGGCTTGGGCGTTTTCCCCCAACCCAAGCCCCATACCCCATAGTCTTAAAAAAGGGTGTAATGGGGCTTGAAGATTAGATGTTATAATTAAATTAAATAAAAAAACAAAAAAAAAACCATCACAAAATTTCTATTGGTCATCCACTTTCAATCCGGCGTTTTAAATAACAAGCCTTTAATTTTTTTTTCAAAACGCTCCAGGGGAGCGGCGGTAGCGGCATTATTGGGAACTTTTTTTGCCCTTCACGCCATTTCAAGACACCACTACGGGTGGTCTAATATGTTATTAACTTTAGTAATCCTATATCAATTAGAGCAACAACGCGGCCGTCCAAAATTAGACTACCCATAGTATGTCAACCAGTCAACATGTTTAACTAAACAAGTCGACCTGCTAACCCATTTGCAACACGTTTAAATCCATTTATTAAAATCAACCAACCAAATTAACATGTTTACAACTTAATTACTACCCGCTAACCGGTTTTACACGTTTATATAAATAAATAAAATGGGTCGTGTTCTGATTACAATACATGGTGTTAGGTGTTTACGTGTTGGGCTAATTGTTTTTAACACAAGTAAATTTATGGGTCGTGTTGGGTTTTGCACGTGAGTTGCCCGCTTTTAGTTCAGCTGCCGTGTTCTAATCATATTATTTGGTATTCAATCAAACAATAAGTCACCTCAAAGCTTTGAGCTTTTTTAACGGTGTTAAATGAAGTGACTAAGGTGGTGTTTGTTTTTTGGCCAGAAGTACTTCTGGCCACTTATGTCTGCGCCGCGCAGACGCGGGCAGAGGTTTGGAGTCCGCAGCTTGTTTGTTTTCTCGCAGACCTTTCATTAAAAAAGGTCTGCGAGACCTCTTCACCACACAGACATGATTCCATGTCTTCTTGGAACCTCTTCTTGGCAGACCTCTTCTTCCACCACCTCCACCACCACATCCCTGCCACCACCTCCACCACCACATCCCTGCCCAAACCTCCACCACCACATCCCTGCCCAAAAACCCCAAATCGAACTAAAACCCCAAATCGGAGATCGTGAACCCCAAATCGAACCAAAACCCCAAACCGTAGAGAGAGAGAGAGAGTGAGAGAGATACCGTAGAGAGAGAGAGAGAGAGAGAGATCAGTGGTGGTGCTACCAGATCGGAGATCGGTGGTGGTGCTGCTACCAAACCATAGAGAGAGAGAGCCCCTTCTTCTCCGGCTCCCCTTCTTCTCCGGAGAATCCACCTTCTTCTCTGGCTCCCCTTCTTCTCCGGCGAGCCCCCCACCACTCCACCTTCTTCTCCGGCTCCCCTTCTTCTCCGGTGGGTGGTGGCTGAAGTGGTGGTGGTTGATTGTGGTGGTGGAGGTGGACGGTGGTTGTGGTTGTAGAGGGAGGCAGGGAGAGAGAGGTTCTGTGTTGTGTGTGTTTTTAAAATATGAGAAGAGGTTTTTATATATAAAAAAACAAACCCTCTTCTCCTTGCAGACTGCAGACATTTGGTCCACCTCTTCTCATGCAGATGCTTGCAGATGTGGTCCGCAGACTGCAAACATTTTCCCGCAGAAAAAACAAACAGCACCTAAAAGAGTCATAAAACACTTGATGGGTCGACCTTTTATACTGAAAGACAAATTTGCTTTTCATTTGGCATGACTTTTGGGACCAAATTATTTATTTGAAGCAGGTTTTGGAAATGGGCCAACTTTAATATTCTTCCGAATATCATGAGTTTTTATGCTTCACGCATCTATAATCCTTTTTAGTTTTTGTTGTTGTTCACCATCAATAAAGAAATGGATAAACTTAAGTTGGCATGATCATATATATATATAGAGAGAGAAGGGTTAATTATAGAACACTAAAAAAGTGAGGAATCATGCATTTCACATGTTAAAAATTAATTTAAAAAAAAAAAATTCAGACCTTTTACATATAAATACACATAGAAGCCTTTTTAATAAAAGAAATTCAAAAACTAATAAAAATAAAAAATGTTTAAGAACAATTAAAAGAGGTAAAAAAATTACAAAAATGATTTTTATTGGAATAGCTTCTACACGTTTTTATATGCAAAAGCTCCGAATTTTTTTTTGAAAAAAACTATTTAGCATATTAAATTGAATTTTTAAAATATATCTAAGATGTTAAATGGACTATTCCCCGATTCCTCATTTTTTTGTGTTCCGTATTAAACCTCACACTATATATATATTAAAATAATCATTATTCCATAAGTCCAAATGTACATATACAAGCAATTACCTTTTAATATACAACTCATTATAATAACACTGTTCTAGATTTTAGAATGTAAAAAGCAATTACCATTTAAAATAGGAAGATACATACATACATCTGTCATTCGACTATTCTACTTACTAAAATGCCACAATTCATCAATGTTCCAAAATGTGTTGGCCAAGTCAGCATCATTCATCCAATCCCCTTCAGCCACCTGGACTTCTGAAGCTAACATGTCAGTAGTTCCTATTGCTTGCATGTCTAAATGGTTGAACCCCATGTCAAAATTATTGTTATCCACATGGTAACAGTCATTGTTTTGGAGTGATGAATTGTAGCAAGCGATGTCCCTGTTAGGGTTTATATAGATGTTTGAACTTTCACTAAACTTTGATATAGAATCCGATGAAAAAATGCTTGAACTTGAATTAGGGTTTTCTATTTCTGAAGGTTGTGGAGATGATGATGATGATGATGATGATGGTAATGGCATTAGGGTTTGTTCTACTTGTAGAAAGCTTAAGTTGTTTTGATTAGTTTCACTAGTTGATGTAGAATAAGTTGATGATGATGATGGCGATGATGATGACAATGACGAATTTTGTTTAACCTTTTCAAGTAGTCTTGGCATCCAAAATCTTCTAAGTGTTTCCACAAACCTCTTGCTATTGGCGTCAATCTTAAGGTGGCGTGCTTGTTTTTGCACCCTTGTTCTCCAGTAGTTCTTGATCTCGTTATCTGTTCTTCCTGGCAAGTGGCATGCAATTTTTGACCATCTTGAACACAAAAAAGGAATATATAGTAAATAGCAATTCCAAAATATGTATGTATATAATACAAATATGCTCATGATCATCCATGTAATCTCACCTATTACCCCACTTGGAATGGAGTTCAAGAATTAAGAATTGTTCTTGTGGAGTAAGATTTCCTCGCTTAATATCTGGTTTTAAATAGTTTAACCATCTTAGCCTACAACTTTTGCCGGTTCTTTTCAACCCTATATGTTAAAAGCAATAAAACACAAATCAGATTCTTGAAATCAGGCTATACATACAAGAAAGTTCAATAAAAACTTTGTTTTTCATGTTTACCTGAAGATTTTGCCAACGAATTCCATCGGCCTTCACCATGACACGTGATATAATGGATAAGAAGATTGTCTTCCTCGAGTGTCCATGGTCCTCTTCTTATGTCATCAAAGTTTCTTTCATTGCAAGAACCACCCATGTTATTTTGGACTTTGGATGTTTAAAAGAAAGAAAGACTTAAAAAGAAGTAAGTGAAGGTCTACATATTTATAAAGAGACGTGGAGAGGATTTTATTTGTAAAAGTTTAAAATAAAGATAGGAAAGTACACCCTCTAGTAAAGTTGGTTTCCCACAAGAGGTTTTGCCCTAAATTCATTGGTACATACAAATTCATGGCGATATGGGAATCTTGCTATGAGTTGGCTTTGTCTTTCTTGAAAATCATAAAAATTATTAATTTTATGTGTGTGTGTATATATATACACACAAATACTTGTTTTAAAAATAAATATTTAAATAGTTATCATATCTAATGACTATTGATAGCGTAAAGTAGTTTATGTTATTATGTAATTAAATGTGATTGGATTAAAATTGTGCATGCTTGAGTATAATATTGGAACTCCCCTAAAATATATTAGAAATGGGATATTTCGCCACTTTAAGTGACTTTGTGGGGTTGCCACTTTCTGCACACCCATGGTCACCCTCCATCTACTCTATGAAAATCAAGAATTTTTTATTTTATGGACACCAGAAAAATGAGTTATGTATAACAGCCTAACAGGGTGCTAAACGTGTCGTGTTCGTAGGTTGGTGGGTTCAATCTGACCCGAACTTAAAAATTTTATACTAACCTGAACCCAACCCGAACCTGAAAGTCGAATCATACATATGAACCCGAACACGACCCGAAGTTTTGTAGATTGACCCGAACACGACTCGTTCAACCCAAATTTTTTAATATTTTTTCGAAACTAATATATTATAATTAAAATTTACTTAAAAAAGTATATAACACAATTATATTTAAATTATAAAATCTTATGTTAATTTCTTTTTTTAAGTTATAATTATGCCATAAAATATAAATGTGTTAAGCGGGTCAATCCGCCAACCCGACCGGGTTGACCCGAACCTGACCCGTTAACCTAACTGGGTTTGTGGGTTCAATCTGAAACTGACCCGAACTCGTTTAGACTAAACCTAAACCTACGAATTTTATGTTAGGTTCGTGTCGTGTTTTCGGCTCATGTCTGAAATCCACACCTTAATCCATAAGATGTCTTGAGAATATTTGGTTAATCTTTATCCAAATTTTATTCTCTCCACCAATTGTGATAAGCACCAAGTGCACATGAAGTTATGAACAACTTTACGTTTAGAAAACTATTTATTAAATATGCTCCTATAAGTTACTCGAAAATGGAGGTGACATCAATACAAATGGTGAAAAATGATTGTAATAAGGTGTATTAATGGATCAAAAAAACTTAAACTTCTTGTTTGTTCCCATGATCAATCATGGGATTCTCACTTTGATAAATAAGTGTCGTGAGTTTCATCTTAGTTGATGGTTACAATAACTAAGATATTCAAGAGTGGCCAAGAATCAAGAATATCGCATTTGAGAAAGTTAGAGAAAGAACCAAGAATATCACCATTAGAGACAACTTCGAGAACATCTTAAAGAAAAAGATATCCATATCTTCATTTGTTATATATTTCGAGAACATCTTAATGTTCATGTATTCTAGTATCAATATTATAAAACTGAGTATTTTAGACCCTCATTTCTAACATATAGTAACACCCAATTATATTTCTGGTAGTGTACGAACCATTTGGCTCATGATTGACTAGGAATCTTGTGATCGCATATGAAGCATGACAAAAGTTTGAGGTTTATATATAGTTTTTTCCTATGAGATTTTATCTTGATTTTATCGAAATGAAAAAGTTAAAAGCTATGGCATTTGATTCGATTGGATGATTCGTACTTGGGTATGTTATGAAATGATGGTTCTTAGTTTTCTTTTGATTTATTATATGTAAAAGAAAATTATATTTACTTTATTAAATCTAAGCAAAATTAGTGGGATTCCCATCAAATTCAATGTTCATGTACCTAGGACAATTTAGCACCCATTAGAATTACTAAAAGGTATAGTCTTTTTTTACTTTTGAAGTTAAGAATATGAAGCATGACAAATTTTTTAACACATTCACATTGGATTTTTTATTCATTTTCATATAATTATACTAAAAATCATTATTTTTTCTCTTTCATTTTCAATTAAATAATATCTTTATACTTTAATTACTACATTTTTCTCTCCTCCACTCACAACTACCTTTAATAATATTAAAAAAAAATATAATGGGTGAACAGTATTTCTCATATATTTACAGATAAACAGCAACATTCTTATATATTTTCCCTTTCTTCTACTCAGAACCACTCAAAAACCATTTACAACCATTCCTATAATATAACTAACTCACTCACATAAATATAAGAGATCCATTGTGAATGCTAAAACTTCTTATAGTTTTTTTCATATGAGGACATCCTGTTTTCATCTAACGAAAGAGCGAAAAGTTATCGCATTTGATTCGATTGGGTTATTCATCATGAGGCTGTTGGTGTCCCATTCGTGATAGATGGAGTCTTTTTAGTAAATTGTGTGTTTATCTTCACATTCACCACTGGTGGTAGGTGGTCATATTTGTGACAACCCTCATAATTACATGTATCCGTACGATTTATAAATGTTAATTAAAGTGCTTGATGACTGTGCTGAATTACTTAACTGCTTTCTGATTACTGTGTCATACTTACATGTGCTTTTTAACATACTAGTCTTGTGCAGAAAATTGACTAAATGGTCTTGTATGCTTTCCTGAGTGTTGAGAATTAAAAGTGTTACAAAAAGATACATAAAAGACACTAAACGGAATAACTTAGCAATTTAACGGAACCGGTACCTAACCGAACAACCGGACATTACCCGGAACACTAAAATATTGCAAGAAGCATTGTTTTTATTTTTCTGAGCTAGTTATGGTTCCCGAACACTTAGACACACTACATAAAGTATCCTACACATTAAACACTAGATCTTATACTTTAACCCTCCACTAAATCACCTACTTACCCAACAAATTACAACTTACCCCCCCCCCCTCATTGTTCACGGAACCAAGGGGCCCCACACCCAAAGATTTGTTTAAATCTTCTTCCAAATCTTGCAAAATATTCACCTTGGATTTGTTGAGATTTGATTGGATATGTGTGTGTACTAGAGGGAACACTAAACCCTTTGGGTAATAACATTTTGTTTAATAAGAACAAGTATCTTCATCATCACAACTCACCACCACACTCTCCTCCCTTCCCCTCCATAAACTCGGCCGAAACACCCCCTTACACCCCCACAATTTTCAATCATCCATCTTCCAATCCAAGTGTACTCCAAGGTGTAGCAAGGTGTTCAACGAAGCTTGGTGTTCTCGGAACTTGAAGGACCACCTTCGTTTGCTATTATCCTTCACATTTTCACTAGTGTTCTTCCCTAGCTTTAAGCTAGTTGTAAGCTTCTTTGATCCTTGTTTACTTTATGTTTTTAGTGGTTAAAGATTTATTATGAAGAAAACATATGAACACCATAAGATCTTACACTTAAAACTTGAAACATAAGCTTAAATAAGATAATACATGAAGAAATAATGTTAGTATGATGTTGTTTGGTATATATTGATACTTGCTTGTTGATTACTAGAAATATGTTGTTGATCATTATATGAAACTTGTTAACTTATTGATTAAAAACATGATTTAACAAGTAGGAGGTGATTAGGGGTTTACATAAAGGAATCACCTCCATATTTAGACATGAACTTGGTGATAAAATGATTTCTTGTAAAAATAATAAACCAAGTGAACTAGTAATCTTGTAGATCTAAAACTTGTGAGTGATTTTCCTAAATAAACCAAGTTTAAAAGACGGTTTTCGAAAGATCATGATCCCTACACTATTTTGGAAATAAAGTAAGGTTCTGTTTGTTTTTTGGCCAGAAGTACTTCTGGCCACTTATGTCTGCGCGACGCAGACGCGCGCAGACGTTTTATGTCTGCAACTTGTTTGTTTTCTCGCAGACCTTTCATTAAAAAAGGTCTGTGAGACCTCTTCTTGGAGCAGACATGGACCCAAGTCTTCTCCTCGCAGACGTTTACCTCTTCTTGGCACCACCTGCACCTCCGACACCACCTCCACTCCGCCACCACCTCCACCTCCGACACCCCTACTCCGCCACCACCTCCACCTCTGACACCCCTGTTCCGACACCATCATCGTCATCATCTGTTATCATCATCATCATCGATGGCAACCAAAACACCACAAATCGATCAGAAACAAAACCCCCAAATCGTCATCGATCTGTTACATCATCATCATCGATCTGTTACATCATCATCATCATCATCGATCTGCATCATCATCATCATCATCGATCTGTGGTGTAGTGGTGACGGTGGTGGCTGTGGTGTAGTGGTGACGGTGGTGGCGTTGGTGAAGTGGTGGCGGTGGTGACGGTGGTGAAGTGGTGGCGGTGGTGAAGTGGTGGTCGCTGGAGAAGTGGAGGTGTGAAGGCGGAGGTGGTGACGGTGGTGGTGATGATGGCGGTGGTGAAGTGGTGGCGGTGGTGATGATGGCGGTGGTGCAGATTGTAGAGAGATACTGTGTGTTGTGTGTGTGTTTTAAACCTAGAAGAGGTTTTATATAAAAAAAACAAACCCTCTTCTCCTTGCAGACTGCAGACATTTGGTCCACCTCTTCTCCTGCAGATGTGGTCCACAGACTGCAGACCTTTTCCTACAGAAAAAACAAACAGCACCTAAGTATATGGATACTAGTGACACATGAAAATGTCGTAAATAAATATTTTGTAAAATATGTTCACAAGTTGTGAACATCAAAAAATCCCGAGAATGAGATTTTAAATAAAGTAAACACACTTTGGAGAGTAACTAAACCCACTAAACGCCTTACCAAGTTACTACGCGTTTTTATGAAACATCAAGTTCATGTTGGTTTGTAAATAGGAATAGTTTGCTCTTTGTAAATTGTTGTTGTTTGTTGAATGATTTTTTGGGAAAGAAAATGATATGCTTATTAGCATGGACGCCTCAATTTACAAAGGAAACTCTGGCGAAATTTTCTAAAAATTCCAACACATAGAAAATATTTTCTAACAAGTGTTACAAGTGTATTTTTAACTATGATCTTTCCACAAAAGTCGGAGTGTGACATTTGTATTGCGTGGTATGTGATAGAAGTAGTGAGTAGATAAACCGTACGTAGGATACGTGTTCTGCATGCACGAAAAACTGATTGTTATCTGTACCTTATTAGGACGTGCTTGATTTCTGATTATTAGAGTAACTAATCTAACCGAGCAAACCAAGGTGAGTTCACACACTTTCTAAGGCATGGGATTCCCGGTGGTTGGGAATGGGATTAAAGAATTAAAACGGAACCTACATATCCTCCTTGGGTAGGATATGTACCGCCATCCTCCATGGGTAGGATGCCAATAATAATCCTGCGTATTCTCCTTGGGTAGAATACGTACGTTCGTCCTCCTTGGGTAGGACAGCAACCTTAAAACTTACTAGAAAAAACTCTATCATTAAGTCCCTCATTTTATATCGACTTAATCGCCGAGGCCAATGGCGAGCGGGTCATTAGTTAATAGCGCTATTAGGTTTAACAAACCTCACACCATGCCAGTCGGACGGGCGTGTACTAATGGACTATGGAAAACTGTCAATGATGATAGACATTGACGTAGGGCACAACTTATTTTCGTTAGTAGTCGATATGGTAACGGTCTAGTGGTTCACATGGGGAAGCCCCCACTAATTATGGGTATGGTTTGGGAAAGGAGTTGGTTAATCATATTTTCAACTATGGGGTAACCCCCACGGCAAGTAAGCCAGCTAAAGACAAACTATGTTTTCGAAAGCAACCTAGAACAAACACCCAACTGTGAACTCACTCAACTTTGTTGTTGACTCGTTGTTACATGCCTTACAGGTCGTTAGATGCTTATGGAGCTTGCACGAGGAGGAGGTCGTTGTGGGATATGGACTGTCGAGTCCCAAGTTAAACATTTAAACTTATGAACTATGGAACTTATGTTTTGGTTTTACGTCTTATGCTTCCGCTGTTTAATTTAAACTTGGTTAACTAGCTTTTGATCACTAATTATATTGTGTGGTTGGATTTTATCTTAAATACGTTGTTCAATATGATTGGTGGCTTGATCCTGGTCATGTCACGCCTCCAAGCGGTGATACTCCGCATGGTGGATTTTTGGGGTGTGACAGATTGGTATCAGAGCCATTGGTTATAGCGAACTTGGTTTTAAAAAGGGGGAAAGCTTTTTGATAAAACCAGACTATAACCTGTACAGTATTCAACGATCCACAACGACGCTTCGCTCCACGTGCAAGACTCAACACTATAGGTAATATGGTTTATGTTTGTATTGCCTACCTGCTAGTAGCGCATTTGATCATGGTATGCTTAGTTAGCGTAACAACTATTGTATGAAACCTTGTGTGTTTGCTCTCTTCTGTCACTCCACACTTACGCACTTTCGCGACACCCTTCTTACTTGTGTTTCCTTGATGTGAAGATCATGAGTGGACGCCTGAACTTGACTCAAGCCCAGCTGACGGCTCTAATCAACGAACGAGTTGCTGAGGCACTCGCAGCAGTTCCAGCATGAGGTATAACCTGCCATTTCGACCTATCCTAGGATGATTAGATTCTACTCTTGCGAACCAACTCTTGTTCTTAACCTTGTCTTTATTCTCGCGCCACAGGTCAACATGCTCCGCCTCCCGTGTGTACGTTCAAAACATTCATGGATTGCCGACCTAGTACTTTCAGCGGCACAGAAGGAGCTGTATGTCTTCTTCACTGGTTCGAGAAGATTGAGTCTGTTTTTGAGATATGTGAATGCCCTGAAGATCGTAGGGTGAAATTTGCTACTGGAACACTTGAAGGTGCCGCGTTAACCTGGTGGAAAGCACAGGTTCAACTGCTAGGGCTGGCGGTTGCTAATGCCACCCCATGGAACGACTTCAAAGAGTTGATCAAAGAAGAGTACTGTAGTCGTGACGACATCCACAAGCTACAGGTGGAATTTTTCAATTTGAAGATGACGGGGTCTGAAATCGAGGCATACACAAAGAGATCGAACGAATTAGCTATCTTGTGCCCCACTATGGTGGATCCTCCTATCAAGCGTATCGAGCTGTACCTTAAGGGTTTGGTGCCAGAAATTCAAAGTCACATGACCTCAACTAATCTTGGCACCATTCAGCAAATCATCTGGTTGGCTCATCGCCTCACTGATCAGGCAGTTGAGTAGAACAAGCTGCCCAAGCGTATTAGCGCTACTACTACTGATGCTCCCAGTGATAACAAGCGCAAGTGGGATGGAAATTCGGGCAAGGGTTCTACTTCAGTTCAGTCTCAGTCCCAGCAGCGAAAGACTGATGACTACCAGAGTCCTGGTCAGCAATCTTCTGGTAGTCAAGGACAGGGTGGATACCGAGGGAACCACCCCAAGTGCAACTGGTGCAACAAGCATCATAGCGGGCAGTGCCACAAGGGTCGTTGTCTGAGGTGTAACAAGTTTGGTCATGAAGCGAAGGAT
Organism: Helianthus tuberosus; assembly: GCA_030545235.1. NCBI lineage: Eukaryota > Viridiplantae > Streptophyta > Magnoliopsida > Asterales > Asteraceae > Helianthus > Helianthus tuberosus. The sequence continues at coordinate 176,025,029 of CM060452.1, read as the reverse complement.
TGCAGGGGCGCACGACCAGCAAATCAGAATCGCCAACAACAACAACAAGCCCCACAGAACCACCAGCAGCAGCAACAGCAGGGCAATAAAGGATGCTTTCAGTGTGGCGCTGAAGGCCACTTTAAGAGGAACTGTCCTCAGCTGAACCAGAATCAGAACAACAACAACCAAGGAAACGGGAACAACAATGGAGGCAACAATGGAGGCAAAAACGGGGGTAACAATAATGGCAATGGTGCCAGGGGACGTGTTTTCATGCTGGGTCAGGGTGACGCGAGGAACGATCCCAACGTTGTGATGGGTAAGTTTCGTCTGGACGACTTCTTTGTTACTGTTTTATTTGATTCGGGTGCCGATACTAGTTATGTGTCCTTAAAAGTTAGCCAAATGCTTAAGCACACTCCAACACTTTTGAACACCAAACACACGGTAGAACTAGCAAACGGTAAAAGTCTTGAAGCCACACACATAGTTAAGGGTTGTAACCACGTCTTAGCTGGTCAGACCTTCTCTATCGATCTTATTCCTATCGTACTTGGTAGTTTCGACGTCGTTATTGGGATGGATTGGCTATCTCAACATCAAGCGGAGATTAGTTGCAAGGAGAAAATCATCCGTATTCTTCGTTCTGGTGAAGAACCTCTGATGATTCATGGCGACAAGAGTGGTGCTGTTGTGGGCATCATCTCTTTCCTTAAGGCCCAGAAGTGTTTGCGAAAGAGCCACACTGCTATCCTAGCCCTCGTTTCTGATACATCCTCGGAAGAAAAGAAGATAGAAGACATTCCTATTGTGCGCGATTTTCCTGAGGTATTTCCTGATGAATTACCTGGTCTTCTGTCTCATCGTCAAGTTGAATTTCAAATCGAGCTTGCTCCTGGAGCAGCGCCCATAGCTCGAGCACCTTATCGTCTAGCTCCATCAGAACTTGAAGAACTGTCCACGCAACTACAAGAACTCTTGGAGAAGGGTTTCATACGTCCTAGCTCTTCGCCTTGGGGAGCTCCAGTGTTATTCGTGAAGAAGAAGGACGGTACCTTCAGAATGTGTATTGACTACCGCGAACTCAACAAGGTGACCGTGAAGAATCGTTATCCTCTTCCACGCATTGATGATTTATTCGACCAGTTGCAAGGGTCGAGTTTCTATTCCAAAATTGACCTGAGGTCAGGTTACCATCAACTGAGAGTACGAGACGAGGATATCTCTAAAACAGCATTTAGGACTCATTATGGGCATTACGAGTTTCTGGTTATGCCTTTCGGATTGACGAATGCACCTGCGGTTTTCATGGATCTCATGAACAGAGTGTGCAAACCTTACCTGGATAAATTTGTCATAGTTTTCATCGACGATATCCTGATCTATTCAAAGAGTCAGGAAGAACACGAGCAACATCTGAGGCTTATTTTGGAGCTTCTTCGAACAGAGCAGTTGTATGCCAAATTTTTGAAATGTGACTTCTGGCTTCGCGAAGTCCACTTTCTAGGCCACGTGGTAAACAAGGATGGGATTCATGTGGATCCATCTAAGGTTGACTCGATCAAGAACTGGCCTGCACCCCGTACACCAACAGAAATCCGCCAATATATTACAGAAGGTTTATCAAGGATTTCTCAAGGATTGCGCAACCTCTCACTTCACTGACCCAGAAGGGTGTCACCTATCGTTGGGGTGATGTACAGGAGTCCGCATTTCAGCACTTAAAAGATAGACTTTGTAGCGCGCCTATCCTCTCATTGCTTGAAGGCACGGATGATTTTGTGGTTTACTGCGACGCTTCCATCCAAGGACTTGGTTGCGTGTTGATGCAACGTGACAAGGTCATTGCCTACGCATCGCGCCAACTTAAAGTTCACGAAAGGAACTACACTACGCATGACTTGGAATTGGGAGCAGTGGTTTTCGCACTTAAGATATGGAGACATTACCTGTACGGTACCAAGGGCACCATTTACACCGATCACAGAAGCCTCGAGCATATCTTCAAGCAAAAGGAGTTAAACATGCGACAACGCCGATGGGTCGAGCTCTTGAATGATTATGAATGCGTGATCAAGTAGCATCCGGGCAAGGTCAATGTTGTGGCTGACGCCCTCAGTCGAAAGGATACTACACCTAAACGTGTGCGAGCGTTACAACTTACCATCCAATCTAGTCTTCCTGCCCAAATACGAGATGCTCAGGTTGAAGCGTTGAAAACAGAGAACATCAGGGCTGAGTCCTTACGAGGATCGAGGCAGCGGCTAGAACAAAAGGAAGACGACGCCTACTATGTAACAGGGCGCATCTGGGTCCCACTTTACGGAAACTTACGCGAACTTGTGATGGATGAAGCGCACAAGTCTCGCTACTCAGTACATCCTGGTTCGGATAAGATGTACCACGACCTAAAGACTAGATACTGGTGGCCTGGTATGAAAGCCAACATAGCAACCTACGTCAGTAAATGCTTGACTTGTGCTAGGGTCAAGGTCGAATACCAGAAACCTTCAGGCCTACTCCAACAACCATAGATCCCGAAATGGAAATGGGAGCAAATTTCCATGGATTTCGTTACTGGCCTACCTAGATCTCAACGCGGAAATGATACCATTTGGGTAATCGTGGATCGACTGACCAAGTCTGCACACTTCTTGGCTATCAAGGAAACCGACAAGTTTTCTACCCTAGCAGACATCTACCTAAAGGAAGTAGTATCAAGGCATGGAGTGCCAACCTCCATCATCTCTGATCGTGACTCACGTTTTACATCTGAATTGTGGCAAGCTATGCACAAGTCCTTTGGTTCTCGATTAGACATGAGCACGGCATATCATCCACAGACGGATGGGCAATCTGAACGCACCATCCAAACCCTTGAAGACATGCTTAGGGCATGTGTAATCGACTTTGGCAATGGCTGGGAAAAACACCTCCCGTTAGTGGAGTTTTCGTATAACAACAGTTACCACACCAGTATCCAGGCTGCTCCGTTTGAGGCATTGTACGGACGTAAATGCCGATCACCTCTTTGTTGGGCAGAAGTTGGTGACAGCCAAATCACAGGCCCAGAACTTGTAGTAGATACAACCGAGAAGATTGCTCAGATACGACAACGAATGGCGGCAGCTCGTGACCGTCAGAAAAGCTACGCTGATAAGCGCAGGAAACCACTCGAGTTCCAGGTTGGGGATCGAGTGCTACTCAAAGTCTCACCTTGGAATGGTGTAGTTCGTTTTGGCAAACGAGGCAAACTCAATCCACGTTATGTCGGACCGTTCGAAATCATTGAGAAAATTGGCAAAGTCGCTTACAAGTTGAATCTACCTGAAGAACTCAGCAGAGTTCACAACGTATTCCACGTGTCAAATCTGAAAAAGTGTCTGTCAGATGAGACACTCATAATTCCCCTAAAGGAGCTCACAATCGACGACCAGTTGCGATTCGTCGAGGAACCAGTTGAAATCACAGACCGAGACGTTAAGATTCTCAAGCGTACCAGAATACCTCTCGTTCGAGTTCGTTGGAATTCCCGTCGTGGCCCAGAGTATACCTGGGAATGAGAAGACCAAATGAAACTCAAGTATCCCCAGCTGTTTGAGAAAAGTGCAACCACTACTGAGGCTGAAGCTACTGCAGAATTTCGGGACGAAATTCCAAACCAACGGGGGGATGATGTGACACCCCAGGAAAACCAGGAAACCACACAACTTAACTAGCTTCCTCAGTAACCACGTGCTAAATTTCGGGACGAAATTCTCTTAACAGGGGGAGAATGTGACAACCCTCATAATTAAATGTATCCGTACGATTTATAAATGTTAATAAAAGTGCTTGATGACTGTGCTGAATTACTTAACTGCTTTCTGATTACTGTGTCATACTTACATGTGCTTTTTAACATACTAGTCTTGTGCAGAAAATTGACTAAATGGTCTTATATGCTTTCCTGAGTGTTGGGAATTAAAAGTGTTACAAAAAGATACATAAAAGACACTAAACGGAATAACTTAGCACTTTAACGGAACGGTACCTAACCGAACAACCGGACATTACCCGGAACACTAAAATATTGCAAGAAGCATTGTTTTTATTTTTCCGAGCTAGTTATGGTTCCCGAACACTTAGACACACTACATAAAGTATCCTACACATTAAACACTAGATCTTACACTTTAACCCTCCACTAAATCACCTACTTACCCAACAAATTACAAATTACCCCCCCCCCCCCCTCATTGTTCACGGTACCAAGGGGCCCCACACCCAAAGATTTGTTTAAATCTTCTTCCAAATCTTCCAAAATATTCACCTTGGATTTGTTGAGATTTGATTGGATATGTGTGTGTACTAGAGGGAACACTAAACCCTTTGGGTAATAACATTTTGTTTAATAAGAACAAGTATCTTCATCATCACAACTCACCACCACACTCTCCTCCTTTCCCCTCCATAAACTCGGCCGAAACACCCCCTTACACCACCACAATTTTCAATCATCCATCTTCCGATCCAAGTGTACTCCAAGGTGTAGCAAGGTGTTCAACGAAGCTTGGTGTTCTCGGAACTTGAAGGTATTATCCTTCACATTTTCACTAGTGTTCTTCCCTAGCTTTAAGCTAGTTGTAAGCTTCTTTGATCCTTGTTTACTTTATGTTTTTAGTGGTTAAAGATTTATTATGAAGAAAACATATGAACACCATAAGATCTTACACTTAAAACTTGAAACATAAGCTTAAATAAGATGATACATGAAGAAATAATGTTAGTATGATGTTGTTTGGTATATGTTGATACTTGCTTGTTGATTACTAGAAATATGTTGTTGATCATTATATGAAACTTGTTAACTTATTGATTAAAAACATGATTTAACAAGTAGGAGGTGATTAGGGGTTTACATAAAGGAATCACCTCCATATTTAGACATGAACTTGGTGATAAAATGATTTCTTGTAAAAATAATAAATCAAGTGAACTAGTAATCTTGTAGATCTAAAACTTGTGAGTGATTTTCCTAAATAAACCAAGTTTAAAAGACGGTTTTCGAAAGATCATGATCCCTACACTATTTTGGAAATAAAGTAAGAATATGGATACCAGTGACACATGAAAATGTTGTAAATAAATATTTTTGTAAAATATGTTCACAATATGTTCACAAGTTGTGAACATCTAAAAATCCCGAGAATGAGATTTTAAATAAAGTAAACACACTTTGGAGAGTAACTAAACCCACTAAACGCCTTACCAAGTTACTACGCGTTTTTATGAAACATCAAGTTCATGTTGGTTTGTAAATAGGAATAGTTTGCTCTTGGTAAATTGTTGTTGTTTGTTGAATGATTTTTTGGGAAAGAAAATGATATGCTTATTAGCATGGACGCCTCAATTTACAAAGGAAACTCTGGCGAAATTTTCTAAAAATTCCAACACATAGAAAATATTTTCTAACAAGTGTTACAAGTGTATTTTTAACTATGATCTTTCCACAAAAGTCGGAGTGTGACATTTGTATTGTGTGGTATGTGATAGAAGTAGTGAGTAGATAAACCGTACGTAGGATACGTGTTCTGCATGCACGAAAAACTGATTGTTATCTGTACCTTATTAGGACGTGCTTGATTTCTGATTATTAGAGTAACTAATCTAACCGAGCAAACCAATGTGAGTTCACACACTTTATAAGGCATGGGATTCCCGGTGGTTGGGAATGGGATTAAAGAATTAAAACGGAACCTACATATCCTCCTTCGGTAGGATATGTACCGCCATCCTCCATGGTTAGGATGCCAATAATAATCCTGCGTATTCTCCTTGGGTAGAATACGTACGTTCGTCCTCCTTGGGTAGGACAACAACCTTAAAACTTACTAGACAAAACTCTATCATTAAGTCCCTCATTTTATATCGACTTAATCGCCGAGGCCAATGGCGAGCAGGTCATTAGTTAATAGCGCTATTAGGTTTAACAAACCTCACACCGTGCCAGTCGGACGAGCGTGTACTAATGGACTATGGCAAACTGTCAATGATGATAAACATTGACGTAGGGCACAACTTACTTTCGTTAGTAGTCGATATGGTAACGGTCTAGTGGTTCACATGGGGAAGCCCCCACTAATTATGGGTATGGTTTGGGAAAGGAGTTGGTTAATCATATTTTCAACTATGGGGTAACTCCCATGGCAAGTAAACCAGCTAAAGACAAACTATGTTTTCGAAAACAACCTAGAACAAACACCTAACTGTGAACTCACTCAACTTTGTTCTTGACTCGTTGTTACATGCCTTACAGGTCGTTAGATGCTTATGGAGCTTGCATGAGGAGGAGGTCGTTGTGGGATATGGACTGTCGAGTCCCAAGTTAAACATTTAAACTTATGAACTATGGAACTTATGTTTTGGTTTTACGTCTTATGCTTCCCCTGTTTAATTTAAACTTGGTTAACTAGCTTTTGATCACCAATTATATTGTGTGGTTGGATTTTATCTTAAATACATTGTTCAATATGATTGGTGGCTTGATCCTGGTCATGTCACGCCTCCAAGCGGTGATACTCCGCATGGTGGATTTTGGGGGTGTGACAATATTCAAGTTGCCCCGCTAGGGTATCTTAGTGACATGCACTTTTTTTTCCCTTCGGGAACCGTATTGGAACTATTCGACTCTTTTACCAAGTGGTCTAGGAATTAATCCTTCGTGCATTGCCCAATCTCTTTTCTTAACGTGTTGGGAGTTCATTGGTGTGGTGGTCAAGATCCTTGTGGCACACACAATAGTGTGCCATGTCTCTATAGGACGAGAGTCCAAGCCTTGCAGTTGCTTCCTTTGTTTACGACACATTCTCCATTCGTTGTATGTATCACTACTAGAAAACCATATTTTACCAATGGATCACTAACAATGAAGTGGGCTTTGGTGATCCGTAAGGAATGTCCTTCGTTGATTTGTCAATGTAGTCTTTGTACACACATGGATTTCACATGGAATTTCACTGACAATCGGTATCCTCTACTACGGATTATTGATGGTTGGTATCTTCAACAACGCATAGGAGACATTCTATGTGGTCGGTGAAAGTCCTTTGATTTGTAGTATATCTTTACCCAAAACTTTGTTAACGGAGAAAAATCACACATCTTTTATATGAATAGCACCTTGTTTCTTCACCTTATTGCATGCCTAGTACTAGTTTACTACTAATAATAATAATAATTACAACTTATAGTAGGTATGTGTTCTCCTTGCTAAGAGATTCACAAACCTTTTAACATGTGTCAAATGGTAGCCGAGGTGAATGAAAATACTGATGCTCAATATAATCAATATATATTGCTTGTAATAAAATTTGAAAAAGTATCCCTTTTAATTGCACCGCTATATCATATGTCACATGTAAACTTTCTACTTTTCAAGACTATTGGACCATATAACAAGTATGGTCCTTTTTCCATGGAGGTGGTTTTAGAGAGAAAGATTAGTCATGCTCTCTTATGTTTTGTTGTTCCATTGTATAGGAGACGAAAGAAGAATATGGATGACAATAAGTCGGGTTTAGGTTGAGTACTTGTAATTCTATACTTATACTCGTTTGGAGAATCAGGTCATGTGTCCGATTCAATATCTATTGAGTATCGAGCATACCCGTTAGTTTTTTAAAAGATACCCATTAGGATTTCCAAATAATTTTATACTGTCATAATTATTTTATAATTTTATTTATATAACATCTATTATAACTTAAAATATACATTACATATATATAAGTTGTATAAAAAAATAACTGATAACATTATAAGTTTTATGTGTATACTTTACAACATACAAATATTAAAAAATATATTATCAAATAGATATTACAAAATAAAATTTATTTCTCACTTAATGATCACCTATTAAACTAATCACTAATAGATATGAGTTATGTGGCTTCGGATAATCGAACCGGGTATCACTTAATCCCATACCCATCGCACACCCGTAAATTTTTTTAAACTAATCTTATACCCGGTCTCATAAACTTCAGGCTTTGAGTATGCCCGTCCCGTATGTATCGGGTATATTGTCAGGCTCGAGTATTTTTTTTTACCATCTCTTAGAAAAGAAAAAAAAATAGAGTGAACTCTCTTTTGTTTGTATATAAGAAACTATGTGTTTTTTAAATTTACAATAACTTAAAAAATGATAAATAACACATAATCATAATATATTAGAAATATTTAAAATTGTAAATATCATGATGATAAAATTTTTAAAAGATAATTTCATAACAGATAAATATAAATAATATTATGAAAATATATATCACCAAAGAAAAGTTTATTTTCCAAGTAATAATGGTAATAGAATAAAGCATTATTGAACATGGGTTAAAGGAAAATTAAAAATTTTCATGTATATGGCTTGAGCAAACGGGTGTATAGTTTCGTGAAGTTGAATCGATATCAACCAATCTAATACCCGTCCCATACTCGAATACACCACTTTAGGATGTTCTGGCATACCGATTCGGCCCAGATTTTTTAGTCATCCTAATGTTAGCCTTTTTATATATGTACTTATGCAACTTTTTAATTTATTGTTATACTTTGTAAATATATAAGAAAATAAGATTTCCCTAACAAGTAGAAAATCTTCACAAAACATGTACAAAAGTTATTATACTGTTTTAATTTTGTATGCACAATTATTTGTTTTAAGATAAGTTCGTCGATAAGACATGCCAAGGATAACTCTTAAATAGTGGGAAGAAACAACTTAGAAATTTTTTCGAGTATGATGGTAGGGGGGTCAATAGAAGTGAGATTGTGAGGCAAGTAAAGTGTGCCACGAATCCACTTGTGATGAGTTTTTCCACAATTTAGGAAAACTTTTTAGAGATGGATGTCTTTGTCATTATTCTAGTTTTGAGTGACCTTCAATTTCTTCTTCTTTGGAAATACTACTCCATAAAATGGGCCTCAATTTAAACCCTTTTTTGGTCTATTCGCACACGGTCTTTGTCTTTTTGCACACTCAAAGCGCCCCGCTTTGGCCATAGCGGGGCGCTTTGGCCAAGGTCAACAGACAAGGACTGACTTTGAGTGTGCAAAAAGACAAAAAGCGTTGGCTGGAATTTGTGTTGTTTTTTTTTTTGAAATAGGTGGGATGTGGGTTAGTTTGGTAGTGTTTTTTGGAGGAAAAAATTGTATTTGAGTTTTATAATACGTTGTTTTATAATTACGTTTTTTTACGTCATTATTTTTATAGAACGTATATAATATAAGTGCGTCTTTATAAACTGTTAACCTAGTTTATTTTGTTAAATTAAACGAACACGTTAAATAAATTGTACAGAACGCCATAAGAATTAAACGTAAACAATCCAAAACCAACGTGATGTAAATAGAAGATTAACTGCAGTATATATATATATATATATATATATATATATATATATATATATATATATCAGTTTGTACATACAAAACAAAAAGGTACAACTGACTACATAATACATAACAAAACACTATACAAACAAACTAAGGTACTAATCCTCGTGCGGTGGGGACGGTGGGAGGGGAAGTGGAGGCAACCCAGCGAGCTCTCATAGAGAAACGAGCGTCTCGATGATCCGGTCCTGGCGTGCGGCCTGGCGTCTGAGGCGCCGGTCGAAGTCCCGAGCCACCTCACGCGCTACCGGAGGCAGGTCAGCGTAAACGTGCTGCGGGTACTGTGGCGGCTCCGGAGCTGGCTGAACTGGTGGTACCGGGATCTCCTCGATATGCTCCTCCTGAGCCGGATCCTCTAATACAGGCTGAGCCTGAGCCTCAGCCTGAGGCTGGCCCGGGAACTCATCGAGTCCCAGAGCCTGTAGCTGAGCCTGCCGAGCGGCCGCCTGAACATCAGGAGGGGCTAACACTCCAGCCCTCACCTCAATAACAACCGGGATGACCTCCGGCATCACCTCCGGATGCCAAATCAGCCCGTCACGTCCCCGAAACCTCAGACCAACTTCAAAAGTACGGGTAATCTGCATGGCAGATACTGACGCGCGGCCCAACCTGGTAGACGGGACCGGATCGGACAGCTCCGTATCATGCTCGGGCACGAGCCCTAGCGAGCGTGCAATGGCGGTGATGTATGAGCCAGTGTGCACGAACCTGCGGAGCTGCCGGTGGTATGCTGTGGCAAAGTAATCTGCCAGGCAGGCTGCTAGATCGCAGGGCTGGCGGCGCAGTAGGCAGTATAGAAAGAAAAGGTCATTGAGGTTGACCTTCTCCCTGCTGGAACCCCGCGGCACGATAGTTGCCGCGATAATATGGTGCAGGTATCGGTACAAGGGGTCTTTAATGGTGGTGGCCTTTTGCCAGGAATTCCCAAAGGGAACCCTGGAAATGGCCCTCCAGAAACTGATAAGCGTCTGCCTGTCCATCGCCGTAACCGCCTGCGTATATAAATCAGTATCAAGCTCGGGCTCTGTGTACAAACCTGTATAAACAAATAATATTAAATAAACAAATAATAATAATAAACAAATAATATTAAATAAACAAATAACATTAAATAAACAAATAATAATAATAAACAAATAATATTAAATAAACAAATAACATTAAATAAACAAATGATATTAAATATAAAATAATAAATAATATTATTTAAACAAACCTGTATGGACAGCAAACTGCCGCACACTTATCTGAAACTCCTGACCGGCGAGACGGAATGTAACCTCGTGGACTGGAAAATCTGGGTCCTTCACGTAATCCGCCGGATGCGGCGCGTATGTAAACGTGGAAAGAAACTCCCACGATCATCTCGAACGGGCAGCCTATTTTCTTGCTACCCGTTTTCCTCTGTGTAGCTATACTCTTATGCTCCCCACCAAAAGTACATTGAAACCAAATCTTGTAATTCTCTCCTCTTTTATTCGACCTCTTAGTCACAATGAGGTAACCGTTGTCTTTTGCCGTGTCTTGTACCCAACGCACCAACTCTTTACGTGACGAAAAGGTCTGCGTTGTATCAAACGAAAACGTAACCGGGTAACAGCCTTCCTCGTCAACAGACACATCCCCCGGCTCACCATCGTCACCGAGGTCCGAACATACTTGATGTTCAAAGTTGTGCTCGCCACCGTAACCGAAATTCGAATAACCTTGTAAGCTCTGTTGACAACCGTAACTGTCGTTTGGACCACACTCCTGCTGTACAAAGCTGTACTCGCCACCGTAACCGAAATTCGAATAACCTTGTTGTGCGTAAGGGTCCTCCACAGGGGTATTCAAATCCAGCGTCACCGTGTTATCACGATAACGAATGCCAGATACAACCTCTGCATCCCTCAAGTTGGACGAGACCGGTTTCTCATACGAGTCAGAAATAGCGGTCCCCTCGTAAGAATCAGGAACAACTGTCTCGTCAGAATATTGACCGAAAATATAGTTGTTTAACCACGACATCGTTTTTTGTAAACAACAAACAACAAAACACTCGAATACCCACGTATGTTTGTAAACAACGTATTGAGTGCGACCTTGTCTCGAACGATGCTTTTCTGAAGAAGAAAAAGAACGTATGCTTGGCCAACCTCAATCAGTAGCTTGCTTTTAAAAGTGAAAATTTGGGTCGAAGCGCCGCGCTATGGCCAAAGCGCGGCGCTTAGGGTTAACGACAAAACATCATAATCAACTTTATGTCTGTCAAACAGTAGGGAATGTCTCAAACGTCAATCGAACCACCTTTTGTTGAGCATAGCGCCGCGCTTTGGCCATAGCGCGGCGCTTTGGGATGTGAAAATAATTTTCTCCGTGTGTGATTAGCATGACCCTTTTTAATTAAAGTGGGATATTTATCTTCCATTGAATGTGCAACAATGCATTATTTATATAAGTAGTTTAAATGCCGATTGTATTATAGCCTAGTGGTATCTTAGTGATGGGATAAGACTAGTGATGGATATGATCGGGTGGTTCTGCTGGTGGCACGATGATACTCCAGTAGTCCGTCAGTGATCCTAATTTGCCGTTCAAAAAGAAAAAAAAGTTTAAATGTGAAATGCTTAATTAACAGGCTATTCAAAATATAAGTAGTTTAAATTGTGAAAGGCTTAATTAACAGGCTATTCAAAAGGCTTCATATGGGAGTAACATATTATACCATTTAAATTTGTCTAGACCATATCATTATCAAAATATATATATATATAGGTTACCTAGAAAACTCATTTAAATGAAGAAAAACCCAACTTTATCAACATTGGTTATACTTTATCAATTGTGTCAACATATTAATTTTTCTCTCTCGACCTTTTCACATTCCGATCGCCGGAGGGCTCGACGATAGGCGGATTTCCGGGTTAGCGTCGAGGCCGCTTAGATTTTAAGCTTGACCTCCATTCTAACTTGCCTTCTGTCTCATCCATTCGCCTTTCGGGATCGGTCTTTTCTCTCCGTTTCTCCTTCTTTCAGGTGTGTTCCCTGTTTGGTGTTCCCGGGTCTCTTATCCGCCGGTAGGCTCGACAAAGTTGAAGACTCCTGGATAGAGACTAAGGTAATACGACGCATTCGTTTTGTGTTCTGTTCTACCTCTCTCGCTATCCGGGTTGTCCAAAGCTTCCATTCGCTTGCCGGGTTTAAGGTGCCCCCTCCATGGAGGTTGATGACGAAGGTTGGGAGGTGCAAAGAAACAAACGCAGAGGTAGAGGGGACCCTTCTATCCCCTCGTCTGACGTTACCAAGCTGTTCGTTGCTAACATCCCTCAAGGTTGCAGACCTTGGGACCTGGCGGATGCCTTTAGGGCGTTCGGTGACATTTCAGGAGCCTTTATCGCGAAGAAGAAAGACAAGGAAGGTAGATCTTTCGGTTTCGTTAGTTTTAAAGGAGTCAGGAACGTGGACGATCTTCTGGCCAGTTTGTCGAACCTGAAGCTGGGTGGTAATAAGTTGCTTATCAACGTAGCTCTCTTCGCGAGAGAGAACGGGGGCAGGAACCTTGCTGGGAACGGGGGTGGTGGTAAACCGGCGGTTAGGGGTCCTGTTGTAGGTCAAACTAAGGTTCGGAATTACCATCCGATCAAGCCCGGGGTCTCCTGTTTGGATATTCTAACTAATAACTCCCATTCGGTGGTTGAGGAGGACGTGATTGAAGTTGATCCCTCTGTCTTCTCCTTGTCCGAACTGAGTGGGAAAGCTGTTGTCGGAAGGACTTTGGGTATCAATGAACTTAGCTCTATCAAATCGTCTCTTGTTTCAGCCGGTTACGCGCAGGTCGATATCCAATATCTTGGAGGGCTCTCGGTTATTATATCCTTTGAGAGTGAAGGTCAGGCTAAGGATTTTCTTGAAGACAAGGAGGTTTGGGATAAATGGTTTTCGAGTCTTAACCCTTGGCTGGGGCAGTCTGTGCCTTATGAACGTATTGCATGGATCACTATTGTTGGTATTCCTCCACACCTTGTGTCCAGATGTGTTTTCAATGAGATTGGGAGTAAGTATGGTAAACTTGTTCAGCAGTCTCAATTTTCGGAGTCGGATGGAGACCTCTCGTACGACCGGCTGGGAATCTTATTAGGCTCTGGTAACAGGATCAATGGTGCGCTTACTCTTAAGTGGCAGGATAAAAGATTCAAAATCTGGGTCTTTGAAGAGAACGAGCAATGGTCTCCGGAGTTCCTGGAAGATGATGTTTTGTCCGCTGGGGTTTCGTCGGAGATGGGGGGGAACATGGATGCTCCGGTTGGAGTAACTGCTTCCGGTAATAGGGAGAAGGAGGTGCTTGAACCGTCGGTTGCAGGTGGGATAGCCAAGGAGACGCTGGCTCCCAACGGCTCATCTCCCAAAGTTGATCTACCTCCGGGGCACGTGGAGAGAGAAAAAGGTGGCGCCGAAATTTTTGAGGTTCCAGATGTTGAGTCAATCAATGTTGAAGGAATTCCGTTGGCCTCTAAAGTGGTGGGGCCTGAGGTTGTTAGGGGATTCAATAGTGGGTCAGGAGGGAGGTGCAGTAAGCCGATTAGGAGGGGAGTGTTGGGCCTCAAGCCTTCCAAAGCCCATACTCAGTCCAAGGGTAATAAAGAAATCTCTCCAGATGTCCTGAGGCCCAAGAAAAGGCCTAGAAGCGATGAGAAGGTTGTTGAACCGGGTTTTGGCTTCGTGGGTTTCACTTCCAGATCTCAAACCCAACTGGATCTGAACTTAAGGGCTCAGTCTTCGGAGACATTGGCGGCCGATTCTCACTCTCCGGGGACCCGTTATAAGGAAGTTTTGGGTCGGATTCAGGGCGGTGTTTTCGACAAAGAAATAGCAGCTACCTTTGAGATCGGAGCTCAAGTGGGAGTCGAATTTGGGAGTAAAACAGAGCATGTCAACACCGACCTCGGAAATTCAGGTATTAATGAGGTGGAAATATGAATTTTTTATCTTTCAATTTACGTGGCCTAGGGGGTTTAGACAAGCAGCGGTGGGTTAAAGATCTGAAGAATAAACACGGCATTAGTTTTATGGCTTTTCAAGAGTCTAAAAAAGATTCTGTTAAGGACGTCGACGTTAAGGGTTTTTGGGGTAGTAAGAGTTTTGGTTTCGAAAGTGTTGATTCGGTGGGTTTATCCGGGGGACTGGTTTCCATTTGGGACCCTTCTGTTTTTCGTATGGCCAGTTCTGTGAAGAACAGGAATTACCTTATCATCAGGGGAAATTTGGTGGGGTGTGGGTCGACTCTAAATATTATTAACGTTTATGCCCCTCAGAGTGTCGCGGCAAAGAAGCTGGTTTGGGATGAGCTGAACCAGGTTATCTCGGACTCAGATGGTTTTTGGGTGATTACTGGTGACTTCAATGCGGTCCGATTTCGGGAGGAGAAAAAGAATTGTGGTTTTAAATCGTCTTGTGCTATCAACTTTAATAGCTTTATTTACGATGCTGGGTTGCTCGAATACAACATGACAGGTAGGAAGTTCACCTATTCCTTAGCTGACGGTAGGAAACAAAGCAAATTAGACAGGTTCCTTGTCAACTCTGCTTTCTTCAACAAGTGGCCTGTTGCTAGTGTGGCTGCGGTGCCATCCTTTCTGTCTGACCACTGTCCGATTATTTTAAAAACTGTTTTAGATAACTTCGGGCCCAAGCCTTTCCGGATTTTTGATTCATGGTTCGATAAACCTGGTTTCCATGACACGGTTATTGCGGCTTTGGGTAAGGACTTTGGGGATCTAGGCCCTCCGGATATCAGGTTAATGAGAAAGTTGAGCGTTCTTAGAGCAGACCTAAAAATTTGGAGGGATGATATGTTGAAAAGTAGCTCGGAAGAAGTGACTTTGGCTCTTTCGGAGCTCGAAAGTATTCAGGCTGCCATGGAGGTTAGGGATCTTTCGGAAGAAGAGGAGTGGATCCTCTTAGAAAGTAAGAAAGTTCTTAAGGAGGAAGAAGAGCGGAAAAGTAGTGATTTCAGACAAAGATCGAGGATAAAATGGTCCAAAGAGGGTGATGAAAATTCAAGTTTTTTTCATTCTTTGGTAAATTGTAGGAAGGCTTCTAATTCTTTGCACGGTTTGGAGATAGATGGCAATTGGGTGTCCAAACCCTCGCTTGTGAAAAAAGAGGTATTCAAGTTTTTCAGAGCGAAATTTGTCGAAGACTGTCATGACCGCCCTCGTTTGCATTGTGCTGGCATAAAAAAAATATCAGATTCGGATGCTTCGTTGCTGGATTCTCGGTTCAGCAAGGATGAGATTAAGGCTGCTGTTTTTTACTGTGGCGAGGATAGGGCTCCTGGCCCTGACGGGGTTAACTTCCGGTTCGTGAAGCGTTTTTGGGATGTCCTCGAGGCCGATTTCGTTAATATTTTGGAAGACTTTTACTGCAACGGCGTGATCAACATGGGCTGTGGATCTTCTTTCATTGCTTTGATTCCGAAAGTGATCGATCCTATCGGGCTTAATGACTTCCGGCCTATAAGTCTGGTTGGCATCGTTAATAAGGTGATTTCGAAAATTTTGGCTAGCAGGCTCAAAAGAGTGTTGGACAAGATCATTTCGCCCACCCAATCTGGCTTCATTGGTGGTAGGTATATTCTGGATGGGCCGCTTATTCTGAACGAATTCCTGAGATGGACTAATAAAGTTAAGAAAAAGATATTTTGTCTTAAGATAGACTTTGATAAAGCTTATGACAATGTTCACTGGAACTTTGTGTTGGACGTTCTCCATCAGATGGGTTTTTCCAATAAATGGTGTTCGTGGATCAAGGGGATTTTGTCTTCGGCCAGGGCTTCGGTGTTGGTTAACGGATCCCCTACGTTTGAGTTTAATTGCCATAAAGGTATGCGCCAAGGTGATCCGATCTCTCCGTTTCTGTTTGTCATAGTTATGGAAGCTCTCTCATGTATGATTGAAAAAGCTTGCAATCTGGAAATTGTTAAAGGTGTTGCTCTCCCGAACGGAGGCCCGATCGTCTCGCACTTATTATACGCTGACGATGCTGTTATCTTGGGAGATTGGTCCAAAGTTAACATTCTAAACGTGGTTAGAATTTTGAGATGCTTTCACTTGTGCTCGGGGCTCAAGATAAATTTATTGAAATCAAAGCTGTTTGGGGTAGGGGTGCAGCCTAGGGAGGTAGACGACATGGTTGAGATCGTCGGTTGCGGTGTGGATACTTTCCCGGTTAAGTTTCTCGGGTTAAACGTGGGGGCCAATATGAATCGGTATGCTAACTAGAGACCGGTCTTTGAAGTGTTCGAAAAGCGTCTTTCTCTTTGGAAAGCTTCGTTGTTATCCATTGGTGGTAGAGTCACATTGATCCGATCTGTTCTCGAAAGTCTTCCCACATATTATTTTTCTCTGTACCGTGCCCCTGTTAAGGTTGTGCAGGATTTGGAAGCTCTGATTAGAAAGTTCCTTTGGGGAGGGTCTTCGGAGGTCAAAAAAGTTCATTGGGTTGCATGGGACAGGGTCGCTTCGCCAGTCAAAATGGGTGGTCTTGGGCTACAACATCTTAGAGATGTCAATATAGCTTTGTTAACTAAGTGGGGATGGAGATACAAAACCGAACTTGATAGCTTGTGGGTTAAGGTCGTCAACGCTTTACACTCTGGTAGATCGGATTGGGGCTTTCTTCCATTAAAAAAGGCTTTTGGCGGGGTTTGGAGCAACATTGTCTCGACGATTAACCGCCCTTTGTTTGATGATGTGCCCATCCGGAATTTATTCAAAGGAGAGGTTAACAGAGGCGATAATATTCTTTTCTGGCTTGACCCATGGTTGTTCGATGTCCCATTGAAGGAGAGGTTTCCCGCTCTATTCAAATTGGAAGTGGTAAAGTCGTGCTCGGTGCGGGATCGTCTTGAAGGTAATGGTCTCTGGCTCTGGAGGCATGATCCGGCTACAAGTCAGGAACTGGCTGAATGGCAGTCGCTGGAGTCAGCTTCATCCTCGGTCAGGCTCTCGTCTGGAGTGGATAAGTGGTCTTGGTTGGGGAGCGGGTCGAAAGGATTCTCGGTGGCGGCGGTCAAACATCACATCGTATCTAAGCGCGACTTCAGCAATCGTTACGTTATGAGTTGGTGCAAGTGGGTTCCCAAAAAATGCAATATATTCGCGTGGCGTGCAGATTTGGATAGGATTGCCACGGTTGAGGCTCTCCAAACAAGGGGTATAACAATTATCGATGACATGTGTAAGTCTTGCAATGAAGGCTTCGACTCGGTGCTGCATATCTTCTCGGCTTGCTCGTTTGCTTTGGGGGTGTGGGAGAAAATCAGTTTCTGGTGCCGTATTCCGAGATTTTTTATCTTTTCGTTTAGAGATTTGCTTGAGGTGCATAATGTGGGCGATAAGAGGCAGTCGGAGCGAGAAGCGATTCATGGTATTGTGCTCACGACAAGTTGGGTCTTGTGGAAGGCAAGAAACAATTTGAGATTTAAAGGCATTAGAAGTAGTATTGAAGAGGTTTTTAGCGAGATAAGGGTAGTTAGCTTCTTTTGGTACAAACATAGAGCTAGGAAAGGTAGTTTCGAATGGGGGGATTGGTGTAAAATTGTGAATATGTAGTGTGTTTTTGTTTGTCCGTCCCGGTTTTCGGGTTCGGCGTGTTTTAATGAAGTTTGCCTTTCAAAAAAAAAAAAAAAAAAAAAAAACGCTTCAAATCATTTTCTTAAAAGTTGACATAAATACGAAATTTGGTTATGTGCAATTCAGTACATTTACACCCCCTAACCACAATGCGAATTTCCACGACTTTGGAAAACAACCTTTTAATATCTTTTTCATGGACTTAACCTAGTATTATTCTACGACACAACTTGAATACACATATCACTTGAACTATTTATGTGCATAATAAGGAAATTATAATGTTGAATTAATACTAAGAGATTGATGGAGATCAAATACTAAGATAAAGACACCGATATCTATGTTATAAAATAATGAAATATATAAAATAAAATAAACATTTTAATGTAATTTAGTCAAACGATATAGTTTTGCTGGGTATCGAATACAAACTTATACAAAATAAATGTAATATTTAGAAGTAAAATCATTATTAGACCTTGTGGTTACAATTTCTCACATAGCATGTTACCGAGTCGAGTTGGATTGGTTTTATCGTTTCTCTACTGGAACTTTAAAACATTGGCGAAGCCTTTAAGGAGCCAAGGGGTGCCCCTTAAAATTATGTTAGGTATAATATTAATAAACGAAGAATAATGATGATAATTGTTTTTATGAGTGATTTCTAAAAAATCAAATATTTAAAGTGTTTGAATAGTAAGAATGGTAAAAATATAATATGTTAAATAACAAAAAAAAAAAAAAAGTGGTATTAAAAATCAAAGTTAATTCCTAGTTGATAAAAAATAATGTTTTAAAAATTAACTTAACAAAATTTATAACTATCACGTCAATTTTAATTTTTTAAATACATAAATACATATCTTAATATATGTATATGTTTTCAAGTTATATTATATTTTATTATATTAGTATAACACACGGGTATTCAACCATGTATAATACTAATTATATAGCATTATATTTATCTACGCGTGTAATACACAAGATTATAACCTAGTAATAGTATAAAGATAATGAGATCTTTTGAGGGCTTTAATTCTCTTGAGTTCATTTTTCCAAGAAATAAAATAAATTGAAAAGAAATATGGAAAATATATAGAAATGTTTTTTTTTTAATTATCTTTGCTAGTTAAACATTTATATTGAGGGATTAAATGTCAAAATTCTTGTATCGAAACTTTATACCATTAAAATTTGTTTAGACCATTACATTATCAAAATATATATAGTTTGAGTTTACCTAGAAAACTCATCCTAATAAAGAAAAACCCAAATTTATCAATAACGATTATGCTTGATCAACACTTTAAATCATTCTCTTAAAGACGTGTCACAAATAAGAAATTTGGTTGTGCAATTCGGTACATTTACAACCCAAGCTGTAATGCGAGTTTCCACCCATATGGAAAACAACCTTTTAATTTTTTTTTTTCACAGAGTTCACCAAGTATTCTTTTATGAACCAAGTTCAATACGCATCTCTTGAACTATTTGTGTGCTTAATAAGGAAATTATTAATTTGAATTAATACTAAGAGATTGATGGAGATAGAATAATACTAAGAATTATTAATACTAAGATAAAGACATTGATATCTATATAGAGATAAAATAATGAAATTATATAAGAAAATATAAGAATTTAATTTGATTTAATCAAAACGGCATAGTTTTGTTGGGTATTGAACACAAGCTTATACTAAATAAACTTAATATTTAGAAGTAAAATCACTATCAAACCTTGTGGTTATAATTTTTCACATAGCAGGTAACACAGTCAACTTGGAACAATTTTGTCACATATATACTAGAACTACAATACATTGGTGAAGCTTTTAACAGGCCAAGGAGTGCCCCCTCTAGAATTGATTTTTCTTAAAAATCCCCCCCCCCCCCCCCCCACTCCCGTATTGATTTTCTTGAATTCGGCTTCCCCTGTATATTTGTTTAAGCTACGCCACTGTTGCAATATATAAAGAAACTATGAGGATGATCCGAGTTCGGAACCATGGAACAAACTTCAGCCATGAAGTCAATATATTATATAAAGATAAGAGATGGTAAATCACAAAGATAAAATGCGATTTGGTATACGGAGGTGGGTCTATGAGACTAGGGGTACAAACGAGCCGAGCTACTCGACTTGAAAAAAAAGCTTGAACGAGTCGAGCTTAAACGAATTCGAGCTCAAACCCGAGCCTAAAAACAAGATCGTTTAGTAAATGAGCCCGAGCCCGAGCTTCGCTGATCAAGCTCGAGCCGGCTCGCAAGTCTAAACAAGCTTTCTATTTATATATTTTTTTATTTATATACTAAGTATATATTTAAATAATAATAATTACCATTTATAGAAATACTGAAAATAAATAAACTATATGTATAATAATAATAACTATAACTAATATAAATTAATTAATAAATACTAAATGAGTCGAGCCCGAGCTTCAAAAATTACTTACGAGCTGAGCTCGAAATTTAGACATAAAACTTGAATTGAGCCAAGCTCGAGCTTTCATATGTTAAACGAGCTCGAGTCTAAGGCTCGGTTCGGCTTGTTTGCACCCTTATATGAGACTATGAGAGGAGGATTGCTGAATGAATGATCCCTTGGGCCGAAATAGATTGGGTATATGTCAGGCCCGTTAAGTGCTCACTTAGTTCATCCACACTCATTTAATCATTTCCAGTTTGATTTGGACGTCTTAGACACGAATCACGATTTAGGATATTTCTTGGATTTATATTACCATGATATTTGTTTTAGCAGCATATTATTATTTGCCAAGTTGCATAAAACGTATTGGGAGTGGGATCCATCATCTCACCGCGATCAAACTTTTTTTAATTTTCTAGGTTTGTTGAAATGACTTAATATTTCTTCACTTTTAAGTTTTCTTAAATAATTAAACAGTCTTTAAAGTATATTACTAAACTATAATATGATTATATGTATATCTTGAATTTATGATTGATTACTATTATTATAAGGGTTATTAAAATTTTTATTTATATACTATTACTAAACTATGATATGATTGTATGTATATTATGAATTTATAATTTTTGATTACTAAGGGTTATTTAAATTTTTATTTATAAAATCTAAAAAAAAACCATAAAATCTATTTAATATTATAGCTTCACACATTTTATGATGTTTCATCTGTGTGGGTGTAAAAGAGTTGGATATGAATCAAATATTTAATGAAATGTTCGAAAGAAAGTTTGTTCATTTAATAAACAAAACAACATGAATATCTTTCCTTTACTGAACGAAAGTGGAAGAACACATATTGTGTTCAATGTTGATACTTTTTTTTTTCTCCAAGAACGTTTGTTCATATTCTACACACTAAAAATGAGTAAAATTATGTTGGTTGATACCAAATGTTGATTCAGGTCCCAAACTCAAAACACTCACAATATGTATATGAAAGTGACTTGCAAGAAAGATAATATGGTGAAGAAAAACTTGGCAATTGTTTCGATAAAATAAGAAGGGTACTCACAAAACTTACTAACTCCTATCCTATATATATTAAACAAAATAAAAGCATGTGACATAAATAATAAACAACTCCACGACCCTTTTCTTTAGCATACTCTCCTGATTGCTCGGTCTTCAAATCACACGTTCACATCCCATATTCTCGCTCAATATTAGACCACTTCAGTAACATGTGACTAATATAAAACCCAGCTGACCCGTTTAGTTATTCGACCCGTAATCCGTTGAACCGCGACCCGATAACGCACCGACCCGTGACCCGTAAACACTGGCGAAGCTTTGCCCCCCCCCCCCAATTTTTCCGAAACCGGGGGTGGAAACATATATACCTAAAAATTTTCTATACGAAAGTACTATTCATAACACTACGCATCGAAAAGTTCGAGGGGTCGGGCGCCCCCTCGGAACCCTTCTAAGCTGCGCCACTGCCCGTAAACAAACCCGAATAATCCAACAAATTATGAGAAGCATGAGAAGAAACAAGAAGGTGCCACATGTACCAAAGGTGGAGGGGCATTCACGTTTTTAGGAAACTAGATAAATGACAACTGTGGCTTTTTCCATTCTGCACAAACCTTACAATTCGTTCAATTTAAGCTGATCAACGTGACATTTCAATCACCCTATTCCCTTGATTACACATGATAAAAGGTTGAAACTTCTCATTCTTCCTTGTATATGTGTGTGCGCGTGCACACACGTGAGTGGGTGCACATAAGCCTTTTTTTTTTGGAAGGAGACTTTCTCTGTACAGGACCGATCAGGTCTCCGGGGTCATGTCAAAGACATTCCCCCGTCAGCCCCGCTCTTCCGGACGCGATGTTCGATCGGGCCCCGGCCGGCGCGCAACACTACTAGAAAAGTGGTCATTTTGCTACGGAAATTTCCTACGCAAAAAAATGCGTCGCAAATTCTGACACATTTACTACGCATTTCCTACGGAAAAAAGACCTTGATTTTTTTGGGCAGTTTGTGACACAATAGTGACAAATATACTAATTCTAAGTATTGTGTCGGAAATGCGTAGCAACTTGCTACGCATTTCCGACGGAACCATTATTTATTTGTTGGAATTAGATTTATATGTTAAATTCATTTAAATATTAATTGTTGCGTCAGAAATGCGTAGCAACTTGCTACGCATTTATGACGAATTATTTATTATTATACTTAGATTATATTTTAATGTTTATTCAGCATTATTATTAATTATTGCGTAGGAAATATGTAGCAACTTGTTACGCATTTGTGATGGAAAATTTATTGTGTAGGAAATGTGTAGCAACTTGCTACGCATTTGTGATGGAAAATTTATTGCGTAGGAAATGTGTAGCAACTTGCTACGCATTTGTGCGCATTTGTGATGGAAAATTTATTGCGTAGGAAATGTGTAGCAACTTGCTACGCATTTGTGATGAAAAATTTATTGCGTAGGAAATGTGTAGCAACTTGCTACGCATTTGTGATAGAAAATTTATTACCATATTTAAATATTTAACTAGTTTTATTATTACCATATTTTATTATTACCATACATCTCTTAATGCCCTTTCAATCATTACTATCCACCATATTAATAATAATTTATTATTACCATAGTTTCATTAACCTTAAACTTCAAGTTTTAACAATACTAAATCCCTAAATTTATATTCAAGCACAAAATTCAAACGCCTCATCTAAATTTGTATAATTTGTATAAAATGCATAACCATGATTTGGTAATTGTAAGCTACCCGAGTGTACCTGTTGTGCATTGCATAAAATAAATGGCAAACACCACGACAAGGCTGGGTTTAACAAGAAATGAAAATAAGTTATCGAAATTGGAAATCATAAAAATGAATACATGTACCTCGAGTACGATATTGTTTGGCCGGTATCGGTTAGGTTTGGTACGGTATCGATTCATTGAAATCGAAACTGAAACCATATAATTTAATATTGTTACTGGTACCGATATTGTTCGGGTGGTATCGGTCAGTTCCTTAGGATAGCAATACTTGTGTTGGAATTTCTACAAAAAAAAAACACTTTCCAAAAAAAATAAAACAACTTTTAGGAAAAAAAAACTTTTTATAGTAAAGTGAATACAAAACATTTTATAAAAACTAACAATAAAAGATTACAAAATGAAAAAAAAAAAGAAAACAAAACATAATTGAGCCAATCAAAAGCTTTACTTCAACTTCACATGGATCACCATCCTATGGTCCATTGTTCACCTAATAATCAATCTAACGGTTAAAAATACTCTAGAATCAAAAGCTTTAGTTTAAACCCTAAATTCCTTTTACTTTGAACAGCAGCACACCACAAACCCCCCTGCCCCCTTCTCTCTCGATCAGCCTAGCCTATCTCCGGCGACATGCATCATTTTCATACAAATCAATAAACAGTTAATCAACAGATCTGGAAGTTATATACGAATCTGGAACAACAAGTTCATACGGATCCACGTTTTATCTGCATTGGAATTCTTTTCTGAGTTCATATTCAATCTGACTTGATTTCAATTCGTAAGTTAGTATTTTCGAGTTATTGGAATGATTCAATTTCAATTGTCTGTTAGTGTTGTTCAGTTATGTGCTTATTTGCCCTCAATTTGATCAAGAAAGTTTTGAAGAACCCTAATTTGAGAAATTGAAAGTGAATGATTAGATTAGAAACGATAAGATTCACAATCTGGCTGTCCATTTTTTGTTGATAAATGCACTTATAGAAAGTTTAAGTTTTGTTAAAACAGAAAGAAAAAGACTCACATTTGATCTTCGAATGTCAACTGAGTTACTTTTTTAGTTAATTTTTTAGTAACTATCTATTAATCCCATGTTCCATATATCGTAGATTGCATTCTATAATACATGTTTCTGATCACTATCAATGGTATCTTGATTGCATACAAACTGTTCGACGAAATGCCCCAGTGAAGTGTTGTTTCTTTACAAGGGAGTTTGGTAACCTGTTGGTAATCTGTTGATCAGGTGTTTTGAAAATGAGATTGAGCAGGGGTGGATCAAAGATTCCAATCGCGTTTATTGCTGTAATCGTTTCGGGTTCTTGCTTTTTTGTGTTGATCCTTTCGGTTCTTAGACTTCCAGACGTATCAGTTACTAGTGGCTCCAAGAATTTATTCAAGCATAAAAAAGTTAGCAAAAGTTTAGAGAATGGTGACGGGATTGGAAAGTTTGGTGACATGTTGATCGAAATGTTGCCTCGTGATCTTTCGTTTACAATATTCGTTCCATCGGAGTTCGTATTTGAATGCGATTTGATATTAAGGGTGAACGATAGTTTAGTGGAGGAGAAAGCAAATGATACGGATGCAATACTTACACTTGTGTTGAGCTTCATGGTTGTCCCGTGGAAGATTATGGAGGCTGAGTTTGAGCAATCTGTACAGTCCGATGATGGTGTTCGATGTTGGTTTCGATTCTCCAGAGCTGAAAAATGAGATGAGTGTGGGTTAATGTTATTGAATTTGTTAAAGGAATATGTAATTTTATTTTCTTTATGTTAGTAGATTTTATACATTTTTTGTTTGTAAATTTGTATAAATTTATGATTAATGTTATTGAAATTTTATAGTTTTTAGTTTTATTTGCTTTTGTATCTGATCTCTCGGATGTTTTATAAATAGAATAAAACTAGAAAAAACATTAAATTTCGTGACAATTGTGTAGCAAAAATAAAAAATTAACTTCCGTTAAATGGGTAGGAAAATGCGTAGAAAAATGTGTAGCAATTTCTGACAGCCCTTTTCTGTCAGAAATGGGTAGGAAAATGCGTAGAAAATGCTTAAAGAAACCAGTTTCCTACGAGTGGTTTAACTACATATGCATTTCGTCACAAATTCGTAGAAAATTAAATTTCGTGACAATTGTGTAGCAAAAATTAAAAATTAACTTCCGTTAAATGGGTAGGAAAATGCGTAGAAAATGTGTAGCAATTTGTGACAGCCCTTTTCTGTCAGAAATGGGTAGGAAAATGCATAGAAAATGCGTAAGAAACCAGTTTCCTACGAGTGGTTTTCCTACATACGCATTTCGTCACAAATTCGTAGAAAATCGCGAGTTGTGACGCATTTTCTACGGAAAATGGTGTCAGAAATTTTAATTTTTCTAGTAGTGCAAGCTGACTTCCGCCCGGAAACCATACTGCCCCCACACGAGAGACTCGCTGGGGTAACAGCTGGGTAAAACCGGGTTGCCCTCAAGACCGTACCATGCCTCGGTAGGATACGATCCATCATTGGGATGACCACCCCCGAAATGCCGCAGCCGGGGATCGAACCGGAGACCTTAAGAGGAAACCGGCCCAATCCAGCCACTTCGAAACCAACTGGGCTGGAGGTGGGTTTGGGTGCACATAAGCCTATTCATTACAAAATCAATATCAAGTAGAAATAAGGTAATAAAAACTCTATAAGCACTTGTATGTAGTGCTTTAAAGTTATACTGGAAGATAGAAAGACGAGGTGTATGTCTTAGCCGATGAATATTCCAGAAGTATAATTTTAGGAATAGATTGTGATTGTGCATATTTTGTATATTTGGTTTCCTTATTATTTGATTGTATCATCCCTATATAATGGGTATTTGTATATCAATAGAATGCATTCAGATTATCAAAGCATAAACCACGGTTCTGATAAACCCTATCCCTCGTCGCCTTCTTCCTTCTTTTTTTTAGCGCATATGTTCTTTTAGAGCATCTGTTTCTTTTAGAGCATCTGTTTCTTTTCGCGCATCTGTTCTTTTAGAGCATCTGATCTTTTCGCGCATCTGTTCGCCCACTGTTTCCTGCCAAACATGCCCAAATCCGATGCTGAACCAGAACCCTCAAACTCGAAACCCCTTGCTCTTCACCCAGCCTACTCGGTTACCAACATCAATGCCAAAATCCTTACCCTAGATGGTACGAATGTCACTTGTTCAATCTGGGTTAAGCTTTTTAACCTTCATGTGACTGCCTACAAAGTCGCAAACCATATACATGGCAGCCCACCTCCTGCAAAGACAGCTCTAGAATACGAATTATAGAAGGAACTTGATGCTCTTGTGATGCAGTGGATCTTCAGTACTGTATCGGATGATATTCTCAAACGCATCATTGATAACAATACTTCAGCACGTGATGCTTGGGCCAAGTTGGAGAAAATATACCTTAGCAATAAAAAGGCACGGGCTGCTGCACTCGAGACAAAATTCTGCAATATGACACTCGGTGCTTGTGCTTCTTTAGATGCTTATTGTCAAGAACTTCAAAGTCTGGCCACCCAACTCGCCGATGTCGATGATGTGACAACCCGAATAACTGAAGATAGCACTACTTAACATTCCACAACCTTTGATGTGCGTTTCTACCTCTATTGGTCTATCTCGTGAACCATTGGGTGTTTATGTGAACATTATTAATTACTACGCATGGAATCGTTAAACGTTTTATGAATCGCTTAATTGAGTTGGGTCACGAACTTATTTAGCAAACACACGTTGGGCCGCATTTGGGCACCTTGGCACACACGCATCTCAGCCCACACCTGAAGTCT
Source organism: Helianthus tuberosus (assembly GCA_030545235.1). Taxonomy (NCBI): domain Eukaryota; kingdom Viridiplantae; phylum Streptophyta; class Magnoliopsida; order Asterales; family Asteraceae; genus Helianthus; species Helianthus tuberosus. The sequence continues at coordinate 175,997,930 of CM060452.1, read as the reverse complement.
TAAACTTAAAAACCCAAAGCTCGGCCCACTATTTGGCCCACTATTTTTGGATGTTTGTACCCAGTTCAAACAGAAACAAACAAGGGGGTCGGCGACCCAAGTGAGTGGGCTCAAGCCCATTTCAGTTTGTTAACCGCCCTAAACCAAACCCTGATTATGTGAATATACGTATTATGTTTTGGTTTAACATAAACTCAAAGCAAATACAAACCCTACTCCTTCCCTAGATCGTGCGGCAGGAGACCCCCCCCCCCCCTTCGAGGCAACATCATCCCTGTTGATCGAGTCTTTCGGTTAGTGGATTCAGATTTATATTGTTTCTTGATTGCTCGTTTCTGTTATACTTGAATTTGATTCAACAGTTAGTATGTATATATGTGATGTTGGTGTGAGTTAGGGTATTTATACGTTGTATTATTAATCAAAAATGTAAAGCTGAACTAGAGGTATGCATGATGTTAGCAAATGACGTAGGGCTGTTAGTGCATAAACTGATGGTGATCCACATGTACTGATCGATTGCTACTGTGATTTGTTTAATATCGAATGTCCCTTGGAATATGTTTTGTTTTGAATTGGATTGGATTGTAGTGTGTATGAATATTATATGATGATTAGGTATCTTGAATGAACCGAATGATTATTAGAGCGATTATTGTTGAATATTATGTGATGTTTCGTCGGAAGGTTATCATGATGAATGTATGTGCAAAGTCAGCAAGTCTTTTGAATGATATCCATACTTCAGCCGAAAACAAATTGAATAGATCAAGTAATCACATGGGCCTGACACATAGGGATTGCATAAGAGATTTCATGTGATGTACTGTGTTGCATTAAATGGTATCCTTAAATTTTGAAATCATGTGCTATGTGCTTGAATTATAAACCTTTGATAACATGCAAATGTAATTAATTTCAATTCACCAACTGACAACATGGAGTTATAATTGGACCAAATATTCAGCACTAGGCCGACAAACATAATGGGCTAAACCTACTTGATTGTAATTGGACCACATGAATGGACTTGACTTGGCAAAGCATGGCTGGCAATTTAATCTAGTATTTCATTGGCATTGAACAGTGTAATCACATGGGGCCTGCTAGGATTTATTAACAAACGAGTTTAGTCGCATTCCTTTATGGGCTGACTTATGTTAAGAATCACATGATTGTTGGGCCGTAGACTTTGGACAGTGCCCGGATCATATATTGTGATGTGTGAATACAGAAAGCCGAGTGGTTACATTTCATTAGTTAGTAAGGGTTCATATTATAAATTAACGAATGCATGAATAGTCTGTAAGTATGACTTGGTACTTGTACACGTAATGAAATTAGATGAGTACAGATGTAACTGACTGTTCCGTGAATGTCGTAACTTGTGTGATGCTTGATTTCTTGTAAGGACTGTGTGGCTTTATGTGTGAGTTTGTATGAAATGCGTATGCGAAATGTATGGTTGAGTGCCATAAAAACTGACTATTACTGGAACTGATATTAGGATTTGATTGATCCACGGTGAATAAATAACTTAAACATACCGAGCAAATCACAGGTGAGTTCACTGCTCTTTTCCAAGCATGCATCCCGGGAAGGGATATCAGGCAACGTTCCAGGGAGGAATGCAGGTTAATGGGATGTTTGTTATTACTCAGTTTCTATTATGTAAGTCCCCCTACATTTACCGATTGTTGCCAGGAAGGCAACGGGGTATTTAGTTGATAGCGCTATTAGGATTGGCACCCTCACACCGTGCCGAAAGGACGGGCGTGAACTAATTACCTTGACCACTTGACCAATGCCTAGATAGAGGCATTGGGGTTGGGCATTCACATCGTGTATATATAAGACCCCTTACATCTACTCGAGGTTGTTAGTTGAACTAATTACCTTGACCACTTGACCAATGCCTAGATAGAGGCATTGGGGTTGGGCATTCACATCTAGTAGCCACATACGGTAATCGAGTAATAACAACATCAAAACATCAAAACAACGAAACATCAAATCAGCAAATCATCTTATTAAACTGTTTTACACATGTGGCTGGTAACTAAACTCGGTAACAAAACTTTGAACTCACCAGCGTAGTCTGACACACTTGTTTGCATGCTTGTAGGTCGTTAGCTGTTACGCATTTGGACTTGCTGTCTGGAGTAGCTAGAGTGGGCATGGTCTTACTAAACACGATTATCTATTTGGTTTATTGATACATTACTTTAGTTCTCAAAATTGGTTAACATTGCTTCCGCAGATTACTTTGGTTTTCATTTAAACTTACAGACAGTATTTTATTTTCAATCAAGTACTTTATCATTTTATTGAATGAGTTTGATATAATTAGTGGCTCGTTGTTGGATCGTCGCACTCTTAATAGGGACATACCCTAGGTGGGAATTTGGGGGTGTGACAGTTTGGTATCAGAGCCACTGGTTATAGTGAAGTTGGTTTTAAAAACGTTTTTATAAAACCAGACTATAACCGAACAGTTATGATAATAAGAATACGACCATGACACTCAGCTCCAGATTGCAAGGTTCGTCTCTCGTATACTCATTGTACTGCCTAACTAGTGAACAATTACATGTGATATTACATGTGATTCCACGTTTAACACAACAGTATGAATTTACGTATTACTTGCACGTGTTATGTGACTGATAGGGTGGTATTTCCCTAAACATTCGTGACTCACGTTTTGTGATACTCTTTGTATGCTACTAGAGTTTGAGGAACCATTCGACACGAGTTAGGATGAGCTGAGATGAGCATGCTAATCACAATATTATTGTGGGTGCACACATAATAATAATGTGGGGTGCATGTGAGTCCCAGTGAGGCTTAACAAGTGAAGAAGGGGTTCCGCTCTGTTATTTGATCAGTGTGAAACGTAACAAATTTATAGGATTCATAACAGTGATCGTCTCCTACTCGAATGTGACCTTTTCACCTCTCTCTGATTCCTTTCGAATCTCGATGCCATCGAGTATTACCTGAACACCCATCTGAACGCCTAGCGAACTGTGTAGAATGTTAGGTTCTTGTACGAACATCCCTGAGTTGGATGTTGCAGCGTCGAATGATTGGTCGATACCTTCTCACCCCTTTTCATTGGTTGGAACTCTGTGTATTGACGCCTTAGATTCTGTAAGTGCGATCGTTTCTGCAACACCCTAGCAACGTACTGTGTATTACTCGACCGCAAGAACGATGGACAAGAGGATGAGCATAGTACTTTACCAACTTCGGTAATTGGACGACCCTGACTATCAGTAACGAACATCAGCAATTTGACGCCAAACGAATCCTAAACCCTAGTCAACAACTTATGGGAGCCGACTTTTACGAATCAATCGGGACATAAACGATGACAATTGGCCATGATGTGGAATGTGTAACTGCCAGCACAATGAGTAGCGCCTTGGAACGTGGCACGGAATGTGGAGAGATGGACATTGCTGGTGAAAGATTGCAGGACTCCATTTCGAGCAACAACATTAGAAGCAACAGTCACGATGACAGCAAGGTACTCGCAAATCATGACTTTCGGTATGGAAATGATGGTGGCTTCAACAGGGAATGGCCGATGTTAAGGCAAGACGCCAACAACCCAAGGAGCAATGACAGTTTCGGGAATTCTAGTAGTAGTAGCAACAACACTGGATATGGTACTCGCGAAGGACACTTAGGATTGGCGTGGGCAACGCCAGGATTATAGCAACATGGTGGCCTACACGTTCTTAGTAACTAATCGCTTCGTCACTGCTTTGCTTAACCCTGATGCTTCTTGAAACCGAACCTGCTGTGGAATCGACTGATGGCAAGTCAGATGAAACCGCATATGTTAGTTGGAATGCAAACTCGACCTTGTGGGACATGTATTCGACACCGATTTTCTTTCTACTATCCTTGATGGCTACAATGCAGTAGTTAGTGTGGACTGGATATCCAGAACTCGCGCGAATGTACCCAGTGGGGAGAAAATTTTGTGTGGTGAATTGTTATTTGTTCTAAGGTGTTAGACTAGTGCATGGGCTAGCACCATTTTGGCTATGAGGGCCCAGAAACGTCTACGGAGGCATGACCCCACTATATTAGCAACCGTTTCTGATGATAAGGCTAAGGAAAATAGGATCGAGGATCCACCAATTGTTGTGACTCGTCTCAGTGTGTTATTCGAGGAACTTTCAGGTTTACTACCACAACTGTTAGTCGGAATCTCAGTTGATCTCACGCCAGAGGCAGCTCCGAGTACTCGTACTCTTACCATCTTGCACCAGGAGGGTTACAAGAACTGTATAAGCTAATACGAGAACTGTTGGACAGGAACCTAGTTTTCGCTTTGGGGAGCCCCAGTTTCATTCGTGAAGATAAGCATTTTTGTACGTGTACTGACTATCGAGAACTCATCAAGGCGACAGTTGGGAACTATTTGCCTCGACCATGTATTGACAACCTGTCGACTAGTTGCAAGGGACGAACTTTCATTCAAGGATTGATATACGAGCAAACTATTAGCAGATGCAAGTCCAAGGGGAAAATGTTCTTAAAGTGGCTTATCGGACGCAATTCGGCCATACGACTTTGTATTCCATGACCATTGGGGTAATTATCACCAGCCGCTTTATGGACCATGTGAACCGACCATGCTATTGGGTGATGTTTTGAATCCTTTCCAGGAGAAAAGAGCATCACGGACAGCTTTGTATCTTATTCGAGAGCTCCTAAGGGAGGAGCCACACCGCGCGAAGTCTTAATAAATGTAACTTCTGAATTCGAGAGGTAACCTTTTTGGGGCATATAATCAACGAAGTGGGAATGCACGTGAATCTCGCTAAGACCCGTTCGAGGATACAACAATTTCTTTGTCTCGCTTGATGCTATCGTAGGTTAATCGCAACATCTTCGGAGGTCGCACAGCTTAAATCTCTTTACCACAGCCGGGTGTTGTGTTCGTGAAAGGCAGGACAAGAGGACATCTTTTCAGCTTTCGAATCCCAACTCTACAATGCGCTGAAGCATCGTCCCTACCCGAGGGTGCGGGTGATCCGGTGGTATATCATTATGGATCGAATCAGAGTCCCAGTTACATGTCGACGCAACACAAGAGAGTGATGACTTACGTAATGGAGTTTCAAGGAGGAACTGCACGACACGCAACCAGTGGAGGAAACCACGGTTTTTGGATTTCCTTGGAGGCATTACTGGGATGGTACCGAATGCGTTACTTAGACCGATCACAAGGGCCTCCCGTATACCCTGGCCTCGATATTCTAGTCATCTGGGTTTTGATGAAAGACATTAGGATTTATAAGCCTTGTACTGGTAATCGGGCATGAAGGCCCACCTAGCTATGCATGGGGATGATGCTTGACTAGTCGGAAAGTCAAGGTAAAGTATCAGCAACCAGAAACACCCATATGGAAATGGGAACAGACTACCGTGGAATCTGGCACTAGACTACTTACAAATCAAAACAGAAACAACATCACTTGGGTGATCGTTGATTGTCTCACGCTACCAGCACGCCTTCTTGCAATTAAGGAAACGGACGAGTCGTCACAGCTGTGAATGCTCCTTTGAGGGAGGCGGCTTTTAAACACGAGGTGCCAACTCCTGTTATCTCCAATTTTGAGCTATACCCCAATTTGTGGCGGACAAAACACAATACTCTTGGTTCACGTCTAGGCATGAGCATTACTTGTCACCATGGGACAAATGGTCAGAATGAATGAACCATCCTGACACTCGAAAACGTGCTGCAAGCATGTGTGAGATTGACATAGTAACAGTGGAGGGGCACTTACCTCTAGTTGAATTTACTGCAACAACTACCATTCTAGTATTCAGATAGTTCCATTTGGGGCATTGCATGGATGATAATATGAATCTTCTTGTTGGGCTAAGGTGAGTGAAAACCTAATCGCAGATCCAGGACCTGTACTCGAAACTCTTGGGAAGATTGTTTAGATCGGAAATCGTTCGATGGCAACGCGTGACTGTCAGGAAAGCTGATAAGCTTAGAAAACACTGGGAGTTCGCTAAAGGCGAACGTGTCATAATCGGAAGTCTCACCCTGGGAGGGTGCGATATGCTATAAACAACGTGGCAAGCTTAGTGTACGATGCGTTGGGACATTCGGATTTCTGGAACGAATCGGTGACATGGCTCACAAACTTGAGTTAACTGACAGAATGGGTTACGTTCACAATGCCAGTGATATCTCTAATCTAAGGCGGTGTTTGATCGATGAAACGCTTGTGATACCCTTATTAGGGTATGGGGTTAAGGGCAAGTTGCAGTTGTTGAGGAATCTACTGGAATCATGGACCGGGACGTTAAGGGTCGTTAACACAGTCGAATTCCAATCGCGAGAGTCCGTTGGAACTCAGGACGTAAATCAGAGTCCACGTGGGAACGTGAAGATCAGACGAAGCTCAAGTATCTTTAATTGTTCAAAACTACTGAATCAATTTTTAAGGCCGCTGGTGAATTTCGGGACGAAATTCCCTTTCAAATTGGGGATGATGTAGCACTTAGGGAAAACCCGCAACAATCTTGATTTATCACTTCACTCCTTTGTGCTTACTTGTCAAATTTCGGGACGAAATTTCTTTCAAGTTGGGGATAATGTGACAACCCGAATAACTGAAGATAGCACTACTTAACATTCCACAACCTTTGATGTGCGTTTCTACCTCTATTGGTCTATCTCCTGAACCATTGGGTGTTTATGTGAACATTATTAATTACTACGCATGGAATCGTTAAACGTTTTATGAATCGCTTAATTGAGTTGGGTCACGAACTTATTTAGCAAACACACGTTGGGCCGCATTTGGGCACCTTGGCACACACGCATCTCGGCCCACACCTGAAGTCTTAAACTTAAAAACCCGAAGCTCGGCCCACTATTTGGCCCACTATTTTTGGATGTTTGTACCCGGTTCAAACAGAAACAAACAAGGGGGTCGGCGACCCAAATGAGTGGGCTCAAGCCCATTTCAGTTTGTTAACCGCCCTAAACCAAACCCTGATTATGTGAATATACGTATTATGTTTTGGTTTAACATAAACTCAAAGCAAATACAAACCCTACTCCTTCCCTAGATCGTGCGCCAGGAGACCCCCCCCCCCCTTCGAGGCAACATCATCCCTGTTGATCGAGTCTTTCGGTTAGTGGATTCAGATTTATATTGTTTCTTGATTGCTCGTTTCTGTTATACTTGAATTTGATTTAACAGTTAGTATGTATATATGTGATGTTGGTGTGAGTTAGGGTATTTATACGTTGTATTATTAATCAAAAATGTAAAGCTGAACTAGAGGTATGCATGATGTTAGCAAATGACGTAGGGCTGTTAGTGCATAAACTGATGGTGATCCACATGTACTGATCGATTGCTACTGTGATTTGTTTAATATCGAATGTCCCTTGGAATATGTTTTGTTTTGAATTGGATTGGATTGTAGTGTTTATGAATATTATATGATGATTAGGTATCTTGAATGAACCGAATGATTATTAGAGCGATTATTGTTGAATATTATGTGATGTTTCGTCGGAAGGTTATCATGATGAATGTATGTGCAAAGTCAGCAAGTCTTTTGAATGATATCCATACTTCAGCCGAAAACAAATTGAATAGATCAAGTAATCACATGGGCCTGACACATAGGGATTGCATAAGAGATTTCATGTGATGTACTGTGTTGCATTAAATGGTATCCTTAAATTTTGAAATCATGTGCTATGTGCTTGAATTATAAACCTTTGATAACATGCAAATGTAATTGATTTCAATTCACCAACTGACAACATGGAGTTATAATTGGACCAAATATTCAGCACTAGGCCAACAAACATAATGGGCTAAACCTACTTGATTGTAATTGGACCACATGAATGGACTTGACTTGGCAAAGCATGGCTGGCAATTTAATCTAGTATTTCATTGGCATTAAACAGTGTAATCACATGGGGGCTGCTAGGATTTATTAACAAACGAGTTTAGTCGCATTCCTTTATGGGCTGACTTATGTTAAGAATCACATGATTGTTGGGCCGTAGACTTTGGACAGTGCCCGGATCATATATTGTGATGTGTGAATACAGAAAGCCGAGTGGTTACATTTCATTAGTTAGTAAGGGTTCATATTATAAATTAACGAATGCATGAATAGTCTGCTAAGTATGACTTGGTACTTGTACACGTAATGAAATTAGATGAGTACAGATGTAACTGACTGTTCCGTGAATGTCGTAACTTGTGTGATGCTTGATTTCTTGTAAGGACTGTGTGGCTTTATGTGTGAGTTTGTATGAAATGCGTATGCGAAATGTATGGTTGAGTGCCATAAAAACTGACTATTACTGGAACTGATATTAGGATTTGATTGATCCACGGTGAATAAATAACTTAAACATACCGAGCAAATCACAGGTGAGTTCACTGCTCTTTTCCAAGCATGCATCCCGGGAAGGGATATCGGGCAACGTTCCAGGGAGGAATGCAGGTTAATGGGATGTTTGTTATTACTCAGTTTCTATTATGTAAGACCCCCTACATCTACCGATTGTTGCCAGGAAGGCAACGAGGTATTTAGTTGATAGCGCTATTAGGATTGGCACCCTCACACCGTGCCGAAAGGACGGGCGTGAACTAATTACCTTGACCACTTGACCAATGCCTAGATAGAGGCATTGGGGTTGGGCATTCACATCGTGTATATATAAGACCCCTTACATCTACTCGAGGTTGTTAGTTGAACTAATTACCTTGACCACTTGACCAATGCCTAGATAGAGGCATTGGGGTTGGGCATTCACATCTAGTAGCCACATACGGTAATCGAGTAATAACAACATCAAAACATCAAAACAACGAAACATCAAATCAGCAAATCATCTTATTAAACTGTTTTACACATGTGGCTGGTAACTAAACTCGGTAACAAAACTTTGAACTCACCAGCGTAGTCTGACACACTTGTTTGCATGCTTGTAGGTCGTTAGCTGTTACGCATTTGGACTTGCTGTCTGGAGTAGCTGGAGTGGGCATGGTCTTACTGAACACGATTATCTATTTGGTTTATTGATACATTACTTTAGTTCTCAAAATTGGTTAACATTGCTTCCGCATATTACTTTGGTTTTCATTTAAACTTACAGACAGTATTTTATTTTCAATCAAGTACTTTATCATTTTATTGAATGAGTTTGATATAATTAGTGGCTCGTTGTTGGATCGTCGCACTCTTAATAGGGACATACCCTAGGTGGGAATTTGGGGGTGTGAGATTCTTGCTCGCGCTAACATGTCGGCTTGTAAACCATGCAACACACATGTGGACCTCTCATCCAAACTTAGCGCGTCTGATGGACCGCTTGTTTCAGATCTGACACTATATCGCAACCTTGTTGGGAGCATTACAGTACCTAACATTTACTCGTCCAGATATCTCATATGTAGTCCAGCAGGTTTGTTTGTTTATGCACGATCCGCGCGAGTCCCATTTTGCCTTCATGAAGCGAATCATACGGTATATACAGGGTACTCTTGATTACGGGATTCGCATTGTTCGGTCTCGGTCTCACGACTTGGTTGCCTACTCAAATGCCGATTGGGGCGGTTGTCCGGATTCTAGACGCTCAACGAGCGGTTATTGTGTTTTCTTGGGAGATAATTTACGGTCGTGGTCCTCAAAGCGGCAACCCACTGTTTCACGTTCTAGTGCTGAAGCTGAGTATCGCGGGGTTGCTAATGCGGTTGCCGAAGCAACTTGGTTACGTAATTTATTACTTGAGCTCCATACTCCTTTGCACCGGGCCTCTATCGTGTATTGTGATAATGTTTTAGCCGTGTATCTCTCTGATAATCCAGTGCAGCATCATCGCACCAAACATGAAGAGATTGATATTCACTTTGTACGGGAAAAGGTTCGCATCGGTCACATTCGTGTTCTACATGTTCCGTCTGCCTTGCGGTATGCTGATATCTTCACAAAGGGGCTCTCCAAGCAGCTATTTCAGTCATTTCGTTCCAGTTTGAGCGTTGGTCCTTACCACGTTCAAACTGCGGGGGAGTCTTAGCCGATGAATATTCCAGAAGTATAATTTTAGGAATAGATTGTGATTGTGCATATTTTATATATTTGGTTTCCTTATTATTTGATTGTATCATCCCTATATAATGGGTATTTATATATCAATAGAATGCATTCAGATTATCAAACCATAAACCACTTTTAGATATGTGGTGCCTTAAAGATAAGCGTCAAATGTATCACAGCTAAAGCAGTATGTATAAGTGCTTATGTGATTCATTGCCGTTCTTTACTTGAAATTGTTTATGCATTGACCCACAATTTAGAAGGCTAATGATCTATATAAGGTTCACACTTTATATGATATTCCAACTCATGTGTAAGGTGGAACCAAGGCTATAAAGAAACTAAACACATAGTTAATTACTGTTTGGAAGATGTTCATATATTTAATAAACGAACTAAATATGTATGTGTGTGCTTGTGCCATTTGTGTTTGCTTATATTGTCTAGGGTGTTAACGAACATACATAGACAGACATGAACAACTTCATTTCCTTAACGAATACAATAAAAAAAACGTATTCATTTATATGTTCATGTTTATTTGTTTGTTTGAGTATATAGTTAAACAAACGAATACATTAAAGCCTCCATTTGTCTGCAATCCTAGATAATTAACTGAATATATAGTAACTAGAAGAAGATTAAATTGTTACAATTATATATATTTATCATATATTTAAACTATTATAATTACATTATTGTTTGTTTTGCTTGTAATAAAAAACTTCTTTTTCTCATAGTGGTTCATGTAGAAGTTGGCGATGACGATGTGGATGTTGATGGTGATGGTGGTGGTGTTGATGATGATGAGGATGATGATGATGATGATGATACTAAAGAGTTTTGTTTAACCTTTTCAAGTAACCTTGGCATCCATAAGCGTCTAACTGTTTCCACAAACCTCTTGCTATTGGGATCTATCTTAAGGCGCCGTGCCTTTTTATGTACTCTTGTTCTCCAGTAGTTCTTAATCTCGTTGTTTGTTCTATCTGGGAAGTGGCTTGCAATTTTCGACCATCTCGAAGACAAAAAAAAATAGTAATTCTAAAATTGTAAATGCATACTTCATACATATGTAATATGTTTGTATACACATAAGTATATATTTCCATGCATGTAATTTTATCTCACCTGTTACCCCACTTGCAATGGAGTTCAAGAACTAAAAGTTGTTCTTGAGGGGTAAGATCATCACGCTTAATATCTGGTTTTAAGTACTTTAGCCATCTTTGTTTGCAACTTTTACCGGTTCTTTTTAATCCTATATATCAAAAGCAATAAAAAATATCAAATTCCCCGAAAGACCATATCATAGATACAAAAAAAATCAAGAAACACTTGTTTTTTCTTGTTTACCTGAAGATTTTGCCAACGAGTTCCATCGTCCTTCACCTTGACAAGTGATATAATTGATAAGTAGATTGTCTTCCTCAAGTGTCCATGGCCCTCTTCTTATCTCATTAGAATCCCCTTCCTTGCAAGAACCACCCAGGTTATTTTGGACTTTCTAGATTGAAAAGAGAAAAATGAAAGACTTGAAAGAATCAAGTGAAGGTCTACATACTTATCAAGAAACCCTCAATAGGGTTTTCTGTAAAGGTAGAAATAATAGAAAATAGGAAAGTATACCCACTAGTAAAGTTGATTTCCCACAAGATTTTCTTTTTGCCGTGAAGGCAAAGTGGGAACTGTGCAATATGTGTTGGCTTCTCGGGCTGCAGAAAGTTATTAATATATTTTTATTTATGATTAATACATACTTAAAATGATACAAAATGTATGACATATTAATGTGTTGGCTATAGAGTTATAAAGTTGCTCTGCCATCAAAACAATTATCTATCTAAAAGAGTGTATTCTCTCCCGTTCAAACTTCGCTTACCAAATGTAGTCTTTTTTCAACGTGAGCTAGGTTTTTTTTAAAAGGCCAACATAATATCATTAGAAATCTTGCGAGTAGCAAGCACCAATTGTATAGAATCCTCAAAAAAGAAACATATTACAGAACATGGAGGCAATCCATTAGCCATAGTACAATACAAACCCAAAATAAAGCACCAAGACACAGCCAAAAAACTATTACAACTTATTTCGATCTATTTTTTTTACCCAACGGATTGCGGCGGCTTTGACTTCTTCAATCACTTTTGACACTGACACTCTATGTAATACATACCTAGAGAAATAGATAACAAAAAATTTTCAAGGAAATAAAATCAAACTTAAATACTTCTATAAAGTAAATAATTAGTGTCAAAAAAAGAAATCATGAAAGTAAAGTTGTACATACCTTATATGCTGGCAATACTGATGGTGTTTCAAGACGCGGTCACTTGAATGCAGGTTAAACTAAACTTATCTTCACTGACGATCCAACGTCCTGAATAACAAATAACAAAAAAAAACAAAGTTCAATTTGTATAAAAGACAAATTTGACCGCGCACACATACACATATCAAATAAGTATCACTTTCCAAAGTACAAATATACATATATTCTCTATCCTACATAGAAACCACTCATATATGTAACTGGATGGTGAAACAAAACCACTTTAAAAAATCTTAGATCTTTAACTAATCTTACATCCAAGACATTTTTAATTGTCTTACAAATTCAATGGTTCAAGAGCAAAACTAAAAAACAATACTAAATTAAAGATAAAACCTTAGTTTCCTTCAAAACAATATATAAAACACTGTTTCTTCTAGTCAAATAAGCTGAATCCCATATCCTGCAAACCAAAACACAACTCATTAATCATGTTAAAAGCAACACAACAACACTAAAACTCAATGTACTTTGACATGTAACACATTTACACAAAGACTTACATCATCAGACTCTTCTTTCTCTTCAACTTTCTCCTCTTTCTTTGACTCAGCAGCGACGGCTGCGGGTGCCGCACCACCACCACCAGCTGCCGCGGCAACCGCAACACCGCCACCGCCAGATGGAACGGAAGCCAACTTTCCCCTTCCAAATGCAATGAGTTTAGTAATGTCTTTTCCCTTTACTTCAGACAAGAGAAGCTCAATCTTATCATCATTGGCATCGGCTCCAACTGCACATCATCACTTTTTGGCTCAAAACAATATACACAAACAAACTTCTCATAAAACAAATGTTACAAATGTTAACCGCTGCAATTGACCATATACCTGATTGTTTATTCAATTCGCTGCTGCAATTGACCATATACTTTAAGCAAAAAAAGATAGAATTATGGTTTTACTATGAATTAGGGATGAGGTTGGTACCAACCGGTACTCATACCAAAAATCCAAAAAATGGATACCGGTACTGAAAATACCAATTACCGTACAGTTCGGTACCAGTACAGACCGGTATTTGAAGGTAAAAAGTGGTACCGAACCGGTACCGAAAATCAAGTCGGTTCGAGAAATTCAGTATCGGTTCCAAACGGGTATCCGATGCCATTTGCTCATCCCTACTGTATGAATAGCATTTGTCTAGAGGTATCGTATATAAATAAAATGCGGTTCATGAAATTCATAGAAAAGCATTATAAGATTTGGTCTAGCATGTTGAATAATGGGCCAATGCATGTAGACCTATCATAAAACATATACAACACTTTACATAGGTGATTACATATTTGGTAATCCTATTTTACACACCCATTATTTATTAAAAAAAGTTAAGAACCCACACAAAAAGATTCTGTTTTGACCCGTTGCCTGACACATTTATTTGGAAAGTTTCACTGATTTCTAATTACAGCTAAACTACTTGTTTGCAAACTTGGATACTTACATAATTCATTACGTAAAATCCAAAAATATAGTGCTTGGTTTGAAGACTCGAAAAACTCAAATACCTCTTGATCCGGGAAAGCTGCTTGTAAAGTTTCCTGAGCATGGCAGAGCTCATTGGTGGCAAAATCATACCTTTCAGCTAATGCACGGTAGAACTCCTCGACCAATTTCATGAGCTCCGGGGCATTTCTTATAGTACATTAAAACTCTTCTTGCAAAGGAACCTGCATCTACTTCAATGAGCTTGATCATGGATTTGACTTTGGTACCATGTCTACAAAAGCACATTCATGTATATCAACACTCATGTCATATACAAGAAGTGTATAAAAAATTGCATTTTTGACCCATTATCCTACCTGGCCATTTGTCGCCCCAAGCTAAATATTAAAATAGACAACTTCAAAAACACTATTGGTTCCAGATACTTTTAGCTAAAATGTAATAATGATGATGATAACATTAGTGGGCCGAACTCGAGCCAGATTTGGCTTCTTTAAGCGATATTGAAGCGAGCTCAAGTTGAGCTTTTAGCTCATTTGAGTTTGTTCTAAAAAATAGCTCGAGCCAAGCTCGAATAAGTAGGCTCAAACCGAGCCGAGCACGAGCTCGAGTTTCATAAAAACATGATGAGCCGAGCTCGAGCTTAGTCAAGCTCAGGCTCGGCCCGGCTTGTTTACACCCCTAGCCAAAACAAACATGAAGCAAAATTTATTTGCCCGTTATCCACCACCCGGTCATCTAGTAACTGAGTTGGTGGTGCTTCATCCATGTCTGACTCAATGATATCTTTCGTATTCAAAAAACTCGGTTGATTCGTTGAAGATAACATTCTTGCCAACATCCTATGAGTAATTACAACCTTGTTTTGTTTCAGTTATTTTCAGCAAATATAACAATAACTCGATTGACTTGTGCTTTTTTTTCCAGAACGAAAATGATTCGGAAAAGTTTTTAACTTACGTAAAACGGTAGGTAACATTCTCGACCATGGACCGGGCCGACAGTGAAGCCAGTGTAGCCAGCCATGGCTCCGTGAACCGCACTTTGAGCCAGAAGAGTGCAGTAAACATTATCTGATGCATTACTTAGAACAGCTCGAATCATGTACGTAGGATCTGTAACGCGAACACATTATCCGATGCATTACTTGGAACAGCTCGAATCTTGAGATAGTGATTTGTTAGAACATACGGAAAAGCACACTTGAGGCCTTGTTGATTGTAAAATTACCTTTAGGTTTCAGTTAACTTTTTGAGTTGAATCTCATCATTAGTCACCACCATGGAAGCCCTATTTTGCTCATTCCTAATCGTCTCTGCATTATGAGCACAATATCAAATCAACATCATCAACAAATTGGTGGTTTAAAAAAACCAAAACTAAAAAACCCTAGATACCAAAACCAATTGGAAAGCTTTTTTTTGTCAATCTATCCTAATCAATAACAAATCAAACAAATGATTCGTTAACAATACTACATCAAAATCAAAACTAATAAAAAGTAGGAACAATAGAGAACCACTTACGAAGACGATAAACAACATAACGGTTGCTGGTGACGCTTGAAAATCTTGGAAAACACCTAATCATTCCAAAAAGTAAGATTTAGATGAAGTTAAAAAAGTGATGGATGCACGGTAAAATCAATGACTTGACACATGTCTACCAAGTCTGTCTTCAAATCAAAACATGGCCAGATCTAAAGAGTATAACTAAAAGAAGATTGAAAATGACCAAAATAGGGCAGGAATGAATAAGGATCGAGAATACCTGGATTAATATCAAATTATCAATCATAAAAAAGATTTCTTACCTGATTTGCAACTTGAATCTTCTGGATTGAAGATGAATAGATCAGAACGAAAATGAATTTCATATCTAGGGTTTTAGAAAAGAAAGAAACGCTGCTGTAGAGATTCATTAGATCACACAAAACAATCAGAATCAATATTACATTGAAAGCTTTGAAAATGAAATCAACACAAACCTTAATCGATCTTGATTTGATGACTATAGGGTGTATACCTCCTATATCTACTTCACCCCCATCTTTCAATCCTCCATTTTATAATCAGATGCAGAAATCTAATCAATCGATTCAAACATCGAAGGAATAGCTTAGCTGGAGAAATCGATTGAACCAGAGGAAACCCTAATCGCAATAATATTGATATAAACATAAAAAAAGATCAAACCTTTTGAAGGAAGGAGACTGGATTGAATCAACGAAGAAGAACAATTCGAGTAGAGATAGAGCAATCTGTCAAAGTGATGAACATTCTAAACCCTATATTTTATCAATAATAAAATATAACAAATCAGAGATAAAATCAAAAGGCTTTAACTTACCTTGAACATAATCATCAGAAGATGGATGTGGTGCCGTCGAATGTGGGAAGAAGAGCGACGATTTCTTGATTTCGGAGTAAATTAGGGAAGGCGATTAAGGAATTAGGGTTTTCTAGATGTTTTATATAACCGGGTCACAATCCGGATCCCGTGTTAACCCGTTAACAAATAACATTTACCCATTTATTTTCCCGCCAAAATGAAAATCTAGATGCCCTAATAACGCGCCATGTCAGCCCAAATCATCATGTTTATTATATATAATAGATAATAGATATCTATTATATATAATAAATGAAAAAAATATGGGACACGTGTCGCAATATTAGGGCTTCTTAGATGTGGTTTTGGCGGGAAATTGGATGGGTTGACACGGGATCCGGATTATTGGATGGGTTGACACGGGATCCGTTTATTGTATCCAAACCCGCATGGATTGACCCGGGTATATAAATGTTCTAAAAACCTAATCCCTCATTCTTTCTCTTAGCCGATCCATCATCCTAAGCGTTCTTAGGGTTTCTCAATTCTTCTACTCCATTTTACATCACAGCCGTCTTATTCTTCTCCGTCTTCTTCTTCGATCTTCATCTCAACGGTACAATCTACTCTCTTTATTTGTTTGTATTTTTTTATTTTCTCTATTGTGGATTAGGTTCGTCTTTATTTGGAGTTCAATCGATTGTATGTTATTTTCTTCTCAGACATCTTCGATCTTCATTTCGCATGTATGAGTTTCGATTTTAATTTTATACAGTTGTTCTGTGTAGTTGATAGGAGTAATTTAATGGTGACGAGCGAAACGAGATCCATAGTTTTTGAAGGGGTTTGCTTTGTGAGTGATTGAATCCTATGAAATTAGAGGTATGATTGAATGTTCCGGTTGATTTTTTTTTAGCTTTAAAGTCTATTTTTTAGCATATGAAATTTGAAAACGATGGTGTTGAGATAAACATTTTGTAATTTATATGATATAATTGTTTCTTTATGTGTCTCTTGGAACATGTGGTGCTCAGAGGGGAAAGGAAGACAACCAAGGAGAATTACCACCTATCTCAGATAATGGGATTAGGGTTTTTGTTGTTGCAGATTGTTAGGGCTCAAATTGGACATGAGAGGTGGAGATGGTTCTTTTGTTGATAGATCTGTAAGTTGATTGAAATTGTTAATTTCTAACATCCATCTTCTTTCTCTCTGTACTGAGTTATCAATTTTATCTTCTATCAATTCAAGTTCAGGTTCGACATCTCTATAGATTATCATTGATTATATTGTTTTATCTATTTTATCTACAATGGTTCTACATCTTTACATGTGTTGATGTATTTTTTTTTCTTTTCTTTGTTTGCCCTAATTTGTCATGTTGATGTTTATTAATCTATATCTTTATGTTACAACAAGAGAAGAAGTTGGAATCTGCAAAAGTGAAGTGAAGTGATTTAGGTATGATTATAACTTCAAGAATATTAAGCATTTTTATGATTTGGGTATGCTCACTCCTTTCGCTCACAAAATTAGCGATTGTGCTCAGTTTTGAACCAAAGTATATAGTCCAGCAATTGAGGTTTGATTATTCTTTTTATTGTCTTTTTAACATCATAATTGACCCATTCATAAGTGTGTTTGATTATTCTTTTTATTGAGGTTTGATTATTGTTTTTATTGTGTTTGATTATTCTTTTTATTGTGTTTTTAACATCATACTTGCCACTTATAATCTTTTTTTTTTTGTTTTTTCTTTGGGTGCGGGTGCTTCTTTAAAAATGTCTATTTTATGTTTGTTTCATTTCAATGCTCTTTTTCATAATACAAATATACAATTGACATTTGTAATCAGATCTTGTGGATGAAAATGAATCTTTACGCGAGGTTGCACCTGATGCAAGTCACATACTTGCGGAGCATTTATGCTATTACGTAAGTTGTTTGTTGAGTTGCAAGAAGCTTGTGGCTTTTAACATAACTATTATAAGTTGTTTGTTGATTTGCATGAAAATAGTGGTTTTTAACATAACTTTAAGGCTGTTTATTTTTATTATTATTTTTTTCTCATTCTTTGGCCAAGTCTCTGCCTTTACTTCTTCCAGCTCTAGAAGACGGTATATTCAGTAACTGTAACCGGATGCATCTGTTTGATGTCGTTAACCAATATCGTGCCATATTTGCTGATGATACATCAGGAAGTAAAGAGAATTATGATGGTGGACTTTCTTTCTGTTGGGCCAAGCATCAGATTGCCTCTCACCTTAAAACTCTCAAAGTTTTGCTTCCAAAGATACTGAAGGCGGATCATTATCCAATATATTGGATTAGTTCATGGTATGTGTTACACTTGTATTTTAATTTAAACATCATAATATTTATTTTAACTTGATATTGATCTTATTTTTGCTTCACAGTATTGTGCTATGGGGCTTCGTTGGGTTGGATTGGATTTTTATGGCTTGCTTCCGCCTCTATTTTAAGAGTAAGTTACTTCTAATTTTTTCAGTTCATGGATCAGCTAACCATTTTTCATTTACGTGTTTGATCTGGATTATGCCAATGTAGTTGATGGTGGTTGTATTTTTTTAGGGCTAGCGAGATGCTTATTTGTTGGATTGGTAGAATTAGAAAGTGCTTATTATTCTTGGGTAAATTGATAATTCTTATTGTGGATATGGGCCTGCAACTGTAAGATCATCAATTCCAATTACAGGTACAGTTATATTTATTTATTTTTTTGTTTTTTTATTTAGTTATTCATTTGACATTGTTTCATGTTATGCAACATAAGATGTGATATAGTATTTATTTAGGCTGTATATTATCTTAAATGGGTCAAATATATTGTTCTTATTGTGATTTTTTTTTTTTTTTTTTTTTGTTATAGATCTGTGGATAGAATACCCTAGCAAATACCTCATGTAATCGTGGGTTTGAGAGATTGTGGTGAATGAAGACTTAGATAGGTTTGACCGAGCTTCATGGAAAATAAACGTTGAGATGAGATGAACGTGGAATGGCAGAAAAATAGGAGCCGATAGTTTAACTAGCATGTGTTTTGGCGTTTGCTTTTGGGTCGGGTTCCAACTGCGAAGGCACTTGCAAGGAGGAATGTCATTTTGAGCTATACTCTTGTAAAGTGTGATGAAAATGTTGAATCTACAAAGCATATTTTGGTCAAGGGTTCGAGGCTCTGGTTATGGCCTTTTTGTTTTTTTTATTAATGTTATAGGCTAAAAAACGTTTGGAATGCTATTGTAATGAGGTTTAAAAAGGATATTATAATGGAATTAATAAGTATGATCCTGGAGGATAGTAATTTCTGCTGGGATTCTAGGAGGACATTAGAATGAGGAACTAATCATAAATCATGAAACTAATAACTTATCACTGTAGGTTGTTGGTTGTAGTGGTTCTGCATTGTTAGAGCCATTGTAAATGGGACCATACAATGCTCAATTTTTGGTGGATTTTATATAATTAATAGCTGAACCTCATTATTAGAAAAAAAAAAAGTATTGTTTTGTGTTGTCTTATTGTAGTCATGGCTTTTGGTTGGTGTTAATTGTATATTAAAAGACTATTTTTATACTTTTGTTGGTTCTTTTTTGTAAAAGAGATTCGATTTACTCAAAAAAAGGTTTTGGCGACTTGAAGGATTTGATCTGCAAAGGGACTCGACTATCTTTAAATTATATTTCCACTTGTCACTAATTTATTTACACACTTAATGTTTATTTTATTTACACACTTAATGTTTATCTAAACAATTTTCTCCAACCCGGGAAGCAGTCCCGGGTGATAACCTAGTGGTACTTATAAAAAAATATTTTGTTTATATCTTGTCTTCCTACTTTTTTTTTAAATTCTTGTTGCGTGCAATCAATACCATATTCCTAAAATAAATCAATATTAAACATATTGATACTTACTTTAAGATATTGTTAAAAGTTCTCTTATTTGATAACTATTGATAGCTAAAAGATAAAGTAGCTTATGTTTTATGGTAATTGGATTTGAATATATAAAATTGTGCAAGGTTGAGTAGACAAAGGAAACTCCCTAACATGATTTAAAAATGGTATTTGGCCGCTTTGAATTAGCGGAATTGCCACTTACCAAGCACCCATCCATCTACTCTTGAAAACCAAACAAGTTGTATTTTAATTTTTTTTTACTGACGTAAAGATCCACAAGATGTCTTGAGAATATTAGTATAGTTTCTTTGTTTCACTATTACCTACAGAAAATCCACTAAAAGCTCCGGAAATCACTGCTGAAGGTTTTAGCGGCAATTTGCCGCTATTGGTCCGTCGCTAAAAGCCATGTAAAAGTCCAAACCAGATTTTTTTTTTATCATTTTTCAGTTTTACTAAATACAATAACCTGTTATTTTTCAATTTTATGCAAGCAAACAATACTTCAAACATAAAATTACAATACAAGTATTTTGTTTGCTTAAGTTAAAGTTTTGAAACCCTCAAATTCTAAGCAAACACATCATTCTTCCAACAAATACATCAGTCTTCCCCTTCGTCTGTGTCATTTCCGTTGCCTTGTCATATGCCTTCTTGTTATCCATAGCTCGCTAGACTAGGGATGAACATGGTACTCATTCGGTACCGAACCGGTACCGAAAAACGGGGAAAATTGGTACCGGTATGGTACTAGTGATTTACCCATAAATATCAGTACCGAAAGACGGGAAAATGGGTACAGGTATGGTACCGGTACCCAATACCAAATGCTCATCCCTGCGTTAGAGTCACCATAAATCTCGGGTCTTCAAACAAATCCTCAAGAGAATCCTACAAAACAAGCTATACCTTATTAGTTGACCCATTTAAACATTTTAAACTTTTCTAAAGCATTCACCTATCTATTAAAGTTTATCCAACCCATTTTGACCCTTTCGAACTTAAAGTTATGTTTTAGGTCGATTAAGTGTATCCTGGTCATTTTGACCCATTTAAACTAAAAGCTCTATTTAACACTATTAAACTTGTCTAAAACATTCACCAATCTACAAGATTTATCAAATAGCAAAAATGACTCGAACACATCCAACTTTTAGACAATTAAAGTTCATCCGACCCATTTTGACCCGCTTAAACTTAAAGTTCGATGTTTTAGGTCTATTAAGTGTGTTCGGGTAATTTTGATGCATTTAAACACTTTCAAACTTTTCTAAAACATTTACCAATCTATTTAGTTCATCCAACCCATTTTGACCCGTTCGAATGTAAAGTTGGATTTTTTAGGTTGATTAAGTGTGTCTGGGTCATTCTAATCCATTTAAACTAGAAGTTAAATCATTTAACACTCTTAAACTTGTCTAAAACATTCACCAATCTACAAAATTTACCAAATGGAAAAAATGACCAACACATCAACATTTAGACTATTAAAGTTCATCTAACCCATTAAGTGTGTCTATTCAAGTCATTTTGACCCATTTAAACTAAAAGCTAGAACATTGAAGTCTTCATTTACACACTTACATATATACCTACATATATACATACACAAATGTTTAATGCAAACAATTAAAACAAACTAAAGCTACTAAACTAACATCTACCATCACAAAATAAGGTAGTTTTACCTCTGTAATTTACAGACATGTCTGCTCCTGCTCATGAGGACCCACGACACTCACAGCTGAAGATATAGGAGGTTTACGCCCAATTCCCCTAACATGTCCGCATCAACCACCAAACACCTTTTCAAAAACTTTAACATTATTTGGGGCGGACACGCTACTTTCATTAGGTTCACCTTCACCTTCCATGTAACGGTTAGCTTGGGTCATTTGGGATTCAAATTCTTCCTTTTAACGGCTATATATATATATATATATATATATGAAAATTATACTTTAATTAAATACTCACATATTTTCCCTCTTCTAGCGGGCTGGCAAAAGTCTCATGCGTTTCCAAAGCTTTAGCATTCTTTTAAACATTAAAAATTAGATTATACATTAAATAAACACTTATATGTATAAACCATTACCTTTTGTAAGACTAACTACCATATGACGATGTCCCCGCGGTCTGCGAATTATTGTTTTTGACGATTTAATTTGTTGACGTCATATTTTTTTATATATTTGTGATATTAGCAAAACTTCACATGTTTTATGTCAAATTATCACCTATTTCCAATATGTTTTGTTAACGGAATGTTCAAAATTAACTTTAAATTGGTTTATATTGAATTTCCAAGACAAAAATAACCCAAGATTAACAAAGGAAGCAAAACCGGGAGAAAATGGAGAAAATTAGAAGAAATTGTCCAGACACGCCCCATGCCTCGGATCTAGAATTCACCAGAAGCCCAACGCTCAAAGATCAGGCCGAAGAAGCCAGGCACGCCTCTTGCCCTGAAGGCACACTCTGTGCCTCAGAAGTACAAGACAAAGAAAAGCTTCTAGAAGATTTGGTAGATCCAATGGGGCCCACAAAGTTAACCACAACGCATGTATACAAGGCACGACCCATGCCTTGGATACTGGGTATAGAAGGTCATATGACCATCCATAATCCGTGTGATCCAGGTTGGTTTAAATTTTCCCTGTATTAATTATCAAAAGTTTCTCTTCTCACACAATCACTATTCAATTTTGCTTTGATTTCATTGGTTTACATTCTACCTCACAACTATGTATGATGCATGTTTTATATGTTATATGCTGTGTATGTCTATTGTTAGTTATCCAACTTCTCACAAAGTAATTTTTTTGTTACTTTTAATCTTTTTAGTTTTCATCTTTTATTTTTCAACTTCTTTAATTTCAATTTTCAACCTTATAGTTTTCATCTTTTAGTTTTGATGAAACAATGGTTAACCGGGTGGGGTTAACTCACTGGTCTCGTCAAGTAGGGTTAATCCCTTCTTTCCGAGGATCACTGGTTGGATCGTCCGCCTGGTAATTTCCTGCACAAGGAAACAAACCGTGACTCGTAACAAGGAGGATGGGGTGAGGGGTGCTCCTTGTTACCACTCTCCGGCGTGAGAATCAGTAATTTGCTTGGGAAGCAAAGTGTGATAGTAGTAGTGAGGGAGTTGATAAGAGATACCTCAAACCTGGTTTGGGATGGGTATTTATAGCCGAGGAGTGAAGGAGGGTAGTTGAGTGGCTAGTCTGACATCGCACCGCCTCCTGTAGGTGTGTCAGGCCTGTCGGTTGCGGCGGTGATGCCACGTCCTGCTGTGGTGTCAGACTGTTGCACACATGTGGGCTGACAGGTGACTGTTCCCAGTGCCACTTGTACTGTGGTGTCAGACCTACTTGCCTTGTAGGCAGGATGCGGTGCCGGGCCGCATCGCTGCTTGCGGTAACTGATGTTGTTCCAGCGTTCTTGTTCTGGCCAAGACATATAAGGGATGCGGTACCGTGCCACATCGCCGATTGGTGACTGTTATTGTTGTCCAGATCCCTTGTCATGACGAAAATGTTCATAGGATGCGGTGCCAGGCCGCATCGCTATGCGTAACATCTGTTTTCGTACTTAAGGTAAGTCTTCTCATCCTTTGACCGATTGGATTCGACCGTTGTGTTCGCGCGTTCCCGCACGGACACAGATAAGTTCTTGCTGGTGGGGGTTTTTGATAAGGGTAATGGTCACTCACGGTCATGCTGACGCGAGATCTGGGACTATACCCCTTCAAGTCCCCCCAGTCTAGTGTTTCTTCCTTATGCAAGTTGCATGTGGGAGGAACACTGGACTATGGTCTCTAGAAGGTAGAATATGGGCCATGCGGATGGCTCCTTCTTCATGTAAATCAAGCTGGTGGTCCGGATGAATCGTGTGACGTCTCTTCCGTACCGGTGAGCAAGTTCCGTCTGATGCGGAATTCTCAGCCAATGGGTTTAGTATGGTAACATAGTCCACCTTTTTCTGATGTCATCAACCACCTATTGGTGTGTCGAACCAACCTTTGAGACGGTGACTAAAGATGTTAGCAGGGTTCGAACCAACCTTTGAGATGGTGACAGAAGATGTCCGTGCCAACAACTCTAGTTGTAACCTCTGCGTCAGCTGATGCAATGTTGTAAGTACTTTGCTCAAGCTCTTTGTTTAATAACTGGACATTCAACGATGATCCCTTGCTTTGTGGGGTGTTCGTGTTCTCCAGTTTAGCTCTCTAGTAACCGCATGTCTTTTGCGGTTTAGCTCTCAAGTAACCGCACGTCCTTTGCGGTTACCTCGTTGCTGCACATTGTTGGCCATGTGCGGTCGAACTATGTGGGGTACTTGCGTCATTGTTGGTCGTGTTTGGTCGAACAATGTGAATCTGGACTAAGGGCAAATGCACATGGTCATGGGCATGGTAGTGCCCACCATTGTTTATTTTATGCGGTCCGTAGGTGGGTAAACAGTCATAAGCAGACTTGTTACCACTGTTCCTTAGCTACTTTCCTTCATGCTTTGGTGGAAGGTAGTTTTCCTAGGAGTAATGTTGCCGAAGGAGGTCACCTTAGATACTTGGGAATCTGGGTGAAACTCGTTCGCATTCGTTCTGTAACCACTTTCCTTCACGCTTAGTTGGAAAGCAGTTTTCTTTGAAGTAGCTTTGCTCCACCGCGTGGTGGTTTAGTCATGGCTCTTTCGTAGCTACCGTTCGCGGACTTGGATTTCGCCGCAGCTACTCGTGAGTGTCTGCGGTTTGCAGCAAAGAACTCGTTTCTAAAGAGTTTGAAGCTTGTATGTGGTTCTTGAAGGATCAGGAGTCAGGGTTGCTGATGTGCGGTTGCTCAGCATACTTGTCCTTTACCCTATGGAGAAGCTATTTGCGTCCCCTCTGTGGTTGTGAACCGGACACGACGGATTTGAAACTTGAAGAAGCTTGCATGGAATGCGGTTTGCCACATCCTGAGAAGCGGTTTTCGCAGTCCAAAGGACCACGCTGGTTCTGAGCATCTGACACACCTGTATGGGCTCGTGTGTGTCATCTCCGCATATTCCACGTGTGCTCGTAGGTATGTGCGGATATTGGTTATACCCCTTTACATAATATAGAGATTTATTTTTGCCTTTTTTGAGGGGTATGTAAAAAACGACATGCGGTATGGGTTATGGTGCGATAAACCAGAGAAACCGCATGCCGCTTATGTGTGGATATTGTTGTCGCTTTTGTGCTGCATACGTGGTTAAACGCACGTGTGGGTTGGTGAAAGTTGGTAGGATTCTGTCATGTGCTGGAATGAAAGGACGTTTGCACTGCCCGAGGTCATAAATGCACTGTAGCAAGGAGTGTTAAAGGCTCTTTTGTTCAGGCGCGTGGATGGCCACGCGCGCGTGGTAACTGTCAGCGGAACCGTCGCTGAACACGTGTCGTCACATGATTCGCCTTTTTTGAACGTGATGATTCAGTTACTGCATCGCATTAATTGCGATGGGTATATAAGGGGAAACCGTTTCTGGTTTCCTCTCACATGTTCAAAATTTCAAAAATTTCCGGTTTAGAGAAAGAGTGTTTCCTTCATCTTCTCCGATAAACTTGTCTAAAATTCCGGTGAGGTTTCTTGGTTTTCTTGCGAGCTCGTTCTTCTGTCTTCTTCATTACATTCCCTGATGGCTGAACCATCTGATCCACACCATGCTGAGGGTGAAAACCCTGAGCATTCATCGCCAGCGGCGACGGAGGAAGATGAAGACGGTGGTGGTGCCCCCGGCGGGGGCCTACCAGTGCTGAAGTGGTCGAAGGTTCTGTTTGACAACCTGATGACCAGCATTCAGATGCCCCAGGAGTATGGGGCTGTCCTCCCACAGGAGGGTGAGACCGGTGCCGACGCTCTGGCCGGTTATGTCACCATGTGGGCTGATTTCTTCATTGATGGTAACCTTCGTTTACCATTGACTGTGTTTGTTGCTGAGTTTTTGGAGTATTACAAGCTCCATATCTCCCAAATGAGTCCGTTTGGCATGATTCGGATTCGGCATTTTGAGTACACTTTTCGTGCTCTTGGTTTGGAAATCTCCGTTGAAAACTTTCGGCGGTTTTACCAGTTGACTGTAAATACTGGGTTTTTTTCTTTTGGCCAACGGTATGGGAGCCCAAAGCTGATGACCCCACCCAAGGGTATCACAAAGTGGAAGACAAAGTTTTTTTACGTTAAGGCAGCCGCGATCGTTGCTAAGATGGCCTTTCGTAATGTGAACGAGCCAATCCCTGTGGAGGATATTGATCTTCCTAGTGC
Source organism: Helianthus tuberosus (assembly GCA_030545235.1). Taxonomy (NCBI): domain Eukaryota; kingdom Viridiplantae; phylum Streptophyta; class Magnoliopsida; order Asterales; family Asteraceae; genus Helianthus; species Helianthus tuberosus. The sequence continues at coordinate 175,971,487 of CM060452.1, read as the reverse complement.
GGAGACGGTGGAGTGGTTCCCAAGGTTGAAGACCATTGAGCATCAGAAACTTGACAACTCGCAGTTGTGTGTGCTGCGGATGATGCTCACCAGGCCAGATAGGAAGGCGAGGCCCGTTGTGCGGGAAAAGAATGGTGGTAAGTGTTCTTATTCTTGTGCGGTTTCCTTACTTCCTTGTTTGTTACTAATTTGTAAGTGTATTATCAGAGGATGCTGAGCTGTGGAGGATATTTGATCCGAACTTCACAGGCAAGGTTGAGATTCTTCAGTGTGCGGAAGGTGAAGGTTTTAACTTGGTTATTGTCAACAACTTCCGCGTTCCTGATCGCGGGGGGATGAACGCACCCCTGCTGCAAGGCAAAGGTATAGTCTATAATCTTCTTACTTGCTTTGTAAAGAAGTTTACCTTTCTGACTTGATTGTTTGATGATTTAAACGCAGGTATTCTTGGGGCCCTGGGCGAATTTGAGGTGAAGGGTGCCCCTAAGAAGCATGCGGAGAAAGCTGCACGGGGTCGCGGCAAGAAAAAAACCTGAGGCTGCTGTTGTTCCTCCTTTGGTGCCGCAGGCGGCAGGTATCTCTCGTTCTCGTTTCCGCAGATATACCGATTACGTGGTAGTGTCTGACACCCTTGAGGGTTTGGGTGTTCCAGGTGGTGGTGCGGCTGCAGGTGGGACCTCTGTGGGTTCCAAGCCTGCTGATGAGAAGAGGAAAAGAAAACCAGAGGAGAAGGTTGTTGATGCTGGTGGGAAGAAGCGTCCGAGGATACAGACCAAACGGACAACTGTTGTGAAACCTGCGGTTGTGTCTGTTAAGTGATTCATAACTTTTACAAGTGTTTTGTTATTGTACTTGTTTTTAATAAGTGTTTTTGCTTTTTTCACAGAACCGCAAGATGAAGGTTTCTCTATGTTTGAAGCTCCTCATTCCCCCTGCATGACACGACTGCAGATGCGGGGGTTACTAAAGAATTTACCGCTGAGCCCTCTGTGCATGTAGAGGATACTGGGAAGAAAACTGCGGCGCAGATCTTTGATATGATGGATTCCCATGATAATCTGATCTCCCCGCAGGATACTGACGAGCTTAACCTGAAGTTTACTGATGCTGAGAAGAAAAAATATCCCGCTGCTGAGAAGGCTTCCGGTTCCGCTTCTGGGGGTGCGGGTTTTAAAGGACCTCCTATTCAGCCTGAAGAGTCTGAATTGGAGTTTTACTTCCGCACCTATACGGAAGACCGGGCCATGACCTATCACCGCCCCCCTTGAAATGTTTTGCAATGGGATGATATTTCTGCTGATCCCTCCGCGTGTAAGGAGCTTTTGGGTGGTTTGGGCACCCCATTTGAAGTCAATCGGGCCCGCGCTTTGCCACATGAGCTCCGGATCAATCAACTCTCCTCCATGCTTGTAGGGAGTTCCATAATGGCAAATGCCATTATGGAAGACTACAAGGTGCTGGGGCGCAAGGAGGAGGAAACTGCTCGCTTGCTGACTGAAGCTGAAGAGTTGGTTAAGGCTGCTCGTGAGGGTGCGGAGCAGCTCAGAAGGGACAAGGCTGCCTTTGAGCAGCATAAGCAGACTGAGGAGTGGGCTGCGACTGCTGAGCTTAAACAGGTTCGTACCCTCGCCAAACTACTTTCTGATGAGCGCAAGAGTTGGAAAGAAACACTTTCTAATGAGCGCAAGACTTGGAAAGAATCTTGGGCCAAACAGAATGAAACGCTGTTTCGTGTTCGTCAGGAGCTGACAAATGTCAAGGCAGCGAACGCTGCTTTGGGCAAGGAGAAAGCTGCTTTGCTCCAGGAAAAAATTGCGGCTGAGGCGGCGGCCAAAGAGGCTAAGGAGGCGGAGGTCCGCGCTGCCAAGGCTCTTGCAGAGTCAAATGCTGACCGCACCAGTTTACACAAGATTGTTAAGGACCTCCAGGTATGAGTTTCTTTTTGCTCTTGAATCTGTATATTTATTCCATAAGTATGATTGATTATCTTTGTATACATGTGTTTTCCTTGTTGAAAGGCTGAAGTGCGGGGCCAGGTGACCATTATTAAGGAGGTCACTGCCCGTTCTGCTGAAGCTGAAGTGCGGGCAAGGGAGGCTGGCGAGGCTAGGGATAGCCTTGTTTCTTCATTCGATCAGCTCAAGGATGACGGCGAATGGATGCGTATTCACGGTATCGGGCATGTAAGTACCCGTTGCCTTTGCTATATTTCTAGGTTTGCCATTGATAACCTTATTACTTGTGCCTTGCAGATTGTTAGGGAAATTCTTGACGTGCCTGAGAACGCAGCTGGTGTAGAGCAGATTAAGCTGCTCGCGCGTGACGCTGGCTTTAAAGCTGGCTACAACCGATGCATCAGTCATATGAACATTTTGGCCCAGGGCAAATATACTGATGAAAGGTTCGGGTTCCATGGCATGGACACTGAAGCGCTTCTTGCCGCCGCTCTTGCGGCGTATAATGACACGTCCATTTCCGCCCTTGAGGAACTTGACAAATGCCTGGACGCGGAAGACTACGTAGACCGCTTGCGGTTGTTATATGCTGATGAGGAAGATGAAGAGGAGGAAGAGACTGCTGGTGATGGCAAGGGTGGTGCGGGTTCCAGCGGTACAAAGAAGGACTAGGTTGGCCTGCGTGCCCCCCCCCCCTTTTTTTCTCGATGTAAATGTTTAGGAACCTTATGTGAATCTCTTGTGCACCGCGTAGGTGTAGAATTTTTTTGAATATAACGTTCTAACCGCTTTGTTCAAGTTATACAAGTGTTTTTACTACTTGCAAGTTTGAACTTGTATATGTAGAACTCTACCTGCTGTAAGCGCGGTTGAGTATACTCTATACCTTTATCGTATGAGTATTAGTCAGTTCCTGTTTTTATCCCGCTTGGGTTTAGGAATTGTGTAGGCTTTGTGAAAATCGTATGTGCATATCTAGCCGGATAGACATTTGATGTTTTGCCATTGCTGGCGTATTACAATATTTGTGTGTGGTCACCACTTTTGTGTGGCTATCGCGAATGAAGATTTTCTAATCTGTTTTAGCAGATACCGCAAAGTGGAACACGCATTTGTAATAGAAGGAAATAAATAATGTTGCATTGAATCGTTCATTTACTTATTTACAAATGGCCTGAGGCCCGATAGGCTACACGTTGAATGTAAAAACATGGTTTACATGTAACAGCATCGAAGCTGTTGTGCATTCCATGTACGTGCGATAGGTTCGCCTTCTAATGTTTGCAGTTTATACGCGCCTTTGCCCAAGACCTCTTGGATGAGGTAGGGTCCTTCCCATTTGGGGGCGAGTTTCCCTGGACGTTCAGCGTTAGATGCTTCATTATCGCGAAGTACATAGTCTCCCGGGTTAAAAGTACAAACATGAACGCATGAATTGTAGTACTTTTCCAGCTTGGTTTTGTACATGGCCTCGTTGATGGCAGCGTTTTCACGCCTCTCTTCCAGGAGATCCAAGTCAACCCTGCGTTCCTCATTGTTGTCTATTTTATTGATAGCCAACATTCGGGGTGAGGGGAGACCTACTTCCACGGGGATCACCGCTTCCGAGCCATAGACCAGGCTGAAGGGTGTCTCACCGTGACTTGTTTTTGGGCTTGACCTGTGAGCCCATAAGATACTTGGGAGTTCATCAACCCAGCCGCGTCTGGCTGTTCCCAACCGTGCCTTGATGCCTTCGACTAAACTTTTATTGATACTCTTGACTTGGCCATTCCCTTGTGGATGCGCCACTGAGGAGAATATATGTTCGATGTGTAGTTCCTTTAGCCACTTTTGGAAATCGTCGGCAGCGAAATTGGTGCCGTTGTTGGTAACGATGCACATCGGTAAACCGAAACGGCAGATGATATGTTCCCAAATGAATTTTCTTGTTATCATAGCGGTGGTTGAGGCGAGCGGTTTTGCCTCTACCCATTTTGTAAAGTAATCAACAGCCACTATGATAAACTTCACTGCACCTGGTGCATCTGGAAATGGTCCCACTACATCGATTGCCCATTTTTGGAATGGCCATGCGGTGGTGACGGGGATCAGGTTGTTCTTGGGGCGCAAGGTCTTGGGAGCATGCCACTGACAATTAAATCACTTGCGCAAGACTTTGACCGCATCCAGGTGCATGTCGGGCCAGTAGTACCCGGCATTCATGACTTTGGCCACCACCATGCGTGGGCATGCGTGTATGCCACATATTCCCTCGTGTATTTCTCTGATAAGGTATGTGGCATCTTGGGGGTCGACACATCGTATGAGTGGCCCCAGGTATGATTTACGGTATAAGATACCGTCCCCCATTTGATAATGACACGCTTTGTATTGCAACTTACGTGCCTCTGCCTTGCTTTCGGGAGTAACACCTGATTGCAAGTATGCAATGATTGGTGTCATCCAGGATGTTGTACCGTACTGGATGACATTGACTTGGCGCAGGGGTACTGAGGGATTTTGCAGGATTTCGATGCGTACCTCCTTTGCCAGGTGTTGGAAGCTGGTGGATGCGAGTTTTGACAGTGCATCCGCGGGTTTGTTTTCACATCTGTTGATATGGCGGATCTTGAAGGAAGTGAACTTTGATCTCAGTTGCAAGGCTTGCTCGAGGTAGAGGATCATAATATCCCCTTTTGCGGCATAGTCGCCGCACATCTGTCCTGCAACTAATAGCGAGTCGACGTGTGCTTCCAAATGTTGGACGCCGAGTTTGACTGCCAGACGTAGCCCTGCCAGTAGAGCCTCATACTCTGCTTCGTTATTTGTGCTTTTGAAATCGAGGCGGATTGCATAGGTAAGCTTTTGGCCATCGGGGCTGACGAGTCGCAGACCCGCACCTGCACCATCCTCGTTGGATGCACCATCTGTGTATAGTGCCCAGGTTTCTGTGGAGGATGGTGGTGGTGCAGGGTTTTGCTCTTCCTTGCATTCTTGAATGCGATTTGTCGGTACCTCGGTGACGAAATCCGCTAGAACTTAGCCTTTGATTGAGGGGCGCGTCTTATAGTTCAGTGTAAGTGCGCCCAGCTCAATTGCCCATTTTGCTAATCTCCCAGAAATGTTTGGTTTTGACAGGATCGGGCCGATCCTGTAGTTGGTTAACACCGTGATGACGTGGTTTGCAAAATAACGTCTTAACCGTCTTGACGCATGCACCAGTGCCAATACCAACTTCTCCATGATGGAGTATCTTGTCTCTGGGTCGTTTAGCATTTTGCTGATATAGTAAATGGGTGTTTGAACTCTCTCTCGCTACACTATGAGTAACGCGCCTACCGCGTTGTCTGCGGCAGACAGGTACAAAATAAGTGGCTCATCCTTGCGTGGTGCGGTTAGAGTTGGGAGTTGAATCAAACACTCTTTCATCTCCCGGAAAGCTTTTTCGGCCTCTACGGTCCATTGGAATTGCTCCTTTTTTAAGCAGCTCCGCAGGGTTTTGATGAAAGGGTAAGACTTAGCTGCATGGTTGGCTAAGAATCTATTCAGTGCGGCTAGCCTGCTGGCTAGTCGTTGCATTTATTTCATCGTGGAAGGCGATGGCATGCGCTCGATCGCCTGAACTTTTTCCGGGTTCACCCTGAATCCATCTTTTGTCACGATGAATCCAAGGAACTTGCCTTCTTCCATTCCAAACGAGCATTTCCCTGGGTTGAGCTTCATGTTGACGCTTCGCAGAGTTTGGAACGTTCTTTCAATATCGTTGAGCATGGTGTCTTCCTCCATGCTCATGACGACCAGGTCGTCCATATAGATTTCGACACTTTTGCTGATTTGACCGCGAAAAGTGTCATTCATCAACTTTTGATAGGTTGCGCCCGCGTTGCGCAACCCGAACGGCATTTTTGTGTAACAGTAGTTCCCGTTAGGTGTGCGGAATGTTGTTTTATCTTCGTCCTCGATTGCCATCTGTACCTGGTGGTAGCCTTTGTAACAATTGAGGAAACACTTCCATTGAAATGGTGCAAGGTTATCGACCTTTTCGTCGATATCCGGAAGTGCGAAACAATCTTTGGGGTAGGCTTTGTTGAGATCTTTATAATCGACGCACATGCGCCAGCCCCCGGTTGGTTTTTCTACCATGACTGGGTTGGATAACCAAGTATGGTATTTCACTTCCCGCAGGATGCCTGCGGAGAGCAGTTCTTGGACCTGCTCATACATCGCCTCGTTCTTTGCAGATCCAAGGTGGCGTTGGCCTTGGATCACGGGCTTGATACCTGGCATGGTATTCATGAAATGCTGTGCAATTTCACGGGGTACCCCTGTCATGTATGCGGGTGTCCACGCAAAAATATCCTGGTTCCTGAAGAGGAGCTGCTTCAGGCGCGCTCTGCTGATGGGGGACAAGGCATGGCCCAACGTGACTGTTTGTTCTGGGTGTCTTGCGTTAAGAACCCATTTTTCTGGTTGAGTATTGGGGGTCGGCCTTGCTATCTTGGTCGGACGCAGCTCGTCTGTGGACATAACTTCTCTGCGGGCGTATATTATCGCGACCCCCGTCTCGGTTGGGAAACCGATGGCAGAGTGGGGGACAGATGTGATCATGTTGAAGTCGCCCTGGGACTCCCTCCCGAGTAGCACGTCGTATTTGGAGGTATGAGGTAAAACCATGAAGTTTACCTCCTCCGTTCGTGTGTGCCTTCCGTTGGTGAGGCGCACAGGAAAGGTGATTTGGCCCAGGGGGAATACGGTTTCCCCCGCAAACCCGGCCAAAGGGTAGTCTACTGGCTGCAACCGATCCTTGTCTTCTTGATTGGTTGAAGCATTACTCGTATATAATGTCAGATGTACTGCCCGGGTCGATGAATAGTCGCTCGGTGCAGTAGTGAGCCAGGTAGCCTGTGATAACGACGACGCGCCTGTCGCGCGGTCCGCCTCGGACTTTTGGAAAGACAACTTGCTCATATTTCCAGTTATTGTCCGGTCTTCTTGCCGCCTTACGCGGCTTTCCTCGCCCTCCATTGATCATGTGGGTTGAGGCCACGTACATGGCCTTCTTACCCGTCGAGGGGCCCTCATTATGGGGGGTGATGCGCTTGGTTTGTTTTTGCGCGGCTGGCAATAGATGTTGCAGCTTCCCCTCTTTTAGGGCTCACTCAATCTCCAGTCGGAGACTGATGCAGTTGTTTGTTGTGTGGCCTGAGTCCTTGTGATACTCGCAGTAGAATGCGAGATCCTGGTTCTTCTTGGACTTCATCGGTTGGGCCGGTCGCAGGAATTGCGCGTCCGTAAGGAGGACGTCGCTTGGCGACTGGTTGATCTCGGTCCAGTTACGGTCCCGAGACTCCTTCTTCGACGCCCTGTTTTCACGTTGGGCGTTGATTGTTGCCCTTGCGTCGGGCTGGTTGTTACGCGGGACATATGGCCTGGAATCGCTGTCGCGATTCCATGTGTCCCGGTTGCGCTTGTTGTTGCGCTTGTGCTCTTGGCGGGAGGACTGCCCTTCCGCTTGGGGTTGTGCCGCTGCGACGTGCGGTTTGAGGGACCGCTGGGTCTGGGCATACGTCTTGACCGCGGCCATGACGTCTTCCCATTTCTTGGGCAAGCCTTCCTTGCCGGAGATGGTCATAACCATTTCTTCATCCTTGACGACTCGAATGAAATGCTTGCGTGCCATTTGGCCCGCAACGCCGCCTATCTCCAGGCACTCTTTGTTGTAACGGACGACAAACGACTCAAGAGATTCGTTATCTCTGCGCTAGATGTTCATGACGTCCATAGAATCACGTTCGTGACGTCGTTGCTGGCTAAAATGTGCGAGGAACTTTGCTTGCAAGTCCTCGAATGAGGCCAGTGATCCCACTGGCAAAGAATCGAACCAAGCTCTCGCCAGACCTGTGAGGGTCTGGGGGAAAAAAATGACACCAGGTGGGCTCGTCCCACCTGCCGTTGCACCCTGCGCCGGTGAAGATGTTCATGTGATCGTCCGGGTCAGACGAACGATTGTATTTCCCAATGTTTAATGGGAATTTAGTGGTGGTGACATCGGCGTGGGCAATCTCCGGGGCGAACTTGGAGTTTTCGGCCGCAGATTTCGGCCTGTAGGGTTGGCTCTGGTGGCTCTTTGCAGCGCGGGGGTATGTGGTGCGGGGATCAGTGGGAGGAACATAATTGCGTCCTCCCGGTCTGCTGCTTGTGGCGTGGGACTCCCCGCCATATGTATGGTCGTCCGGATCGGTACGACCATATCCTTCATGGTGGGACTGAGGTCCCAGCCGGTTGTGTATGCCGGAGCCGTGGTGGGCTGTGGATTGCCGCCTATTTTTGCCATGAGGGCCCAGGCGGGTATGTACTGGGCCCCTGCTGCGGGACCCGTATGAGGAATCATCCTCATTAATTGTGCGGACCTCGCAGTAAGAGGAGCCGCGGTCTTCATTCCTACTTCGGGAGGCTGGGTGTGTGGGGGCCCTGCTGTCACACGACCCGCAGGTGTGTAAGGTGCGGGAGTAGGACCGCCAGGTACCTGCGCTTCTGCGCAGGCTCTGTTGTATGCCACGGCCAGCAGAGCTTGTTGTTGGTCGTACCAGGCATGAAGATTCATGTCTGGAGGTATTACAGCAGCGTACTGTGAAAGATCGTGTCCGAACGTAAGGGATGCGCCCCCTTGCGTTGAAGTGCCAATGTGGCCAGGATTTGGGGCTGGAGGAGCGGTCCCCGTAGGCCCTGGGTTTGTGGGGTTTAGGTTATCCCCGGTAGTATTGTATAGACGATCAGACATGATCTTCGGAAAGAAACGGATGGTGTAAAAAAGTGCTAAGAGTAGCAGTGGGCGCCAATGATGAAACAATGGTTAACCGGGTGGGGTTAACTCACTGGTCTCGTTAAGTAGGGTTAATCCCTTCTTTCCGAGGATCACTGGTTGGATCGTCCGCCGGGTAATTTTCTGCACAAGGAAACAAACCGTGACTTGTAACAAGGAAGATGGGGTGGGGGTGCTCCTTGTTACCACTCTCCGGCGTGAGAATCAGTAATTTGCTTGGGAAGCAAAGTGTGATAGTAGTAGTAGTAAGGGAGTTGAGAAGAGATACCTCAAACCTGGTTTGGGATGGGTATTTATAGCCGAGGAGTGAAGGAGGGTAGTTGAGTGGCTAGTCTGACATCGCACCGCCTCCTGTAGGTGTGTCAGGCCTGTCGGTTGCGGCGATGATGCCACGTCCTGCTGTGGTGTCAGACTGTTGCACACATGTGGGCTGACAGGTGACTGTTCCCAGTGCCACTTGCACTGTGGTGTCAGACCCACTTGCCTTGTAGGCAGGATGCAGTGCCGGGCCGCATCGCTGCTTGCGGTAACTGATGTTGTTCCCGCGTTCTTGTTCTGGCCAAGACATATAAGGGATGCGGTACCGTGTCGCATCTCCGATTGGTGACTGTTACTGTTGTCCAGATCCCTTGTCGTGACAAAAATGTTCATAGGATGCGGTGCCAGGCCGCATCGCTATGCGTAACATCTGTTTTCGTACTTAAGGTAAGTCTTTTCATCCTTTGACCGATTGGATTCGACCGCTGTGTTCGCGCGTGCCCGCACGGACACGTATAAGTTCTTGCTGATGGGGGTTTTTGATAAGGGTAATGGTCACTCGCGGTCATGCTGACGCGAGGTCTGGGACCATACCCCTTCAAGTTTTCAACCCCTTTGGTTTTCATTTTTCATTTTTGACTATAAGGCCACCCGGGGTGGTCCGTTTTCGACCCCCCATCACGCGTGAAACATAACCAAACACCGCCGCCACCTACTTTTTTCATGCGTTAACTTTGTAACGCGTTAACTTTATGACGCGTTGAAAAATCAAAAAACCGACCGTTGGGCTTGATTTTTTTAAAGGTTTTTTATATAAACAAACAATATTCTTCCAAATTCAAAAAAAAATCTCGAACTCAATCCAAATAATTATCCAACTCAATCCAAACATTCTTCCAAATTTAAAAAAAAATCAATACAAAGATGGATAGTTCAAGCAAGAGAGGTTCGGGTTCTAGCAAAAGAGGTTCGGGTTCGAAGAACCGCTTAAGTCGGTTGTAATTCAACAAAAACGCGAGATTTGTGAAAGGTGGGGGTGGGAGATGCCATTTGTTTAAGTCGGTCTTTTTAGGTTTTTTTTTATTTCCAATGTTTAGTTTTTTTTTTTTTTTTTTTTGTTATTTTAGTATGTAATTAAGGTTTTATTTAAATGAATTTATAATTTTAGTGTTTTATTGTTAGTTTATAATTTAAAAAAAAATAAAAAAAGTTGTGAGTGATGGAATTACATCACTAGTGATCACCATTTCCACTAAAAAAATGTTGTGAGTGATGAAATAATGGTTGATGATATGCCGGAACTTGATTGAATGTTGTGAGTGATGGAATTTGTACGAGTGATGACCACCCCTACCCCCTAACACTGTTTCATTTTCAACTTTGCTCCCTTATACTTTTCATCTTTTAAAAAATTATAATTTTACGTTTTGGTCTAAATTTTGTGAGCAAACACGTTGCAAGGCACATGTGTCAACATCTACTTTTTTGGCGGTTTAACGACTCCCTCACAACTTGTCGGTCCTAAGCTAACTTTGTTATTTTTTTTTATGTTTTACGGTTCAGTCTAGTTTTTACGAGTTAACGCGTCGCTACGAGAGTGCGTTGTTCAACGTTTTGTCGTTTACTTTTGTTCGATTTAACAATCCTGCTGTAAAGCACACATTATCTACCTATATTAATTTATAACATGTGAATGAATAGTAATTTTATCTTTTTCTTTCTTTCTTTTCTTTCTATTTTTTTAAGTTTTAAATTTACTCAAAATAATACACATCTTCAACCAGATAGTTTTATTTTCGTATATAACAAAAAAAAAACTAAATATGTGATATAATTCTTTCAGCCGGATTAAACCGGTGCCCACCGAAAAACATCGGTAGCGCATTGGCACTACTAGAACATTTAATGGTATTCACTTACTATGGTTTTCAAACGATAGAAACCATGAGATACTTATGGACTATCCACGACTTTATTTTTTAAGTGTTATATTTCGGTTGCAATATTGATTGTTGGCACTATATCGATATCGAAATGAACCAGACCAATATCGACCAGATTCCTACTATTTACGTTATTTTTTCCCTCGCCGCGAAGCGCAGGTGTAACCCGCTAGTTTTAAATAATAGTGTTAATTATTAATCTATACTATATAATAAAAGAAACCTGTTTTGGGACACTTGTCATTCTCTCATTTAATTGATTAAAATTATTAATAATACTAATAATAATAATATTTAATCTAATCGAATACAAATAATAATAATATTTAATCTAATCTAATACAAATTCTTATTATTAATTCAATAACCTATTGTTAAACTAAAACTTCACTATATAATAAAAGAAACATGTTTTGGGACACTTGTCATTCTCTTATTTAATTGATTAAAATTATTAATAATACTAATAATAATAATAATATTTAATCTAATCTAATACAAATAATAATAATATTTAATCTAATCTAATACAAATTCTTATTATTAATTCAATAACCTATTGTTAAACTAAAACTTCAATAGAATCTTAAATCCTAGCTAAACAAGTTTCGAAATTCATAATAACATTAATATGTTAGACTAAATATATTATTGATATATATATATATATATAGGTAAAGAGTACTGTACAATATTGCTTATCGTACATTACGTACGCTACAATCTCAGCCGTCAGATCATCTTCCCGCATTTTAAAATCGCATGTTGTTTTTTTTATAACAATTTCGCATGTGATAATTTTTTATGAATTCGCATGTTTTTTTGTACCAATTTCGCATGTGATAATTTTGATGAAATAGCATGTTGTTTTTTTTATAACAATTTCGCATGCGATAAATTTTGATGAAATAGCATGTTGTTTTTTTGTACCAATTTCGCATGTGATAATTTTGATGAAATAGCATGTTGTTTTTTTTGTAACAATTTCGCATGTGGTAATTTTGATGAAATCACATGTGTATAATCTGTGTGTGTGTTACTGTTCATCTTCTTCGATTGCTGGTCGATTATTGTCAGTCTTCTTCCGTTTAACCCTTACAACTCCCAAATTAGTAGTTCTTATTATCGATATCGCACCAAAAGGAACGAAGGGAGGTTGGGGAAGAAGAATTTCAAGTTTTTGAATTTGATTTAGGGTTTGATTTTGAACTATCATCGGTCAATTACAGAGATTTATGACCTCGCAATGACGTTTTTAACCTTCCTGGTATGATTTAGATATATTAAAATGATTAATTTAATCATTTAAATTAGTTTCACCCGCGTTTGATCGATTGAAGATCGTACGCCTGAGGGCATCGCGTACATAATGTATGATAAGAGGTATTGTACATTAACCGGCCTCTCTCTCTCTCTATATATATATATATATATAAAATATTATTGATCTATATAACTAAAATTATTATCAATAATATTAATAATAGGTTTAGAATCAAATACAAAGATTCAAAAAACAAGAAGTCGTACAAAGGGTATCAAATAAACTCTGATTGACCTCATTCAACCGACATTAGAGCCGTCTTATCGAACTCTACGGCATTAATTAATATGTACGATTTGTTGGGTTACATTTATAGTGGAAGGTTCAAATGAGAAGAATTTTTTTGTAAGAAGAAAAAAGAAGAAGTTTCAACCAATAAGAATGCTTCATTTTACTTCATTTAATATTTGTATTTAATTTTAATATAAGGGTATATTGGTAAACTTAAATAAATCATTAATGTGCATTCTTCCCCTTTAATAACTAGCTAAATTAAATTTGTAACTCCTTTTTAAAATATATAGTTTTTTTCAAATTAAAAAAAAACAACATAATTTAAAGTGTAGAATAAATTACTAATTGTGTAGGATAAATCACGAGTTGTATAGGATATATTTCGAGTTGTGTAGGATAAATTTCGACTGTGTAGGATAAAATTCTATAATATGTAGGGTATATGTAGGAAAATTTTGATATGTGTAGGTTTTGTAGATTATATGTAGGATAATTAATAATCAATTGACTAATTAATTAAAGAGAGAAAAATTAATGATATGAGTTATAAATTAAATTGTATTTTACTAATATGCTCTTTCTTCTTTTTCTTCTCACATTAAATTTATTCTCAAATGAACCTTCCCCTACATTTATATTAACTCATTTATGTCAATATGGTATGTAAATATCTCTGTCTTTGTTTTGCATTTACAGGAAATATCTATATTATATAGTTTAAATTGTTCAACCCGTGTAACACACGAGGAACTAACCTAGTACTTTAATAAAAGAAACATCATATCCCCTGGTGCCCGTGAAAAAAAAAACATTTTAATAAATTTTATTATTACATATGCATTTAGAAATAATACAAGGAACCGCCCACCTAAAACACTCATACATACCCGAACCTTCTGGTGCAAACCAAAACCACCACCGCCTAAAACACTCCCAAACAAGAAAGTGATCTAAGAAAGCGAAATGGAGGATCATCAAGAGAAGAAGAAGAAGAAGAAGAAGAAAGTGATGGTGGCAATCGACCAAAGCGAATACAGCCGCTATGCACTTGAGTGGGCCCTTGAGAACCTTCACGACTCCATTGCTAACAACCACCTCCTCATTTTCACCGTTCAACCCATCTCTGACTACAGCTATCTCCAAGCCTCTGCTTATGGAGCCACTCGTACGTCTCTCCTTTTTCTCTCTTATTTTCTTAATTGATTGATTGCATGTTATGTTTTCATTAGCTCTTAGAATGATTGTTTGTTTGTTTGTTTGTTTGTTGTTTGGTACCACTAGCGTCTAATTAGGATTAATCTGATTGGAATTTTGTATGTAATTTTTTTAACACACAAAAATTCAAAATTATCAACTTATATATTATATTTAAGTATAATTTTTCAATGGATTTTGACTTAACTTAATTGTCTTTGAACAATTACCGATTTTAGATCCGACTAGGTGAATGAAATTTAATGAGTTGACTAGGTGAATGAAACTTAATTGTCTTTGAACAATTACCGATTTTACTACCAATTAGCAATTAATCGGCGATCAATCACGATTTTTACATTAATAAGTTGAGGGTTAAAATGGTTGAAGTTGCAATTTGGGTTACTTGTCGTTAGGAGTTTCCACAAAATATTAGTGTTCTTTCATGTGTTTGGTATTGATCCGGGCAAACAATATATGTGATATAACATCATAACTAGTGGTGTGCAAAAAACCGAATTAACCAAAAAAAACGAACCAAATAAAAAACCGGTGGGTCGGTTAATTGTTTTTTTGAAAAACCGAAAGTAGCGGGTCGGTTATGGTTACCAATGTTTCTACACCCACCATAACGGAACCGAACCAACATATAGTAAAATCTTTGTCGGGTTTTGGACTTTTCGCCATTTTTTAATATTTGATGCTTTTGGTTAAATGTTTGTTAAAATTTATGAGTTATGTCATATCGATTTTGTTGAATTTTGTTTGAATTTATTGTTTATGTCATATCTTTTTGTTTGAATATTCAGTAATAATCGGTATTAATATTATAGATTATGGTATTTTTTTTAATACTAAGTAATACATGAATATATACAAAAGTGCAATTACAATTTATTTCATGGTCAAATTTTTTTTTGAGTTATTTCTAGGTAGACGCAAATTCATGGCTAACCGACCCATATTCGATTAAGACGAAATGTGTTCGGTTCAATGCTTGATCAAGACATCCGGTAAGAACTAACTATAAATTAGTTTTAATTGAAAGATTTAAAGAAGTAAATGATATAAAAGTGTATGGGAGGAGTGTATTAATACGCTCAAACCCGGGAAATACACTAAGCATAAAGGTGAGGCAAGTTATATACTTGACCAAACCGTAAAAGAATAATACATCACTTATGATTAATTATGATTAAGTATGATGAGTATAAATTTCCATGTAGTGGAATGGAAATAAATTGAATAAGTTATTGATCAAACTATTGTGGACATTTTAGTTAAAGAAATGTCTGGTGCAACCGGAGGTGATACGACATCTCACCTAACTGAAGAGATGCAAGAAAAGATTTCCAAAGAAGTCGGAAAAGCTTTAGACGCTAGTCTACCACAGTTTATCGATAGACTACAAACCACGATCTTATCGGTGGTAGAAGAGAAGATAAACAAACTGAAGGAGAGTCTCACGCAAGAAAGAGACAAGGGTAAAACGAAAGCATGTCCATATAATAAGTTTATAGCATGTAAACCCCCAATTTATAATGGCGAAGTTGATCCAATCGTTTGTCAACGATGGATTAGTGATATTGAAGGGGTTTTCAAGAGAACCCATTGTGACGAGACTGACTTCGTGGCTTACGGGACCGGTCAATTAAGAGGTCAAGCGAATGATTGGTGGGACTATCTTAAAAAGGAACAAGGAATCGAGGCCACGAGAACTATGACGTGGGAGGAATTCAAAGTACCGTTCCTTAGACATCACAGCCCAAAAGTCGTGATCAACAAGATCAAAGAAGAGTTTATTCAGTTAAGGCAAAAGGGCGAGTCGATAGACAAGATTACGGGGGTGTTCTTAGAAAAGCTCAGATTCTGTGACGAGCTAGTTCAAACCGAAGAGCAAAAGATCTACTATTATTATAACATGTTAAGTGCAGAGTATCGGGAGTTTATGACTCCCTCGAAATACGGACATCTTACGGAAATCGTAAATGCCGCACGAGAAAGGGAGATCGAGTTGAAGAAACAAATAGAAAGGGGTGAAAGAAGGGCATTGGATGTGAATCCAAGCCCCACAAAGAAGCAAAGGCCAAATGAGACTCCGAAGAAAGGAAACACCAACGGGGGGTCACCTCAATGCAAGACATGTGGAAAAGCTCATCGGGGTGAGTGCTATTTCAAGAATAAACCATGTCCTACGTGTGGGAAGGTGGGTCACGTGGCTTCCAATTGCCCCGGTAAAGTGTCGGTATGCTATAAATGCTACGAACCAGGACACAAAAAGTCCGAGTGCCCGGAGTTGATTGGAAATAAAGAAACAACCGACACGAAGACCGAAGCCCCGAGATCAAAGGCAAGGTGCTTCCACATAACGGCGGCCGAGGCCAAAGTTGAACCCGATGTGGTTTCAGGTACATTTATTGTAAATTCAATTTCAGCACGAATTTTATTTGATATAGGTGCGAATAGATCCTTTGTTTCACATCGATTTATTCAACACCCTACGTTTACGTTAACAAAATTTCCTATGCCTCTAGAAGTAGAAAAATGTAATAATAAAAGTTTCATTGTTTGTGATATGTGTCGGGATTGCAAATTGAGCATTGGCGATGAAGAATACTTCGTCGATTTGATACCCATGTCGATGGGAGAATTCCAAGTGGTAATCGGGATGGATTGGTTATCTCGACACCACGCAAAAGTAATATGCTACCGTAAGGAGATACAATTAACATCTCCGAGCGGAAAACATGTTACTATCTATGGAGAAAAGAGTTGTAATCCCATAGTATGTTCGATGATGGAAGCTCGTTAGCTTGTTCAACATGGATGTAAGGCGTACCTGACTTACATACATTTTCACCGAGCATAAAAGTCTTAAATACTTCTTTGATCAAAAGGAGTTGAATATGAGACAGACATTGGCTAGAGACGGTGAAAGATTACGACTGTGAAATTCACCATCATCCGGGAAAAGCCAACGTAGTGGTAGACGCGTTAAATCGAAAAGAAGAATACTCGCCCATTCGAGTGCGCTCGATGCAATTAATAGTGACCTCGGGTTTACTTGAACGGATACGAGAGGCACAAATCGAAGCAGTAAAAGAAGAGAACGGAAAAGGGAACGAATAGTGGGCCAGCTAAAAGACTTAACGGATGGTAATAACGGATTGAAAACCTGTTCCGGTAGAATATGGGTTCCAAACACATGTGGTGTTAAAAAGCTTCTTCTTGATGAAGCTCATAAATCACGCTATTCCATTCACCGGGGAGCTACCAAGATGTACCAAGACTTGAAACAAAATTATTGGTGGCCCGGAATGAAAAGAGATATAACCAAGTATGTTGAAAAATGCTTAACTTGTTTACAAGTAAAAGCAGAACACCAAAAGCCTTACGGTAAAATTCAACCGTTAGACATTCCGGTGTGGAAATGGGAACATATCACCATGGATCTATTAACCAAACTACCGAGAACAACTCGTGGATTCGACGCCATTTGGGTGGTCGTGGATAGACTGACGAAGAGTGCTCACTTTATTCCGATTCGTGAGACATACACATCTGAGAAGATGTCGGAGGTATATACGAATGAAGTAGCTCGCCATGGAGTGCCGGTATCCATCGTGTCTGATAGAGATACTCGGTTCACTTCAAACTTTTGGCGTGATTTTCAAGAACAAATGGGTACTAAGTTGTTTGTTAGTACCGCATACCATCCTCAAACAGACGGGCAAAGCGAAAGAACGATTCAAACGCTAGAAGATATGCTACGGGCATGTATCATTGATTTTGGCGGTAGCTGGGATGTCTATCTACCACTAATTGAATTTTCGTATAACAACAATTACCATTCAACCATTGGAATGACTCCATACGAAATGCTTTATGACAGAAAATGTCGAACCCCGGTATGTTGGGGTGAAGTGGGTCCTCGTGAAATTGCCCACAAAGATGTAGTCAGAACCACTAACGAGAAAATTGATGCGGTTCGGGCTCATTTGAAAGCGGCTAAGACCGACAGAAATCTTACGCAGATAAAAGACGAAGACCAATTGAGTTTCAAGTTGGTGATAGGGTTATAACCATCAAAATCGATTAACCATAACCATCATAACCAATTATTTCGTAGCTTATCAACACACATTTAAGGAATGAAGAGAGTTAAGAGAGAGTTTGTTATTTCTGATTATATAGTTCTATATTTGACTAATAACCGACTTGCTTAACTATCTGGCTAACCAATTAACTGTTTTAACAACCCCAATCCTTATTACTGCTCAGCTCACTTATTAGTACATAACAACGTATATAAATTGGCAACTAATTTTTAGTTGCGCATTGTTTCTATTTTGCAGCTTCAGAGCTCATCAGAAATATTCAAGAAAATCAGAAGAAAGTTGCTCTTAATCTGTTGGACCAAGCCAAGGATCTCTGCAATAAATACGGGGTACACTCTTTAACTTTTATACAAATCGCAATACGATTAAACTGACGAAAACAAAGACGCGCGCGCTAACATTTATTAATTTTATGATTATGTTTCTTACACAGATAACTGCAGAGACGATGACTGAAGTTGGGGATCCTAAAGAGCTCATCTATGAAGCGGTTGAAAAGTTAAAGGTCCAGCTTCTCGTGTTGGGTAGCAGTAGTCGTGGATTTCTGAAGAGGTGAGTAATGTATTATTATTTTCATATTTTTATAATATTTTACGATTCAAGATCTTTTTCTTTTCTTTTTTTTTTTTTGAAAGCTGAAATTTGTTACGTGCATTTTTTTTAAATATATTAAACTTGATAAGAAATTACATCGAAATAGAAGGTAAACGGACAACAGGCTACGCTGCCACCCCTTTTTGAATAGCAAAACCAAGCCTTTTGAAAACTACATTCATAGATGATAGATCTCGGGGTCATGACATTACTATGCATGACCCTTTGGACTCGACTAAGCAGATCATATTAGACGGAAATTACTTTTTTTAACCATATATTGGTACTTGAAACAGGGCTTTTCTTGGTAGTGTCAGCAATCACTGCGTTCAAAACGTGAAGTGCCCGGTTCTTGTGGTAAAGAAAACTGTGTGAGTGAATCAGGCTGTGTTTTCTCGACTGTGGTGATTTAATGGTCGTCTGTTGTGCTTTGAATAAATAACATGTAGAAAAAACATCATGTAAAGTTGTAAATGAATAAAGTTGCTGCGTAGAAGTGTATTTCCTGAACGTTCGTTTTTCGGTTCTTTTTTATGGGTATTATGTTGATATTGTCTTTACATCGATTCTTTGTTTTTAGATAATTATCTTTTTTTTACGTGTCCGAAGGGTATTTTTGTCGTCGGGCATCTTTGTTTCGAAAGGCATTTTTATGACAAAACCGGTTATGTACCTGTGTGCCGTGTAAAGTAGTTTCAATATACGAGTGATCGCAAGTGTGCTGCAAAAATAACTAAATAAGAACTTACTGAAACATAATGCAGCTTAGTTTAAATTCAATATGATCCACATATATCTGATCTTTCTTTGTCAAACATTTTCGCTACAATATAAACTATGACATTATCCGAATATTCGGTTTAGGTTTGCTGCCAGTCTAACACCGCCTTGTGCTAATCGCCAGTTCACAATCGGCAAACGAGATAGAAAATAATCATCTGCAAAATAACACAATTTCATGAATCATATATCATCCCACTATAATAGTCAAACGTTGACCGATTAGTCAAACATGAATTACCTTCAAGAACTGAACCATTTGTAACTCCTTTGTATGCCCAGTTGCATGCTGCATTTATTCCTTCAGTTGCATATCTGTTCAAAGTCTTCAATGTCAAAATTTTACATTTCTTTTTAGTTATTAAATCAAGGAATATTTTTTTTTACGTTGTCGGGCAGGTTTTCTGATTTCCGCTGCAGTTCTCCCATGCTTTAACTTGATCTCCCCATACATTCTACCACAAAAAATATGAACAAAAGATTAATAGAATGCTAGAAACTTTAAAATGATTTAGTTTTAAGAATGAATACAAAGTCATCTAATACCGTTATGTTAGTCTCAATTGCGTTTGTAAGATCGTCGACATTAGATCCATAGAACCTCTCTTCCTCGGTCTCGATTATGCTATCATCCCAAACCTGTATTTGGCACATTTTATTGGTCAAAAAAAGTTGACGACGATGAATTTGTGATTTTTTAAGACTTACATGATGTAGTACTGCTTTTCGTGTGAACCAATGGACATCGATTGTGTTTCCGCCCCTGTCTGAAGTGAATCCCACGTGTAACGGCTGTAAATGTAAACCGGTCCATTTATTTAGAAAAAAATAATTAATAATGTTGTTCGTATTAAACTCGAAACATTGCAGGGGTACCTGATGAATGTCTCCCATGAAATGAGAAAGGAAGAGCAGTGCTTCTGTGAGATTATCTACAAGTCAAAGTTAAGTAAGTTATTCTTCAGCTTTAAAACAAATCAAATACAAATACCCTTATCATACAAAACGTAGGGTGAAAAGTTAAAAAAAACGCGGTTGACATTTTCGTAATTATTTACTCGTAGAGTAATTATCAAATTTACCATACAAATCATCTTGTAGGGTAATTTTGTAAAATAATCTTGTAAGGTAATTTTGATCTTGTAGAGTATCATAATTACTCTCAAATGATCTTGTATGGTAATTAGGGTAATTTTGTATAGTAATTAATTTTGAATTGTATGTTGTTTGATAAACTTGCAGAGTAATTTTAATACACTTGTAGAGTAATTTTGATAATTACCCTATAAGATCATTTTACAAAATTACCCTACAAAATCATTTGTAGAGTAATTTTAATAATTACCCTACCAGCAAATAATTACGAAAATGCCACCGAGTTTTTTTTTTTTTTCATGCCATTCATACGTTTTGTAAGATAAGGCTCTTTGTACGTGAACTTAACTCTATGTACTAAAAGGGGTTGCGGCGCAACTTTTTTCCCGTTTACCAGCCATTGTTATGTAATTTCTCTTCTTTGAATGATCTTAGATGATTTGAAAAAAAAAAAAAAAAAATTCTCTAATATAAGACATACACTCAGATGTTTGTTTGCCATAGTCAAGCAACTGTGTAGTGTAGTTCATAATTGCACCAGCCACACACCTTCCCATTACTCCATCTTCATCCTTGCAATCCCCTACATATCATTTCATTATACCCAAGTAACACTTTTAAACAAAATAAAATAAATAAATAAATAAATAAAACAAAAAAGAAAATATTGTGTATCTCTCTCTACAATGAAAATCTTACTTCTATATTGATAAGTGCAAAGATTATCAGGGGTATCAATGTAATGTAGCGGCGACGACCAATGATATCTGAACTTAACACGATCAGCCCATGAACATAAACTCGCCAAATCGCCTTTTGCGTATTCTGGTAATAAACTGTTGACCGCTTCTACCGCGGTTTGGCTCAATCTTCCTTGAGCTATTTTGCACGTTATGAAATGACCATCAACACCCCAACCACGAACCGCAACCGGTGCAACCAACACAACTAGTAGCACCAATGCAAAAGACCTAAAGGACCCCATTTGTAAAATGAAGATGGAGGTATTGTTGGGTGATTGTTATATATGATGTGGAAAGTGTGAAAGGTATGATTACAATAACAGACTTTTTTGGAATATATGCTTTTGTTTGTTATTTTTGGTTAATATGTTCACATTTGTTTACATGCTGACAAGATTATTGTTTTTGTTATGTGTTGACATCATAAAGAGGTAATTTTGGTTTTTTTTTGCAGGAAACAGGCAGAAAATGACAATATTTTTTTTGGACGATTAAAAACAAATGGAAAACATTAAACTGTTAATAATTAGTTTTTTTTTAATGAATATATAATTCATTCCAATCACCAGGGAAAATTACATAAAGATAGCAGGTAGACGAGCAACAAACTGCCGAAAATAAATGGAATCGAAGTTTTTGTCATATGATTTGTGCTTGATTCTCTAAATCTGTTTACCGAATAAAATAATCAATCCATTAAGAACTAATTATTTATCCATATACGCCCCGCTTGCGGTATGCACATATAATGTATATATGTGTGGGCACTCGGGGGGCAAAAGCAAAAGTGCACTAATTTTTAACGTTATTTTACTAATTTCGTGAAAATAACGTTAAAAGAGGGGATGGTTAATCATGCATCATGTGGTGGCGTTGATAGCCGAAAGACAAGGGGGTACATGCACCAATTGGCGCTTGTCTCAATTGCTGAGTGTTATGTGCCTTATGTCCAAGGCTTGATGCAAAACCACAATCGAGCCGGGGGTCTCATTGGAAGCAGTCTCTCTATTCCTACGGGGTAGAGGTAAGGCTGTCTACATCCCACCCTCCTCAGACCCTACCTTAGCTTTTGCTATTGGTGGGATATACTGAGTACGATGATGATGATGATGATGATGATGATGATGATATGTATTTTTAGCCGATATTTGTTTTTAATTATTTCTACTCATCAGTTTTTTTCAAATGTATTTTATTTATGAGAGCAATTATTTATTTACAAACTAATGCAGATTAATTAAAATCACTACTATGATTAAAAAATTATATATATATTAATATTTTGGTATAGTGAACTATTATTTTGATCTTTTTGCAAAAATAAATATGAAGAAATGAAGAATTCGAATGTGTACCATTTTCAAAGGATGTGATTGTTTACATGATTTTAATACATATTTAACTCCGATGAGGTATTCACATGTTATGTGCTTGTATAAAGCACGTCTAGGCGAGTTTGCGCCTCCTATAGATCTGAAAAGTAAAACCAACCATATAAACTTAACTAGGTGTCTACCCATTTTAGTGATCTATTTTTCATATATGGGATACATAATTATACATGTATTATATTTATAAATCATATTTATCATTTTAAAATCAATAGTATAAACTAACTACTTTGAAAAGAATAGTCATCTTTTTTTCACATTTGTAGGACTGCGGTATTTCTGGATATGCTGAAAGCTCTAGAAAGTATGGGTGTTTATCGAATTGAATATCGAATTTTCGAATTGCTTGAATCGAATTTTTCGAATAATTTATTTTTTTGCTTGACTTCGTATTTGATTCGAATTCGAATCAAATAGGATAAATGCAAATAAATTCGTTTTGATTCAAATTCAGTTAAAATATATAATAAATTCGTTTAAGTTATGGGCTTTGCAATGGGTTCAGTAACGGGCTATTTAACACTTATAATAAATTTAGAGATTAATTTATACTATAGCCAATAAAAGTTATATATGTATTATATATAAAAATAATAAATATGTATAATTTTAATTCGTATTCGAATCGAATTTAAAATTATAAATTCGTATTCGACTTGTTGGACTCGAATTGAATTGAATTCAAATGCTTGATAATCGAAACGAATTCTTGGTAATCGAATTGAATTAAATCGAATTTCGAATTCGAAACGAATTCTGAACACCCTAACTAGAAAGTGGAGTCAAATGGAACCGGAGATTGCATCAAAAGTTAGAAACCCCATTTTTATTGCACTTGTTTTTTTATTTTGTCGTTTCGGTGTGAACTTCATTTCCGCAAGGGTTTTAAAGTCTCCTCAACATGATGTGTTTCATATTTTATTTTTAAAGTTTATTTAGATGATTCTGTTGTGTCGTGTAAAATTTGTGTAGTGTCAACTCACAAATATTTGTGGCGTTTCTGGTTTTATGTCTAACACGAGCGTCATGTTCGGGTTTTTGTCGGGTTGGACCTGTGGACACAACCCATTTATTTATGCTTGAATAGTGTTTCACAGTGTAAATTCGTATATAAGTGTACCCTATAAAAATTCACTTGGCGTAATCTGATATCGAGTTAAAAATCACCTAAAAAGTCTAAACAGTATTACATTCATATTTCACATCAATACCTTCGTGATTTTGTGTTGAACAATTCATCAAGACAAAATGGCATGAATGAATTTTGTTACTAGTTATGTTCATAAATCCAAACAGAAAAAAATAGACTATAACATCCTTTTAAATGTCAACATATTTGTTTTATGAATTACACCAAACACCTTTTGACATCAATTGTCATGTCAATGTATTTGCTATGGAAATTCACAGACCCGGGCCCTTCTATTCCTAGCTTGAGCCCATCAGCTTGTGTCTTGAGCCCAACAACAACACGTACCCTGCTACAAGCCCATTCCATCTGCTTCTAGTCCATTCCGTTTAGCTCCAAGACCAGCCCATTTTCCATTGCTTATTACATAGACAAAAAAAAAACCAATATTAATCAACAAAATATGTAATAGCTTAAGATATTAAATTGTGATATTATGTTATACTTTTAACAGGATCGTACCTCGATAGTAACGTTAAAATAATCGTGAGTCGGACATCTCATATCCAACATATAGATGGGTGGTCTTACAAGCATTTGAGTTGCCAAACAAATTCGCAAAAGAAGTATGCATGAATGACCCTACTCAAGCTCATCAGCTTTTCTATACAAAAGAACTTTGTAGTAAAAAATGTATCAAAGCAAGCACTCTTATTAACAGAACACGATGATGCCGATGAAGAAAAGACGGTTCAAGAAATACAAACAGTGCCAATAGACATCACACATGACGTAGAAAGCATTGTGGTTGAAGTAGAACTTTTATTTTGTCTGCCTTCCATAATTTTTTTTTTTTTTTTTTTTTTACTCTTCAATATCATTCCACACGAAAAAGCACCTCTAGGCGCGAGACGAGGGGTACAAGCTTCAAGTGCTAGAAACCAGTCGACGTAAACGTGGCATGTGACTCCTAGTGCTTCTATCCTAGGCGCGCTTGTGTACATATCACCTGATGCTTTTCTCGCTCATTGGGCCAGTGGTTTAGCCATTTAGGGTTCTTTAAATCGAATTATTGTTTAGCTTTTTCTTGAAAAAAAATAATTAATAAACATAAACGATGGTTTTGTGGAATCCTGTTAGATGACTTAAATGTGAATTGTATTAAAGTTTATTCTTGAGAGTTAAAAGACGTAAATACTGAAAATTACACGTTCAAATACTTTGGTTAAATGGGCGTTGGTTACGGGACAAACCATATTTATCCTAGAAACCATGAAAACAAATCCTAAAACTTAAAAAAGGTTAAATTAGCACATACCAAAACAACACGTACAAAAAACGTAGCACTTTTGAGTTATATTAGCACATGAAAATTAATCAAAATGGGAAGAAGAAGAAGACGACACATGATTGTACTTATTAGAAAGATACAAGATGGGAAGAAGAAGAAAACACATGAAGGAAGAACATAGTTATTAACTCATCATGTTAAGGACACATTAGACTAAAGGGTATGGAGAGGATGGGCTTGGAGGGGATGAGCCGCCACGTCAGCACCACGTCACCGGCTCGTGTGGGATGGGCCTCCTTCATATTTGAGGGGGATGGAGGATCAGGCTACCCCACCTTATTATTTTATAATTTTCTAACTTTTAATTTATTAACTTAATAAAAAATTTATAAAAGTTAAAAAATACAACATAAAACAACATAAATAAAGTCACTTCATAACATAAAAAAAAATTACATTTCCTAAAAAAAAAAAAAAAACATTACCGAAAAAAAAAATTACATTTCCTAAAAATAAAAAAACAACCTACGACGTCCATTTTTTCTTCATCTCTTCTTTCATCCTCCGATAAACCTCGCGTTCATCCTCCGGAACCGAGTCGAGATCCAACCTCATGATCCTAAAATCCTCCGCTCGAGCATAGTCGGCCGACACAGTTTTCTTGTGAGTGTATTTTTCGGCCGCGAACTCTTTGAACGAACGGAATTCGTTTATCAACTCGTCCATTTTCGCCGATGCCTTCGGGCCGCCCCCTCCACCCGAGCCGCCCCCTCCACTCGAGCCGGTCCCTTTGCGCTTTCCGGCCGCCTCTTTTTTTGCTTTGTCCCTCCCGGTGGGACGTTCCGACTCGTGAATGGGCAACACGTCCTCGTCATCTTCCGGGTCGTCGTTTATGTCGATTTGACAACGACCGGTGGAGCCTCCCGCACTATAACTTCCGGACTCGGAAGTTTTAGTCCGTTTGGCGGTTGCTACCTCATTTGGAATCGGCTTCCATTTTTGTTCTTTCCTTACTACGTTCCATGCTCGGAAGTGCGGGAAAGGCTTTGCATTTTGAGAGTCCCACTTAGCGATAGCAAGGTTAAGAATGTCCGTCTCGTTACTCCCGCTAGGAGGACAAGTGTAAATTTGGTTATAAATTGCGTTAAAGTTATTGATGATCTTGCTCATTTTACGCCACTTGCCCGAGACGGCTTCTACATCACGATCCGAGCTATGCTCCATAATCTCATGAAATTTAGCCGTTGCCTTCTTCCAAAAACTATCACCCGTTTGATTGTTTCCTAAATTTTAAAAAATAATGCATTAGTAAAAATAAAAATTTAAAACTTTTAAAATTTAAATTAAAAATTTAAACTTTGGTTCATACCGACTATCGGGTTAGTAGAGGACTTAGAAAACGCCATTGCTAGCGCCTCCTCCTCTACTTTCGTCCAATGTCTCCCCGGTTTTCTCGAACCGCTTTTTGGCGCGGTTTCGGGTACGTTTTCAACCTTCTTCCCCTTCCCCTTGTTTTTTTTTCGGTTGAGCTCTTGCGGTGGCGATTCGGGGACGACTTCTTCATCATCATCATCATCGTCAAGTTGAACCGGTTGGGAAGTTGGCGGTTGCGATTGGAGTTGTTCAAACGAGTTGCGTTGCATGATTTGTTGTAGCGCTTGGTATTGTTGGAGTTGTTGAACTTGAGACATTTGTGAGAATGCGTTGGGTGTTTGTTGGAAACCCGAAAAAGGAAATTGCGGAGCCCCCCACGATTGATCCATACTCGGAGTGTAAGCGGGGGTCGAAAAAAAGTTAGGTTGGTTCGGGTTGTAATTATTCGGGTTGGGGTTGTTTGGGTTGGGATTGTTTGGGTTGAAAGGATGCATGATTAGAGAAAAAGGTATAAAAAATATGGAGTGTTTTTTTATAAAAAAGGAAGAGAATTGGAGAAGAATGGAAGTAGAATAGGATAGAATTGTATAAAAATGGATGAGATAGAGGGTATTTAAATTGAAAAATGATTTTTTTTTTTTTTTAAGAAAAGTGCCGTTACAAACGGCTAGATTTTTGAAGTGGGGCCACGTCTCATTCGGCGGAGGGGAGCCGTTTGGGCCGAGCCGACCCTCAGGGGGCGGTGTGGGGGACCGGCGCCGGGCCTAGCCGGCCCCCATACCCTTTAGTCTTATAAAGTGACTGCCACATCCCTTTCACTCTGTTATGGTTTCACTAGTTTTCAGTGCACCAAAATCATTTTTTAATCATTATTTACTTATTTACATAATTTTTGTATTAACTAAGTTAGATAAATAAAATAAAATGTGCAATTAATTAGAAAAAGACACTAATTTAAAAACAAAAGTTCAATTAAATTTAAAATTTTAAAAAAATAATATAGAAGTCCAATAAAATTGAAAAAACAAACTAATCCATCTCTTCTAAAAACCGTTGGCGAATGCTGTCTTTTTTCTTTTCAATAATTTGTTTGTCCAACTTCGACATACCGTTGGTGTTCATCCCAAGAACCGTAAGATCACAGGCACCGGTCTTTCTCGTTCCTTGAGGGCTAACAACTTTTTGGTATTCTCATCGAAACTATCAACTTGGACTTGGATGTCGAGATTGGTTTAAAAAGAACCAGCACCTTCATTTCTTGTTTGTGCATGATCTCCCAACGGACAAGTCGGTTCATCTTGAGCATCCAATTCATCTTGAAGCTCAAACTCATCATCCGTGTCGTCTAAATTCAAATGTGACTGCACATCCGAAGCGGCTTAAGGGAATGCTATGTCACTGGTCGATGTGCTCTTCGACCTTATGGACCATGCGACCCGCACACCCATTAGCGGGACGAGTGCTACTTGGTCATTTTACTTAAGACTTAGCCATGGTTTCCCGTTGTAAACGCATAGAGATTATCTTGACTGTAGAATTTATGTGTCCCTATTAGAAAATATACACTATTAGCTCCGCTTTATCTACCATGGTTTTGGTTGGAGAGTAGGGATGACAATAAAACTTGAACCTGACGGGTATACCCAAAACCCGAAATATATGGGATGAGTATACCCAAAACCCGAAATATACGGGACGAGTATACCCGAAACCCGACGGGTATGGGTTGTGTATGGGATTAGTTTTAAAAATCGTGAAATACTTTGCGTACACGCTTCCAAAAATCGGTTCCTCTTGATGATCAGCTATTATATACGGAAAATAATATAAATATATGTAAATATGTAATATTATACACATATTTAAAAATGAAAGATAATATAAATATATTAAATTCAGTTCGTCCCGGATGTCCACTCACATACGAGCAAAACCTAGCTCTACCTCACCCGACCATCACTCACAAGTTTTTTCAACGAGCTCGGCTTCAGCTATCTTTTTTATGCTTTCTTTTTTTTTTTTTGAGGGGCCCGTTTGTGTTAGTTGTACAAAGTCCAGTTGAGTTTCCGGTGTACCCATTTGTGAATTTTGGGTGTTTTGGGCGTAATGTTGATAAAAATTGTCCGCTTGTGCATCCGTGTTCAGATTTAGGCGTCGTCGGCATATATAAACAAGTGAAGAGGCTAGAGGGAAGAGGTAAGTGTAGGGTTATGTGCTCGGGGATTCGGTGAGCTTCGGTTTTGGTTATAGGGGTTATTCGGGTCAATGTTGCTCCAAGGAAACATATTGGTTTGTTTAGAAAGTTTATAAAAGATTTAGAGAGAAGAGTTTAGAGGGTTAGAGACTTGATAGTGAGGGTCAGTTTTGGTCCTTTATTTTTTTCCTTTTAGTATTTAACCTAAATCTAACTAAATAATTTTTGTAAATTTTCCTAACTATATTTCAATAAAAAAATAAATAAATCGAACACATGTCGATAGCTTTTTCGACATAATACGATCAAACAACATGGGTACCAATATTATCGGAACAATACCGATATTAATTTTTATGGTTTTTTTATTGATGTAAAACACATGCAGAAATCTTTTTGAGTGGATGCCACGTGGCACCCTACGATTGGTCGGCTGCGCAGCCCGGCTAATCAAAGCTAAGCAATGTTTTTATGAAAACATGAGCCTTTGCCCTTTATTGATGTGTGCGCTTTCATCTCTTGAATCTATAGTCTCTGGCGCATCGCACTTTTAGTTACGCATGTTATGTTTCAAACTTAGGTTTATAAAGTTAGACGTGGCACGTGTGGGTTATCAGTATCTACTATCTAGAAGATGCATAATTGATCTAGTTTAGTTTAGCACACAATGTGGGGTTGTATATTTGTGATGTAGAATATTAATATCAATATATTGATATTTTTCGTAGTAAATGCGACGTGATGTTGAGCCAATACGGTATTTCTAGCTCAAAACTTTATCAAAATGCGACGTGATGTTGAGCCAATACGGTATTTCTAGCTCAAAACTTTATCAAAATGCGATGTGATGTTGAGCCAATACGGTATCTAGCTCAAAACTTTATCAAGACAGCTTATCATGCTAGTTGTAAACAGCCAAAAATGTCACTTGGACATTACATGCTGGAATCTTTGGTACTTGTCTTTTGTTTGCACATCAATTTCAAAGTTCCGTGAACCTCTTTTAAGTTGCTTGCCCATGGCTTTATAGTCTAGTGGCATCTTGGTGGTGGGATAAAGCTTTGGGACCAAAAGGTCCTGGGTTCGATTCTCACAAAGGGGGTTTTTCCCATGTTTATTGGGTTTCCTCCTGAATTGGTGTATAAGCATTATGCCTAGTGGAGAGGTTCCGCTGGTGGCACGATGATACTCCAGTGGTCCGTCAGTGATCCAAATTTGCCGTTCAAAAAAAAAAAAAAAGTTGATTGCTATATCATCATCTATCACACATCATGATCAAGACATAAAATGCTCAAAAATTTAACCTGGCCTTGATGCTGTCCAAGACGACTCATGATGCTTATTTTTCTTTTAACTTTATTATCGGATTGAACTTTGATGTAAGGTAACCCACCTCCCCCCCCCGGGACTTTTAAATTGTGAGGTTACAATAAAAAAAATTTGCATTCACTTCAACTACTCTTGGATGACAATTTCGAGTCATATAGCAGATCCCCTAAACCCATCATAATTATGCATATATAGTTCAGAATTTATTTTCTTGTTTTCTCCTAATATTTGATATTTTATCAAGTTTTGGTTATTATATAAAAGATATATCTCAAAATAATATGTTTCTTGGATCGTGACATGAGATTTGACACCAATTTTTTTTTTGAACGGCAAATTTGGATCACTGACGGACAACTGGAGTATCATCGTGCCACCAGCGGTACCACCCGATCATATCCATCTCTACTAGGCATAATGCCTATACACCAATTCAGGAAGAATCCCAATAAATATGGGAAAAACCCCCTTGTGGGACTCGAACCCAGGACCTATTGATCCCAAAGCCTTATCTCACCCTCAAGATGCCACTAGGCTATAAAGACATATGGTTCCAAAATTGTATCTTAGACCGAGTCCAAATTCGTAAATCGGTGGAGCATATACCCTTTTTGACATGTGATAGAAGATGGGCCCATAGGTCTGGCCCATGTAAAAGTATCATATATAATGTGTTGAAAATTGAAATGGTAAAAGCCCACGTGGTGTCTTTGCCACCATAAATCGGTAAATGCAAGTTTTGAAGAAAAAAAAAAAAAAGTAAATTACTATTTTGATAGGTTTAGCCACTTTAACCCTTTCAACCTAAAAATAATTTTTTTGACATATTGGACACTAAGGTTGCATTTTATAACAGTTTTGATCTCTAATACTAATTTTGTTATTTTTTTGCAGTTAAGTGTAAGGGTAATTGGGTCATTACATACCTAGGGGTTGTTTTTGATAATTACAAAAGTCTTTCAATATTTAAGAGATTATTAATGCAATTACTTAAGTTTTTTATTATTTCTTTGTTTTCATGATTATTATTTAATAAAATATGTTTTAAATATACAAATAAATATGTATTTGCTTTAACCGTTTGTTTTTATAAACGTCGGTTTTAAAATCATTTGTTTTTTTAACATTTTTTAAATCCTTCTATCGTTTTTAAAATTGTTCATTTTTAAACCGTTTGTTTTTTAAAGTCGTTCTTTTTAAAGTTTTTTTTAACATTTCATTTTATATTGTTCTTTTTAAAATCGTTTGTCTTTTAAACGTTTTTAAATAATTCGCTTTTTTAAGTCGTTCATTTTAAAATTAAAAAAAAAACACGTATATCAAAAATAAAAGAAATGAAAGATTTGAAAAAAAGATGAACTATTTTAATAAAAAGTTTGCAAAATATTGTTCATTTTTCACATTTTTAGATTGGTTTATATTTTTTCAATCATCCATTTATTTGGATTGCTCGTACGTTCAAAATTCATTATTTTTTAACCTTTTTGTTTATTAAATTCGTGCACTTTTTAAAACCTTACACTTGTTAACTTATTTTTTAAGGTTTTGTTTTTTTATAAACAACGTTTTTAAAGTTCTTTTTCTCTAACCGCTATAAATAAATTGAATACAAATTTTCAAAAATGAACGATTTCAAAAACGGTTCTAAAACAAACGATTTTAAAAAGAATAGTATAATATGAACTATTTAAAAAAAAACTTTAAAAGACAAACGATTTTTAAAAGAACGATTAAAAAAAACAAGTGGTTTAAAAAGGAGAAATTTTAAGAACGATAGACGGTTTTAAAAAAAGTTAAAAAACAAATGATTTTAAAAAAAGAACTTTATAAAAAAACAACATAGTTAGTTGTAAATTTTAAACGACCTTTGTTAAAAAAATAATCGTGAAAAAAACGAAATAATACCACTCCTAAGATGTCACTGTGCTATAATTTTAGTTTCATAATAGTTCTATTTAGAGTAAATTACTTTTTGAGTACCTGTGTTTTATGAGTTTTAACTAGTTGAGCCCAAAAGCAAAATGTTTAACGATCTGAGTCCTCATAAGCATTTTCTTTAACCATTTGAGTCCAAATTTCTAACCCAGTTAGAATTTTGTTGTTTTATTTTGTTAAATGATCAAATTACCCTTATAATTAAAAAATAAAAATAAATAAACGACTTGTTCTTCATCAGGCACACCCATCTCTTTCTCTCTCTTTAAAGTCTGCACCCTTCATCTCTCTCATATTTCTTTCCCTCTCTCATCTTTCATCAGGCACACCCATCTTCCTCCACCACCGTCACCACCACAGCCACAACCACCTCTACCTCCGTCACCAACCACCACCTCAACCACAAACCTCCAACAGAACCACCGTCGCCGTTCATCTTCACCGACGTTCATCTTCACCGCCGTTCATCTCTGTCGTAAATCTCTCTCTTAACTATTTCTCTCTCTAGATTTTCCTGATAGAAGTGTGAAAGTGTGTGGGAGTTTTCTGGAAGAAGAAAAGGTAAGAAATGGAAGAGTTAAAGAAAGACCAGAGAGAGTGAAGGGTGAAGAAAGAGAGAGAGTTTTTTTATTTTTTAAATATAAGGGTATTTTGGTCATTTAACAATACTTAACCAAAAAATTTTAACAGTGTTAGAAATTTGGACTCAAATGGTTAAAGAAAATGCTTATGGGGACTCAGGTCGTTAAACTTTTTGCTTTTGGACTCAAGTGGTTAAAACACATAAAACACAGGGACTCAAAAAGTAATTTACCCTTATAATGCTTGAAACTTTCTGGGTGACCAAGATAAATAAAATAAAAAATAGTTATGAAACTTAGTTAGCATCTGAAGTTGTTCTTTTTCTTTCTTTATTTCTTCTTATATGCATGTAAATTCAATATTTGGTTTATAGAAATTCAATGTGAATTAGTTATACATTACTGAAACTAAGCATACATCATTACCTCCTCAAATTTCATGGATTAGAAAAAACATCTGATAGCTAACTTTGAGCAAACAAGTATAATAACAGTGTATTAGATGAATATTTATGACTATTGTTATAAGTGTGATACGTTGAAATAGTTTTTTATAAGTATATTAGATGATCATCCATATATTGTTTTCGATTTAGATTTATTTTATTTTAAACTTGCACTATGTCAATAGGTGAAGGGTATGGTCCCAAATAGTATGTGCTTGCGCGCATACGTGAGACCATACCACTCTCGTGACCTGACCTCGTCATCCAGAATGATCTAGAAGGACGAGAGACACACCTGGAGACAAAGGTGAGTCATCATTGACGGCGACAAAAATAATATTTTCGACGGATAAGGGAAAGGACACCATGTGGCACAAATCATCAGATGTCAGAACCTGTCACAAGATCTTCAAAGGACAGCCAGGAATAATCCGACAGAAAGTACTAAAGGACGTTGAGGTAGAACGAATAACCGTGCGCCACGTCAGCCCTAGTACAGAATAAGGGCCTCGTCACGTCATAGAGGACAGAGTGGATTTCCCCACGATTAGGCAGTTGGCGAATGACCAGTTGGCGCCTCCCTCTCCTACACAAATCTTCGGCTATAAATAGAGGGCTTCACCTCCAGGTTTAAGGATCGCTTCTCTTACTCTCTCACTCCATACACGCACTTTTATTTCTCAAAGTGAATATTTATTCTCACGCTAATGAGAACCTCCAACCTCTCCTCCTTGTAACAAGTTCACCGGTGTTGCCTTCGTTTTGCAGGATCCCTGAACAAGAATTAAGCAGTTTTGTAAGAAAAGAATAGAGATTGACCTCCGTTATGAGACGAACCGAATGAGTCCAACATGCAGTTGAAAGTGTTTCTTGTCTCAAATTATTCGTGTCTTGGTGAATTGTATCTATATCATAAATTGAATGTTGGTGGCATTTATGCGGGAAACGATGTTTCTTAAGGCCAGTGGGTATGGTGATGGTCCTCCAAGGGAGGATGATCCGCCACGTAGGCACCACGTCATAGTCCTCCCAAGGATGGTCCATCCCCCAAAACTAGAGGGTATGGGATGATGGTCCTAGTCATAGTCCTCCCCACCACTTTTATGTTTTTTTATTTTTTTTAATCTTCTACTTTTTTTAACATTTAACAAATAAACTAAAAAAATATTTTCATTAATATTAAAAAACATTACATAAACTTAAAAAAAATAAATTAAAAAAAAACATAAACTTAAAAAAAATAAACTTAAAAAAAAACATAAACTTAAATCCTAATATATTAAAATAAGCTACTAGTCTTCGTCTTCCATGTCATGGTCGGGTTCGTTTTGAGCGTTGTTCCAAATGTACTCCACCAAGTCCGTTTGTAGGTTATGATGTGTGTACTCGTTACGTAGAGCGAACATGTTCAAATCTTGTTGTTCCCCACTAACTGGAACAGAATTTCCAGTAGACGCGTTTTCGTCGTACTCGCATATCGCTCTACCTTCGTCTTCAATGACCATGTTATGAAGGACGATACAAGCGTGCATAATGTGTCGTAACCTCTTTGGTGTTTGCGAACGTGCTGGATGTTCAATGATTTGCCATTTTTTTTGTAGAACACCAAAAGCCCGTTCAATATCTTTTCTCGCACCTTCTTGATACTTCGCAAACTTTTTTTCTTTTTTCGTCTGTCGGGTGCGGAATAGTTTTAACGATTGTCGAGTATGTTGGGTATATTCCATCGGCTAGGTAGTAACCTCGCCTGTATTCCACCCCCGAAACCGTAAAGCTTGTGTCTGGACCTGTACCCGCCACTACATCCTCAAATATCTGTGACTGGTATATGATGTTAAGGTCATTGAGCGAACCAGGTAGACCAAAAAAAGCATGCCAGATCCAGAGATCCTGTGACGCAACAGCCTCTAGAATAATAGTCGGGTGTCCATGATCTCCCCTAGTATACTGACCTTGCCAGACAACTGGGCAGTTCTGCCACGGCCAGTGCATGCAATCAATGCTCCCGAGCATTCCTGGGAAACCATGTCTCTGTTCGTGTGCTTGATATAAGTTTTGAACGTCGTTTGCGTTCGGTTTCCGCAGGTAACGCTTGCTATACAATTTGACAACCCATTCACAAAACTTGTGCAAACATAGACGTGCGGTTCTTTCAGACATCCTTATATACTCGTCTAATGCATCGGGTGCGTAACCGTATGCCAATTGACAAATGGCCGACGTACATTTTTGTAAATTACTGAAATCCCTTTGCCCCCTAGCGTCGTTTCGCAGTGTAAAAAACGGCTCAGACTGTACCATGTCGCCTGCAATACGTAAAAATAGTCGACGACTCATGCGGAACCGACGTCGAAAAATCTCGGCTGGGTACACGGGTTCGTCGGCAAAATAATCGGCTACTAGTTTAGCGTGGGCGGCTATAAATTTAAAACGAAACATAAATGAAATTAATTATAAAATACATTTTCAAATCTATATAAAACATAAGGAAAAAAATACTAAAATACCTTCTTGGTCTCGGTTTAATTTTGCTCGTCTAGTTAGCTGTTGGGACGACGCTTCATCACCCGCCCCATGAAGACCTGAGCAGCGTTCAAAATCATTTTGTGCATAATAGTATCCTCTTTCGAAGATGATGAATACCATGTAGACGAAGATGATGAAGAGATGGAAGAAATTGAAGAAATGGAAGAAGGTGAAGCCATGATAATTTTTTAGAGAGAGATGGGGTGGTAGCGGGTAAAAAATGGTATAAAAAATGATGAGTTTTATAAAAAGGGAAGAGGGGTTATAAAATGTGAGAGAGATATGAGATTGTAGTGGGTGAAAAGTTGTGAAAAAATGGTTAAAGAGGTGAGTATTTATAGAAATGGAAGTGAATTTGGTGAATTTTTGAATTATAGCCGTTATTTAATTAATATAAATTCTGAAATTTATTTTTTTTAAACGGTCATATGCAATGGTCCCCACTTGTTTTTTGTCATTTTGTGCGCGTCGAGAACGTCGAGTTTGTGCCGTTTAGGACGGGACGGGGGGGGGGGGGGGGGGGGGCAGCACGGTGTAGCCACTGGCGACGATCCAAGACGGTAGGGGGACGTCCCCCATACCGTGTAGCCTAATAAATTACACACATCAACCAAACTTTTTATATTAAAACGGAATTGATGTTTCTTAATTTTAAGATTAGCTTGAATATATTTCTAACAACTACTTTTTTTTATATTTCAACATATATTCTATATGTCTAAGAAAAGGGGAACTCTAAAATCAAAACAAAAGTTAAATAGGATAGTGAGCGAATAATGTAGCCCACGTATTTATTTATATATTTCAGAACACCAAACTTATATATATTTCAGAACACCAAACTTATATTAATAATGATTATACATATTAATTTAAAGAGACCATGAACAGTGTTTCTTATTTTTTAATATATTTTTTTAGATTTTTATTATTATATTATTTTATTAGTTTAATTAATTTAAATATATATTTTTATATAACTTTTAAGATACGATTAAATTATCAGTTATCAAACAAGAAATCATAAAAATGAATGTATACTGGTACTGATGTTGTTCAGTATGGTATGATAGCGACACAATATCCGTTTAAAAAATATACATCGTCATCATAATGTTGAAATAAAAAGAGGGGAACAATTGTTTTTGATTTTTTTCAATGTTGTTTTTTCTAAGGTTTTATTATTTTATTGGTTTATTACTTTAATTGATTTAAGTATATTTTGTTCTCACATATAACTTTTAAGATACGATCAAAGTACCCGTTATCAAACAGGAAACAATAAAACGGAATGTATACGGGTACCGATGATGTTCAGTACACTATGGTAGCGATACAGTATCAGTTTATTATTGAAAGCAAAAAAACTAAAAAAAATAAAAAAATATTGGTCCCGATACAAATATTGTTTAATTGCTTTCGATTGGGCTTGGTACGATAGTGGCAGAATATCCATTATCAAAAAAAATTCGTAATGTTGAAATAAAATAAACATAAAATGCAAGCGAACCAGACAAATATCAACTGAACAACATATATAGGTACCATACCAATATGTGTTTTTTTTGTTTTCGATCGATGTAGTGCTTTCTCTTTCAATTGCTATATTGAGTGCAGGTACTGTAACGAACCAAATTGATACCGATTTAATCCCCGTCGCGAAGCGCGGGGGAATATCACTAGTATATATTAATACAAATTAATTCAAATTATACATATTAAAACAAACTAACGATGAATAGTAAAATATTATTTGTTTATTATTCTTATATTTTATTATATTAGTTTATTTTATGCATATATTGTTTTTATATCATAACTTTTAAGATATTATAATTTATAATACTTCGAGTATACCGTTGCGACGTGTTGTCTACTTCTCGATAAACAAAGTATTGTAATTGAGTTGTGAGTCGTAACGTACATGTAATCAAAGTACAAACGTACATGTTATCAAAGCTATCTGTTTTATACCGATGTTATACAGTCGAGATCACCAGAGCATCAATGTTGCTAAGACATTATCTTAAATATTATATGAGAAAACTTAAAATAATAAAATAAGGAAACAATAAAATAATAACTTAAAGTAATAAAATAATAAAACAATAGAAACTTAAAAAACTATAATATTAAAAAAATCTTGAACTCTTGTTCATCACCAGTTCCTATTAATATGTATAATTCATATTGATATTATTTTGGTCATATCGTGACTTTATTTTTTGGGTTTTATCTTTCGCTTGATATATCGAATGGCGATACCGTATCGATGTCGTAATGAATCGAACCCATATCGAATGATACCCGCCGCAACGTGCGGGGGAATTTAACTAGTTCAAATTAATACAAACTTGGCATGAATAGTATTTTACCAAGATTTTATTAATATTCTTTTTCTTTCCTTAGATAATAATATTTTGTTTAAGCCAATAAGATATTTTGTTTTTTAAATAACATTTTTTATTCTTAATAAGATTTTTTTAATATTCTTTTTCTTTCCTTAATTAATAATATTTTGTTTAAGCCAATAAGAAATTTTGTTTTAAATAACATTTTTTATTCTTAATAATATTTTACTTGATGATATAGTTGATAATATTTTTTTAATTGATATTCATCTAATAATTTGCGCTCATGAACTTTTTTGAAATCTAAATACGTAGTTGTGTTTATAAGAAAAAAACTTTCCATGAGTATTCAAAAAAAGAAACTTTCAACGATAGAAAATAAAGATTGTGGAAGTTGATTTCAAGATTTTATATGAAAAAACTATTCGAAACTTTATGTTTCTTTTAGATTTTGTTCGTGTGATTTGTTCATATGAAATTGTTAAACAGTTCCTTCTGTCAAAGAATTTGTGTGTGTTAACGAGAAATATGTAAATAGTATGATTTTTAATAATGTTGAGTTGAAATGGTGAAGTAGATGCGAATGATCTTAGAAAAGGCAACAACAGAATATGTAAATAATTATCCAATAAGTTTATTAGGTGTAAATTAGTAATTTCATAAGAACAATTTTAGTGAAATAGGTAAATATGTAATATATATGGTTTAGGAGGGGGAATATGTAATTGATTTTAATGATTAGGTAAATATGTAATAAAGCATTTTAATAAGGGAATGACCCTAATATTTACTTCATCATATAGTTGATAATACTTTTTTATTGATATTTATCTAATAATTTGTGCTCATAAACTTTTTTGAAATCTAGATACGTAGTTGTGCTTTTTTTGTATTACTTGACATTCTGATATAGATTTTGTGTGAACAAGTACTGTGATTAACCGAATCAATTCTTAACGAAAATGGTACCCATTACGAGTTTATGGTTTTTGATCGATGTAAATCAATTGATATCTTTTGTACATGCAACTGGTTTCTTTTTTGGCCTCTCTCTTTTGATAGATATAGCGATTGTTGGTACAATAACGAACCAAATCGCTACCGACTGAGGTTCCGCCGCATAGCGCGGGGAAACACACTAGTTTTAAATAATAGTATTGTTTATGACGGGACAAGAAAAAGGTTAATTACCCTTTTAGGATGGAGAAATATATATTTTAAATAAATTTTCATACTTTAGCCTATGGGGTATGGGGCTTGGGGCTTGGGTTGGGGCTTGGGTTGGGGGAAAACGCCCAAGCCACCACCCCGGGTGGGCTTGGGTTTGGGCGTGGCCCTTGGGGCTTGGGTTTCAAGCCGGGCGTGGTGCGGGGGAGCAAACTGACATGGCGGGCTGTAAATGGCCCATTCAAACTAGCCGTTGGGGGCTACTTTTTTTTTTAATTCCTTTATAAATACC
The DNA here is from genome assembly GCA_030545235.1 of Helianthus tuberosus. Taxonomy (NCBI): domain Eukaryota; kingdom Viridiplantae; phylum Streptophyta; class Magnoliopsida; order Asterales; family Asteraceae; genus Helianthus; species Helianthus tuberosus. Next base: position 175,932,438 of record CM060452.1, on the reverse strand, counting down.
TTGCCATATTTAACATTTTTCTCACACAATATCAAACACATAAAACACAATATTGCCATGAGTTCTTCAAGTTATAGTGAATCGTCATCATCATCTGACGTGATGTACACATGTATCATTCTTCACAACATGATTTTGGAGGATGAAGGTACAACGGTCGTTACTTACTATGATGACGATGATCACCAACCAGGTAACGTAACAGACGAAGATAAAGCGGCAAATGAATTTATGATAAAGTCAACGGATATACATCACAACCTTCGATCTGATTTGGTGGAACATGTTTCAACGATTCCTGGGTTCGAAACCGACGAAGACGACGAAGAATGATAGTTTTTTATTTTGATAATTATTTTGTATGTTTATTTTAATAATTATTTTGTATGTTTATGTAGTTTTTGGTTATAAATATAGATATATATATATATATATATTACAAAAAAAAAAAAAAAAAACTGATGTGGCTTGGCCACGCCAGCCAAGCCACGCCCACCATACCCCCTTCAAAGTGGGTTTCAGACTTGAGTTTTGAGTTTACACGTGTCAACCAATGTCCCAACTAGGGATGAGATCGGTACGATACCGGTACCGTACCGATACCGATACCGTAAATACCGTTACCGAAATTGAGGAAATGTGGATACCGATTACCGTACCGTATTTTTATATTCGGTACCGGTACGGTACCGGTATCAGTACCGGTATTTCGGTACTTTACCACATTTGTACCGCTTTGGTGTCATCCATTGTTTTACCTAAAAAAAACTTCATGTGCAACCCATCCATCCATTATTGACTAAACTAGAGTAATATACAGAGGAATGTAAACAAAAGGTAAACATATTAAGTAGTCAAAAAAATCAAAAGGTAATCATCCATGGGTTCGACTTTTAACATCCAAATTCCAACATGTCTAAGAAATCATCATAATTGATTAAAAATAACCAAACAAAAAAAAAAATTGATATTGGTTTTTGTAAAACAATGTTCAAGAAAATATAACTTCACAGTGGCATCTAAGATAATAGCAAAATAAATAAAGTCATTATTAAATTCAGTATTAATACCGGTATTTACCGCAAAATACCGGTACTGATACCGTTTTTTACCGATACCGAATTTCGAAAAATCTATTACCGATACCCGTACCGTTTATAATCAGTACGGTACGGCATCGGTACGGTACCGGTACGGTACCGGTATTTCGGTAAAAAAATCTCATCCCTAGTCCCAACCCAAGCCCCACCATACCCCACGGCCTTAGAACACCAACCTTAATACCTTATATTAATAATGATTATAATTTATAGTATTGTTTATGTCAGGACAAGAAAATTGTTAACTTCCCTTTTAAGTAGGGTGGAGAAATATATTTTAAAATATATATTCATCTTTTTAAATTAGTTTATTATGTATATAATTAAGAAGAAGAAAAAAATAGTTTTGGTAAATTTATACTTTAATAACACGTCACGAAAATATATATTATTGTTATTACAACCATAACATATAAAAGAATTAGTTCATTAAGTTATAACCGGAAAAGAAAAGGTTGTTTTCAATTTTAGGAGAAAAGCATATATTATTTTAATAAATATTCATCATCTTAGATTAGTTTATTAATATTCATTATCTTAGATTAGTTTATTAAAAAAATGTTGATGGAATGGGTTTGGAATGATGTTTAACATGTTTAAGTAATTCAACCTATAAGTATTTATGTGTTTAAATGTGTGAAATTGAATAATTACGAGAAGTTGATATTTTGTAGGTTAAATATGAAGATTGGACTCGTTTCGGGGAAAACAAATGTGGAAATGCAGATATAAGAGATGGCATGATAAAGTGCAAACGGGAAAAACAGAGTTGAAACGAAAAAGTTAGGAAGAAAATTGTTTTGGGAAGAATCTGTCAGTATTGTAGGCTACGGTTCTAGTGTGCTCTAGCGTAGCTTATGACGCCGGTCTTAGGGGTTTTAATTAAAAATACAAATTTTGGGTTTAAACATATCTCATTCATTCCAATATGAGGCACGACCTTAGGGATGATTTTTGGGGTTCTTCTTAGAGTTTGTCCAACATTTCACACCATCTAATCATCATTCCATCATCCATAAGACTATCTCCAATGCTAAGGGTGCCCTTAGGCGCCCTTAGCTGCCTAGTCAGCTGCCAAATCATGTCCTTACATATCCTTAAAAATCATAATTTTATATCCAACCCTACAAATATCCTTACATATCCTTACATTTTCCACATCATTACCTATTTTTTTATTTAAACTTGATTATCTAAATTATTAAAATGTAAATGTATTATAATTAAATGATTATATAATCAATATACGTAAATAAATAATATTTAAAATAAAAAGTAAACAATATTTAAGAAAACATATATATATAGGGAGCCGCTAAAATAGAAACCATCCCCAGTTGTAAGAACTGTGAGAACCACTCTCCAACAATCAGAATAAGGGGTATTATAGTCATTTACTCAACCTATCAAATCATCTCTCTATTAAAGTCTGATTGACAGACATAATCAGATCAGACTCTCTCTCTCTCCTACCCTCTTTTCTTCTCTGACGAACAACCCATTACCGCCGACACCCACCTCCTTCTTCACCCTTCCGCCACCAAAAGAACCATCACCACAATCTTTATTAACCTCTTTCATCGACCACCCTCTCCCACGACCTCCGCCATTAACCTCCGTCACCTGTCCCACCGACGACGGCTGACGTATACCCACCACCATCGACCTCCGATTATCTCATCGGAGAACACCCTTTACCTCCGAACGGTGACCATCATCACCACCATCGACCATTTATTCTTCATCTCCGGTTACCACCCCCCATCGAGCACCTCCTTTCTCTCTTAACTTATATACCACCGACCGAGAACCCTTATCGACCACCGATTGAACTCTGGTTAACAAACAAAGTTTTACAGTTCCTCTATTTCTCAGTATCAAGTGAGTACAGGTATGGAGTGTCGATGGCGGAGGTGGTGGGTGCTCGATGACAGTGGTGGAGTGCCGATGTCGGAGGTGGTGGGTGCTCGATGACGGTGGTGGAGTGTCGTTGTAAGAGGTGGTGGGTGCTCGATGATGGTTTGAGTTGGGTCAGTGAAGGTGGGTTTTCAATTTTGTTTTGGTTGGGTTTCTTTGATTTTTTGTTTGATGAACTTTGTGGACTATGTGGGTCTGATGAACTCTGTGGGTTTGATGGTTTGGTTTTTTGGTTGGGTTTCTTTGATTTTTTGCCTGTGTTCTTGTTTATCTGGTGATTTTGATCAGTGGACTTTTGTGGGTTTAATATGTTGGATGGGGGCGGCGATGATGAAAAAAAAAACGTCGATTTTGATGACGATGGCGCGGCAAGGACGGCGGAGGGTAGGTTTTTTAAACCTGCAACCCCTCTTTTGCAGCCTTTTGATTATCGGTTAATCTGAGCCAAACCCCGTTTTTTTTTTTCGAGATAGACTTTGTTTTGATGTTGTTGGTTTTTAACCCCCCCCCCCTAGTCGATGATGATAACGATATATCTGAGACATCTCCCGAGTTTGCGATTTCTGGGTGCGTTCGTTTTTGCGTAAAGAAGTTTTTGTAAAAAAAAAAAGTTAAACCGTAAACTTTTTAACGTAAAACGTAAAACGTAAAAAGTGTTATGTAAAACGTAAAAAGTTTCACGTAAAACGTAAAACGTAAAAAGTTATACGTAAAACGTAAAAAGTTTTACGTAAAAAGTTTTAAAAGTTTAACGTAAAACATAAAACGTAAAAATTGTAAAAATCGGCGTGTTAAAAAAACGTGTAAAAAACGGCGCGTTAAAAAAACGACGCTTGAAAAAACGGCGCGTTAAAAAAACGGCGCGTTAAAAAAATGATGCTTGAAAAAGCCGGGCGAAAAAACGGCGCGTTAAAAAAACGTAAAATGTAAAAAGTTTAACGTAAAACTTAAATTGTAAAAAGTATAAAAAAATCTTTTAAACAAAAATCTGAATTTAAAAATGCTTTTAATAAAAAAATTATGTTTAAAAAATAAAAAGTAATATAATAATACAAAAACTAATAAAAGACAATAAAGACAAAAAGACAAAATAGAGTTATTTTACTAAATTACCATTTTGATTAAAATATTAAAGACATAATAAGACAAAAATCATTTAATATTATTTTTAGTTACTTTTAATCTCATCCATTGATCTTGAAGATCTAATGGCCAGAAAGTGGTTCACTCGGTTCTTACAACTGAAGGTGGTTTTCATTTTAGCGGTCCCCTATATATATATATATATATCTTTTATAGATATATCTTTACATATCCTTACATTTTCCACATCATCACCCATTTTTTCTTTAAGTTTACTTACTTAAATTACTGAAATGGATTTAAATAATTAAATGATTAGGTAATTAATATAAGTAATATCAAAAATAAAAAGTAAATAAAAACATAAATACATGAATTAATGGAAATTGAATATGAAACTCGTTCAAAAAAATTCTCTCGTTTTAGAAGTTTAAGTTTTAAAGGTCGCTAAACTCTTAATGGTAAATAAATGTATGCCTTTATGTGAGAAGTTAGTAAAATAATTTAATTCTTCTTGAATAAATGTTGGAAAGAAAAAGTATAAAATAAAAAAAATTAGCACACTAACCAAAACAAATGAAGCCCTTGCAGAAGGATTTTTCTTTTGGATATACCAAAATCAAATGTTCTCCAATGGGCCCTTAAACAAGGATTAGTTCCAAGTCATATTGGATGGGATTATGGATCTCCCATTGGAGATAGTCTAATGCATTCCAACATCAAGATTGATGATCAATTCACAAGCATAACCGGCTAATTTTTTTTATGGTTTCCTCCAGGGCTAGGGTTTTGTAAATAGATTAACTAATTTAATTTATTTTTATGTTTGGGTTTTGCTATTTGATTTGTTTAAGTGATTGTAACTGGTTAAGTTTTATGCAAAATCTTTTTATTTATCTTTCAATTTCTGAGATTTTAGCAATTAGGATATATTTAAATCGAAAGTATACACGTAAAAAAGTTATGTGCAAAAATTAATAAATAAAAAAGGCAAATACTATTCTTTCAAAATAAATCTGACCATATTGAAAATAAGGTAGATACAACTTATTCAAACACATATCTAAGATGATCCATTATTATTACTAGCTGGGTGTCCGCGCGATGCGACGGGAGCGACACTTTGTATTGCGGTACTCGTTTCTTGTAGTTTTCTTATTCGTATAATATTTATGGTAACGTTATTGTAGTGGATATATCATATATGTCATAAGTGTTACACATATGTAAAGTTTTTTTTATAAAAATTAATAATCAAAAGACAAAAAATATTATTTTTTTATAAAAATTAATAATCAAAAGACAAAAAATAAAAGATAGGCTGTTATAATTGTAAAATATGTTTATTTTATTGGTTAAATTATAAAGTATAATTTTATTCTTTAAAGTTCATAACTTTTTTTAAATATCCACATAGTACTCATCCAATAAACTTTAAGTTTAAATTTTTTGTTTTTATAAAAATAAAAAATAGTATTTGACTCGTAAGTACGTTTTAGACCTTTAACTTAAATTGTTGAATTTCATTTTTATAAAAAAAAAAAAATAGGATGTTAAGAGTTTATATCTTTATTAACTTTATATCATACCAAGTTCAGATTTTTAGTTCCTAACTAATCTTATCTATATGAGTCTACTTTTAATTTATAATCCCTAAAAATATGCAACATAGTCTACTATGTATCTAGTCAAGTTGATAAAAAAATCTTTTGAAACTACCTAATATTATCTATAACATTATAGTTGAACTTATAATTCCTAAAAATTTGCAACACAAATTAGTATTAAAGATTGTAAATTTCTGGAGTATTTTATTTATATTACTTGTTAAAAATGTTTATAAAAGAATTATTTTTTTATAAAAACAAAATGTTTTGTTTATAAATAAAGTAAAAAAACTGTTTTACACATGTAAAGTTTCGTTTTTTAATGAAAAATAATAATCAAATGACAAAAAATAAAAGATAAGTTGTTATAGTTGTAAAGTAAATTAATTTTGTTGGTTAAATGATAAAGTTTATAATTTTATTCTTTAAAGTTCATAACCTTTTTAAATATCCACATGGTACTCATCCAATAAACTCATTCCATTTCCATTCAGAGAGTCTCTTGGATATCTTTATTTGAGTCTCAAACTTCTGATCCTTAAAAATGACCAAAATTGAATACAAAGGTTAAAAAAAGATTAAATAAATCTTAAAATTACCTCTTCACTAAATTCACGTTGAAGATTAGACTTGTACGAGCTAAACATTGCACCATAAGAAATAATATCAATACTTTTATCACTATCATCCTGCAATAAAACACACATATAATAACATAACGAACATGTTAATATAAAATATATACGCTAAAATAATACTTAAAAACTAGCAAAATCAATACCTTAGAAGCTTGTTCGACAACTAAGTTGTTTAAATTGGCATGTTCATCATGCAACTGAATCTGAAAAAATCAAATAAGTTAATATTCACATAAAAGTAAATAAAAGAAAACAATTATTCCCTGCTACGACATAACAAAACTGACCTTAGAATTTTCAATCTCGCATGCTTGGTTTTTCGCAACAATTGAATTCAGAACTGGATCCATTTTTTAACTTTGTTTAGCAATAGATATAAGGGTGTCATGCTATGTATTTATAGCAGTAACTATAGAAATGCATTAGGGTTTAATTTTAGATTTGCCACCCCTTTATTTAGGAAGTTTGTTGTGGTTAGTTTTAAGTTTTTATAAGATATAACTAAGTATAGATATTAGGCAGTTTTAATAAAATAAAGCGTGACGCATAATATCTTCATTTTATGTTACGGTACTTTTAATTCTTTTTTGTTTTCGTTTGCATAGATGGAGCCCATCTTTTTAGATTAGGCGCATTAGATCACAAGTATTAATTACTTGTACATTAAAGCATTATCGACTTGTACATTTTAATCCGTGCATCGATATTGAACAAGACTACTACCGAAACGTCTACAAAAATGTGTAGGTCGTCATGCTATCTTTGGATTTTTTTTAAACAATTTAGTTTGTAAGATATGTCAAGAATACGTAAAAAAATTATAAGTTTGTTGTGGATGAGTGAATTGTAACTAATTATCTATAATTTTGTTAAAACCTCAAGGATTTAAGTGTCATAAGTTTAGGAACTAAAAAATAAATAGTGTTTAAAAGACCAAGCTACCCTCATTTTAGGGGTCTTTCTATAAATAAAGGGGGGAAATAATTCTTATTTTTTGGGTATCTTAAAATACCCATCCCTCATGCATTATAATATAGTATAGATTAACCTAAAAACTTACCATTTTTGTTATTTCTTCGATGACTTATTAGGTTGCTAACTATGCCAATAAAAAAACTATAATCTTTCATAACGCCAAACTATTTGTTTGTTATTTCTTCGATGACTTATTAGGTTACTAACTATGCCAATAAAAAAACTATAATCTTTCATAACGCCAAACTATTTGTATATTTTTGTTTCATGTATATACATAATGGGAGATAATCAAATAGAAAGTATAGTTTGGGTAGGAAATAATGAGGTTGTGACATGTGGCAAAATTGAAAAACAAAGGGGAAATGTATTTTAGTTAATCTTATATTATCGTATTATTTTCTCTTTCCCTGCATCTTCAAACCCCATCATTTTAAATGTGACAACTGGCAATTTTCCACGTATTCCGTACAATGTTAAACAGTAATTTGTGCATTAATGATTGTGCCTGATTTAATTAATGACATGAATGATTTTCTGAATACTGTCATATACATACAAGTGCATTGCATGTTGCGGGATTATTTATCATTATTGCATGCAACACAATATGGTCCAATTAGTGCACGAAACAAAGTTAGCACAGTTATCAGATAAATTAGAAGTACTGACGGGAGTTTAGTACTCAGGCAGACATGATGGTAAGACACGGAATGAGCCCGAAACCAAGAGTTACACTAGAATAGTGTGTAGGAAAGTAGGGATTACAAAACTGCCTTCCTAGTGATGATTTAAGTGCCGGAAAGTGCCCGAAACACACAAAAACTACAGAATTCTGCAGAAAACAACACAAACCAACAATTTTCAGCATTTTAACTCTAAAATATAATGTAGAATTATGGTTTAATGGTCCAGAATACTTTCCTAAGTGTCGGGAATCAAAATTGTCATAAAAGGGAACATGAAGCACACTAAACTGCGTAATTTAGCACCTTAACGAACCGGTAACCAACCGAACAACCGGACACCACCCGAAACACCAAATTTTCACTAGAAGCATTGTTTTAGTGTTACGAAGCTAGTTATGGTCATCGAACATCATAACATACCCTAAAACACTATAACACCTAAAACACTAATTAATATACTTGAAATGTAACTAACTTGTTTAACCATCATTAGAAACCAACCATACAACCCCCCCCCCCCCCCCCATAACCGGTTCTAGACATGAGGGACCCACCCCATGATTTTATTTCATTATTTATTAGATTTGTTGGTGCTTTAAGAACATAATAACCTTTAGACTAAACAATGTTGGAAGCTCATTTTTAAAAGACCACTAGTAGCAACATAAGACCCATTTTCACCATTTAACCAACATCATCTTCTCCTCTTCCCTCTTCCTTGTTCTCGGCCTAAACCAACAACCACAACACCCCCATTTTTCAAACCCTTCAATGCATTCTAAGGTGAACATGAGGTGTAAGAAGCATAGTTAGGAAGCTAGGAAGCTTTGGATGTTGAAGGACCTCATCAAGGAGCTATTAACCACTTAAACAATCATCATCTTCATCTTGACCTCTTCCCTAGCCCTTGTGCTAGTAGTAAGACTCTTATAACTTGATTTTACTTCTCTTTTGATTGGTTAAAAGATTATGTAAGTGGTTAATCATAAAGATCATGAAGAAACAAGAAGATAACTTTTCACATAAAGCTTAAAATCATAAGAATCTATGTTGAATTAGTGTATGTATGAATCTTGATTGTTGATTTCTTGTGTTTATAATGTTAAACATCATAAGAAACTTGCTATATTGTGATTAAACATATGATCTAGCAAGTGAGATGATGAATCTTGTGAAAAACAAGATGATCATCTTTTATGTTTCTCATGAACTTGAAAATGAAGATGATTTTGTGTATGATGAAGTATGAAACATGTTATAAGTCTTGTATAAGGATGATTTCAAAAATAGTTTTCTCAAGAAACCAAGTTTATATACAAGATTTACATAATCATGATTTTTAAAGAAACTAATCATATTTTTGGTGTTAAATCAAGACTAGGAACATGTTTGTAACAAGAAAAATACAAGAAAAATATTTTTAGAAAAATCATCTTGTAAGTTGTAAACGACTAGATTTTGCAAGAATGTGATTTATAAACAAATAACCATGTTTTAAAGGGTAACTAAACCTGATTAATAACATATTAAGTTACTACAAGTTTTTTTTTTCAAAATTTCAAGTTCATGATGTAGTGTAAATTGCATGATTTTGGCTCATGGTAAATGTTGATTTAATTGTTGTTGATTGGTGATGATTTTAAAAGAAAGTTATATGCTTTGAAAGCATGGAAACCTCCATTTTTAAGGGGAAACTATGACAAAATTTTTGTAGAATTTAAACACTTGGAAAAATATTTATAAACAATTGTTTATAAGTAAATTTTTACCATGGTTTTTCATATAAAATTTGCCATAATTTTTGTTACAAAAATTACAAATGTTGGAGGTTGTTTTTGATAAATAAAAGTGACTAAGTATATATTCAGGAAAATATATATTTAGATGTCACAATTTGTGTGATTACTTGTATATTATGTGTATTAGTTATATTATTTTAGGACTTGAAATAATATAACTTACCAAAATAACAAAAATTGTAATACAAAAATAATGCCAAAATTCCAATATAACTAATATATAATTTATACCCGAATAGTGGACAAACCGAACAAGGAATGTGGGTTACATATATATATTCCAGAATTAAGTTCATATATATTTTGACAAATAAATCACACGGTATTTTGGAAACCAAAGAAACGGAAGTTATAATTTTTACAAGTGTTACAAAAATATATCATATTTTTGTCAAGTAGAAAATATATTATTTTGAATGGAGAAAAATAAATACATTTTCTTGAACAATTAGAAAATATAATATTTTTGAAGAAAATATATATTTTCTTAAACAAATTAAGAATATATTATTTTTGGTGAAAAATGGATTTGTAAATATTTTCTAAGTTAATCTTGAAAATATATCCTTTTTAAGGTTTATATGAATATGTAATTATTTTTGCCAAGGAAAAACCATAGATAAATTTTCTATAAAGCTTTCTTAAAATATATATTTTAAGAATATAATTTGGTGATTTTTATTGGTTAAAGATAATATTCCTAAAATTTAAATACAAAAATTAAATATAAGAATACTTAATAAGAACAATAAAGATACGTATACTCGTACGTACAAATATACACCGGAATACGTCACCAATACTTGGCAAAATACACAAGTATAATTATACCCATCCTTGGGAGAATACACATGTATAAGTACAATATACACCAAGTTAAAATGTGACACCTCGTAAATTCATACCCAATAAAAGAAAGGTACGTGTCATGTAAGGCAAACGTGTTATAAACCTGGATGAGTTAAAGATGTATGGTAAGATTTAAAAATGTCGACATGTAAATTAATACCTCTGAGCGACCTAGTTATGAATCCCAAGACCCAAACCTATTTTTAATAAACATCCGATATACTCAAATCCGGTTATTTCCGATAATGCATAATTCAAATCTCAAAGATGGGATCCTATGAGAAAGTATACGACAAATTTTCATTCATGATTCCTTATTAAAGAATCCAAGACAATTCCAATGCATGGCAAGGTTGTCATAACATTTTAGACCTAATCAAGTGGTCTCATACTGATATTAAAGGCAGTAAATTCGTAATATCAAAGTTGCATGGCCAAATACCAAAGATTCTCCAATTTTTGTCTTCTGTTGAGGGCTTACGGACCGCAAGAAGACCACCTTATGGTCCGTAAGGTAGTAAATGGACATCTCAGATCAAGGTCGGTTACGGACAACAAAGCATTGGGCTTACGGTCCGTAAGATGTGCTTACAGACCGCAAGGCCTCTTGCTTACGGTCCGTAAGGCTGTCGCTGACAGCAGAAAATGGACAGATGCCTGTTCACCCTGTTGCATCGCCTTAGGAGAGTGGTTTTCAAAAATCAGGGGTCTGGCAACTGGTTTTTGGCATCATAGGGACACCTGGGAAGATCTCATGACAATGGTAGAGTTATTTGGCATCATCCTAAGGATTTGAGTTCACTATATAAGAAGAACAAAGTTGCAACATTTTGTCATTCATTTGCAACTCACTTCAAACTCATTTCTGGAGCTTCTCTGATCAGCAACAAGCTTCCTTAGGATCCATAAACGTACTTAGGACTTTTGTAAGTGTCCCTAACTTCCTAAATTTAGTTTTAATTAGTTTAATGACCATAAGTCAAACTTATCGTAATTAAGGTTTGACTTCGTGATTAATCACTAATGGTCCAATCATTAGTTAAATTAAGAGTAGTTATAAGTTGGTAATTATGTAGGTAATAAACCCCTAAGAGGGCACCTACTGATTATCACTCTAACTAGGTCAATTGTCGGGTCAAAGTTAATCTTAAAAAGTCAACAGAAAGCTTAATTTCAAATAAACGCATAATTAACAATGTAGAACCCATGCAACCTGTTTTATCACTAATATAACTTGGTAATTAATGTAAGAACATGTCTAAACACGTTCATCCCGACAATTTTCAGTCTAAGCTCGGTTCGGAACCGAAAGTCGCAAAATTTGACTTTTGCTTTGACTTCCAGTTCTGACCCAATGTAGCATGTTTTAGAAATGCCTTAGAGCTTTATTTGGACCAGGTTTCATGTTAGTATAACCCACTGTGATTATACAACTTGGTTCATTAATTATCCGATTCATATGCATGTTTCCGTTAAATGCTTAAATGTTGACTATTATGCCCATATGACCTTAAATTGTAAAAGAATAGAAACCTTAGTTACTGATTATTAGACTTGTCTCTAAAATTTGACATCAGTTTGGGGTCTAGATTAGGAGTTATGCTCATTAGCGTAATTAGAAGGCTTTTTATAAATTAAACGACTTAATTAGCATATAGCCTATCTAAACCCAATTTTTAATACCAAACTTTTACCTACTGAGATAAAATAATATTTTGGGATTTTTGAAGATTTTTATTTAATTTTAGGCTGAGAATAACATAGAGTTCTAAGCTTAATTCGGTAATTGCCGGTTTTGCCCTTTTGGCCTATAAAATGAGTTTTACAAATTATTTTGATACCAAACCTTTTTCTACTTATCTAATATGATAAATAAAATATTTCGAGCCTTCTGGAATAATAAAATTATCAACTTTCCTTTAAAAACCTGGAAATAGCTCAAAATCGCCTTTTTAAACGTTTTTTTTTAACGCATAGTATGTATCAAAACTATTTTGAACATATAAGGTTTGATGCCTACTGATATTTTCAGTAAAATTTTATATATTAACAGTAAGCAAAAGTTTTAAACTCAGATTTTCAGTATTGACCTTTAAGCCTATGTGAAATTACCAAAATGCCCCTAAGGTGCATAGTTTGGTTTTAAATGATAAATTTCACACATATGTAATACCCTACTGTTATAACTTATTAAATTAAATATTTTTACTGATTATATCAGACCTGTAACTCAGATTATTATTTTAACTCTTTTATAACCTTTAAAATGACCAAAATGCCCCTACGGGGCATAGTTTGAGTTTAAATTCGTTTTGGGCATAATAAAAGATATATTACTGGTGTCACAACATATTTATGGCATATTAACTTAGGAAGCATGTATATGGCTCTTATGGTTACTCGTTACGCACCTTTCGCGTTCGGTTTATGTAACTAGTTTGCATAAATTAGCCGAAACAGGTCAAACCTTATCATTTTTGTCTCAAAATCCAGAATGTGTTTAGTTTACCCATATTAATCAAGTCTCCAAACTTGTCGGGTCTAAAACACATTCTATTCCGGTCTTCGCTTAATCGTGCGTTTGAACCGTATCTTCTTTTAAAACTAACCGGTCTAAGTTTAGGCTTAATTAAAGACCCGTTAGGAATCCAATAGGTTACTAAAAACCTTTTGTTCCAGAATAGGAGACCCGGTAAAAGCTACGTGCACTTGCTGTTTGTGATTAATACTTGCAAAGGTAAATACTTTTAACTTATTTTCCCTTATACGGGCTTGGGGTACGGTTTATAAAATACCGCTTGGTCGGGCATTGAATTTTTAATCGTATAAAGGTTAATTTATTGAGATGACCCGTTTAAATTGTTTTGTTTGCTTAAAGCCTTTGGGGGTTAATGACCATGTCCCGGATATCCTTGGCATCATTCATTAAAATGGCCACGACCTAAGCACGGGGTGTAGGCATACACCTGCCGGTGCGTATATAAAAAGATATAACCGCTTGTTCAAGAATAACTCGCCGCGAGATTATATTATGTGGTGTGTCAATTAATCTTTAACCCGGTATTCAGCCCGGGCTACTAAACGTATAACGAACATGTAATTATCTTACAAGTTTATATATAAATAATTATCCCAAGTTATAAAATGTTTTGTGCCTTGTGCATTCAAATCAATTTTTCTAAACCTTTTCAAAATGAGTCAGTTAATTGTATTTACCAGTGTAAACTGACGTATTTTCCCAAAAAGACTAAGTGCAGGTACTAATCGGAATAGGTTGGTCTCTCCTAGCATCAAATAGAAGTCTCGCAAGCTTAGATGCCTCTGTTGATCAATATTTTCCTTTTTATTTGATCCGCCAGTGGATCTGTTTCAACTATTTTGTGATACTTAATATTACAATTTATTCGGTTGAAATAAATCTATCTTTTCTTCCGTTGTGCATTTAAAAATTGTGTTGTTTGACTATGATGATATCAACTACGTCACGATACTCCCCACGGGGCCAACCGGTAATACGTGGAAATATCGGGGTGTGACAGGTTGGTATCAGAGCGAGGAGGAGTGCGTATCAGCACCTCTCAAACCTTTGAGTGGCAGCCGCTACCCACCACTCCATGAAGACCCGCAGATGGGTGGGCCTTCAAACCCCGTCTCGGAAGTAAACTCTGCGCCTGTCGCGCCACCACCTTTGGGTTTTGGCGACCCTATACCTACATACACCGGTGCGGCGGCGTATAATCCATTTGAGCAGCCGACCCACACCAACTACAACTATGCCGAGGCCGACCCTTACCTGGTAGCAGCGACAAACTACAATGCCCATCATCCGGAAGGATCCTTTGGGGTCCCTTATCAAGCCAGATACCCACACTCTGGGTACCCACCTTATGGATATCATCAACCGCCACCTCCTCAACCTCCGTAATTTCAGCAACCCCCGCAGCCGCCAGTGATGTCACCACCGCAGCATCAGGAGATTCTGCAAAGGATTAATGAGGTGCGGCATTAAGTGCGGGAAGACCGTAGGCAAAACCGAGGGATGTTCAAGAGTCTGGCAAACTTAATTAAAGGGAAAAGCAAAAAGGATCATTAAATCCTTTATTTGTTTGTTTGTTCTTAGTGTTGTAATCATGTCCCTGCGTGGACATTTGTTTTTGTATTCTGCCCCTGCGTGGGCATGTCTTTCTGTTAACCCCTGCGTGGGTATGTTATTTCTGTTTAAGCCCCTGCGCGGGCATGTTATTTCAGTAGAAGTCCCGTTTAGGGCAAATCTGTACTTGTTTAAATTTTTGCAGAGGAATGAATTAATTTAAATTTTCATGTTTGCTAAATTATATACATAAATGTAATATGTGAAATAAATAAAAAATAACATTCCTTTATATAAGATCTATCATTATAATAAAATGACAAAAATCTAAAAAGGGACAAGACCTAGCCATGTGTCATCTTAAGACAGGGCCAAAATGGTAGTTCCATAATTAGATTCAGATCCTTATTAACACCTCAATTTAGGATTGTTCTGCGTTAAATATTAAAAAGAATCTTAAAGGTAAAACCTAGTCTATATGTCATTGCAGACATGACCAAAATGGTAAAATCTATTCAAAAGATTTCAATCCTTGTTAACATCTGAAAACATGTTAACACTCTTGACAAAATGTGGTTCGATAAAATAACAAAAGTCATCCTTACATTAGATTCTTCCGACTTCTTTTAATTAATTAAAACATCCATTAGGGATATGACGCCTACGGGCTATACTCATTGTCATATAAGACAAAAGACAGTAGTGGTCTTCGACCCCCTGTTAAGAAGAGGTAATGAATTAGAAATTAAAACCTCAATAGCTTGATCCTATAAGATCATGATTTTAAAAAAATTTAAAACTGTCTATATGACTAGGCCTTTATGCCATTGATATATTTTAATTATAACTAAGGATTTTTATAACGAAAATCCTGAATATATATATGCTTAACAAATTAATCAAAATGGTTTCTTAAATACCATGATTAATAAATCATTTAGAATGATAAAACTGTTATAGACCTCTGAATGAATTAAAATCATTTATCTTATGTAGTACTCAAGCTACATGCCTGGGTCAGACGAAGTCAACAGTCACCCCAGAGATAATCATGACACCTCCAGAGTCAACGTAGCAGGAGCAGAATTACAAGCATTAATAGATAATGATGTTACGCGAGCTTTGGACAGGCAGTTCAATGAATCCAGTGGTACGCATGTCAGGACCCAATATGTACCACACTCAAAACCACCATCTAAGACTCACACTGCTCACAAGAGTGATTCTCATCACTCATCAAACCAGAGGAGTGTTCCATCTAAGAGAATTGTGCTGAACCAAGAACCACGTGCAAAAGGTTGCACCTATAAGTATTTTGTTTCCTGCAAACCCAAGGATTTTACTGGGGAGAAAGGAGCAGTTGACTACATGTCATGGTTAGATGAGATGGACACCGTGGTAGATATCAGTGGTTGTGCTAATAAAGATGTGGTGAAATTTGTATGTCAGTCGTTCAAAGGTGAGGCACTAGCCTGGTGGAGATCTTTGATCCAAGCCACAGGGAAAATCCCATTGTACAATTTGTCTTGGGAGCAGTTTGTGACATTGATTAAGGAGAATTACTGTCCTCAGCATGAGGTTGAAAAGATTGAAGCTGATTTCTTGTCATTGGTTATGAAAAACCTAGATTGTCAAGCCTACCTTACAAGCTTCAACACTATGTCAAGACTGGCTCCGTATCTGGTAACTCCGGAACCCAAGAGGATAGCTCGTTTCATTGGGGGTTTGGCCCCAGAAATCAAGGCCAGTGTGAAGGCCTCTAGACCAGCTACTTTTCGGTCTGCAGCTGATATATCATTGTCCCTTACTTTGGACGCGGTCAGGCAGAGATCGCTGAGAAACACAGACGCTGAGAAGAGGAAGCGAGAGGATGACAACTCACGACGTTCAGACAAGAAGCGTAAGGGAAACAATGACCACAAAAAGGGTTTTGGAACTAAAAAGGATGGTCACCAGTCGGGCGATAAGCCCAAGTGTAAGGTCTGTAAGAAGCACCACTTCGGGAAGTGCAGATTTGAATCAAAATCCTAGTCACAGCCAAGAGTTTGTGGGATTTGTAAATCCTCTGAGCACAAGACCTTAGATTGTAAGAAAATCAAGGATGCTACGTGTTATAATTGCAATGAAAAAGGGCATATCAAGTCCAACTGCCCAAAGTTTGCTAAGAAAGCTGAGGAAGGGAAAAAGACCAATGCTAGGGTCTTCCAGATGAACACACAGGAGGAGATCCAGAATGACAATGTCATAACAGGTACCTTCCTTATTAATGATGTTTATGCAAGGGTGTTATTTGATTCGGGAGAAGATAAGTCATTTGTTGATTATAAGTTTTGTAAGTTGTTAAACCTACCTGTTAGAACCCTAAGCATAAAATATGAGGTTGAATTAGCCGATGGCACCTTAGAAATTGCATCAACCGTATTAGATGGATGTTTCATATCCATTAGGAACCACTCTTTTCCATTGTCCTTACTTCCTTTGAAGTTAGCCGGTTTCGACATAGTAATAGGCATGGATTGGCTATCCCATAACCAAGCCTAGATTGTGTGCGACAAAAAGCAAGTAGTGATCAAAACTCCGTATGGTGAGCCACTTACCATATAAGGAGATACCCAGTATGGACTGCCTGAGCAAGTGTCTATGCTTAAGGCATCAAGATGTATGAAGAAAGGTTGTGTCATCTACATGGCACAAGTAACTATTGATGAGCCGAAGCCTAAGATTGAAGATATCCCCGTCATTTCTGAATATCCCGAAGTATTCCCTGAAGAACTACCTAGTTTGCCACCAGATAGGCAAGTAGAATTCAGAATTGACATTATTCCAGGAGCAACACCTGTTGCAAGGGCACCTTACAGGTTGGCACCAACAGAGATGAAAGAGTTGAGGAATCAGTTAGATGAATTGTTGGTAAAAGGTTTCATTAGACCTAGCTCGTCTCCATGGGGAGCACCAATCCCGTTTGTGAAGAAAAAGGATGGATCGATGCGTCTATGCATCGATTATCGCGAGCTCAACAATGTTACTATCAAGAATAGATATCCATTGCCCATGATCGACGATCTATTCGATCAATTGCAAGGGGTAAGTTACTTCTCTAAGATCGACTTGAGGTCAGGCTATCATCAACTGAAGGTTAAAGATGAAGATGTACACAAGACCGCATTTAGGACTCGTTATGGTCACTACGAGTTCTTAGTGATGCCTTTTGGGCTCACTAATGCACCTGCCGCATTCATGGATCTCATGAATCACGTCTGTAAGCCCTACCTAGATAAATTCATCATCGTCTTCATCGTTGACATTCTCATTTACTCGAAAAGTCAAGCTGACCATGAGAAGCATCTCCGTTGTATTCTTAAGCTGCTTCAACAGGAAGAGCTCTATGCCAAATTTTCAAAATGTGAATTCTGGCTTCGTGAAGTCCAATTTCTTGGACATGTTGTTAGTGAGCGTGGTATCCAGGTGGATCCCGCTAAAGTTGAAGTTGTCATGAATTGGCAAGAGCCAAAGACGCCTACTGAGATTCGTAGCTTTCTAGGTTTAGCAGGATACTACAGGTGATTTATTGAAAACTTCTCAAGGATTGCTGCGCCCCTAACTTCGTTGACGCGTAAGAATATTAAGTTTGACTGGGGCCCTAAGCAGCAGGAATCCTTTAACATCCTTAAGCAAAAGTTGAGCAATGCACCTGTGTTAACATTCCCTGATGGAATAGAGGAATTTGTACTATATTGTGATACATCGCACACAGGTATGGGTTGTGTGCTTATGCAGAAAGGCAAGGTCATTGCCTACGCTTATCGACAGTTAAAGGTGCACGAGAAGAACTACACCACCCATGACTTGGAATTGGGTGCCGTTGTAT
Source organism: Helianthus tuberosus (assembly GCA_030545235.1). Lineage (NCBI taxonomy): Eukaryota > Viridiplantae > Streptophyta > Magnoliopsida > Asterales > Asteraceae > Helianthus > Helianthus tuberosus. The sequence continues at coordinate 175,913,823 of CM060452.1, read as the reverse complement.
TTGCACTAAAGCTGTGGAGACATTATTTATATGGTACCAAATGTGTGATCTATTCTGATCACAAGAGCCTTCAACATCTGTTCAATCAGAAGGAATTGAACATGAGGCAGCGACGATGGATGGAAACTTTGAATGATTATGACTGTGAGATACGATGCCATCCAGGCAAGGCGAATGTAGTCGCCGATGCCCTAAGTAGAAAGGAAAGGGACAAGCCCATAAGAATCAATGCCAAGAGCATTGAATTAAAGAATAGTTTAAATGAAAGGTTGTTAGCTGCACAGAAGGAAGCCGTATTGGAAGCTAACTATCCTAATGAGAAGCTAGGAGTAACTGAAGAGCAATTATCTCAGGGAAAGGACGGAATCCTGAGATTAAATGGACGAATATGGGTTCCAATTTATGGAGGACTTCGGGATGTTATCCTCCAGGAAACCCACAATTCTAAGTACTCCGTTCATCCTGGAGCTGACAAGATGTACCAGGATTTGAAGGAAAATTTTTGGTCGATAGGCTTGAAGAAGTCTATAGCCACTTATGTAGCCAAATGTTTGGCGTGCGCTCAAGTTAAAGCTGAACATCAAAAGCCACCAGGTTTGCTACAACAGCCTGAACTTCCCACCTGGAAGTGGGAAATGGTGACAATGGATTTTATCACCAAGTTACCAAAGACAAAGAAAGGGAATGATACTATTTGGGTGATAGTGGATAGACTGACTAAGTCAGCCCACTTCCTACCTATTAAGGAAACACACAGCTCAGATAAGTTAGCTCAGTTGTACGTGGACGAGATTGTATCTCTCCATGGAGTGCCAGTGTCTATCATTTCTGATAGGGATACAAGGTATACATCACATTTCTGGAAAAGCTTCCAGCAGTCACTAGGCACCCGACTGAACTTCAGCACTGCATATCATCCGAAACGGATGGTCAAAGTGAGCGAACAATTCAAACACTGGAAGATATGTTAAGGGCTTGTGTAATTGACCTAGGTGGAAGTTGGGATGAACATCTTCCATTAATCGAGTTTTCATACAATAATAGCTACCACTCAAGTATCCAAGCTGCACCATTTGAAGCCTTGTATGGAAGGAGATGCAGAACGCCCGTTTGCTGGGCAGAAGTTGGAGATGTCCAACTAACAGGACCTGATATAGTCCTGGAGATGACAGATAAGATTGTGCAGATAAGGGATCGTCTTAAAGCTGCCAGAGATAGGCAGAAAAGCTACGCAGACTTAAGGCGTAAACCTCTAAAGTTTGAGGTTGGTGATAAGGTTCTGCTTAAAGTATCACCCTGTAAGGGAGTGATGCGTTTTGGTAAGAAAGGTAAGCTAAGCCCAAGGTATATAGGACCATTCGAGATCATCGAATGTGTAGGAACAGTGGCTTATAAGTTAAACTTACCTGAAGAGCTCAGTGGTATTCACAATGTATTCCACATCTGCAATCTAAAGAAATGTTTAGCTGATGAATCACTAGTCATACGACATACGGATGTGCATATTGATGAGAGCTTGAAATTTGTGGAAAAACCTTTGTCGATCGAGGATCGACAGGTTAAGAAGCTTCGAAGGAAGCATGTGCCAATTGTGAAGGTCAAATGGGATGCCCGTAGAGGTTCCGAGTATACGTGGGAGGTAGAGTCCTCAATGAAAGAAAAATACCCTCATTTGTTTCAGTAAATCTCGAGGTCGAGATTTCTTTTAAGGGGGTGAGGATATGACACCTCGTAAATTCATACCCAATAAAAGAAAGGCACGTGTCATGTAAGGCAAACGTGTTATAAACCTGGATGAGTAAAAGATGTATGGTAGGATTTAAAAATGTCGACATGTAAATTAATACCTCTGAGCGACCTAGTTATGAATCCCAAGACCCAAACCTATTTTTAATAAACATCCGATATACTCAAATCCGGTTATTTCCGATAATGCATAATTCAAATCTCAAAGATGGGATCCTATGAGAAAGTATACGACAAATTTTCATTCATGATTCCTTTTTAAAGAATCCAAGACAATTCCAATGCATGGCAAGGTTGTCATAACATTTTAGACCTGATCAAGTGGTCCCATACTGATATTAAAGGCCCTAAATTCGTAATATCAAAGTTGCATGGCCAAATACTAGAGATTCTCCAATTTTTGTCTTCTATTGAGGGCTTACAGACCGCAAGAAGACCACCTTACGATCCGTAAGGTAGTAAATGGACATCTCAGATCAAGGTCGGTTACGGACCGCAAGGCCTCTTGCTTACGGTCCGTAAGGCTGTCGCTGGCAGCAGAAAATGGACAGATGTCTGTTCAGCGTGTTGCATCGCCTTAGGAGAGTGGTTTTCGAAAATAAGGGGTCTGGAAACTGGTTTTTGGCATCATAGGGACACCTGGAAAGATCTCATGACAATGGTAGAGTTATTTGGCATCATCCTAAGGATTTGAGTTCACTATATAAGAAGAACAAAGTTGCAACATTTTGTCATTCATTTGCAACTCACTTCAAACTCATTTATGGAGTTTCTCTGATCAGCAACAAGCTTCCTTAGGATCCATAAACGTACTTAGGACTTTTGTAAGTGTCCCTAACTTCCTAAATTCAGTTTTAATTAGTTTAATGACCATAAGTCAAACTTATCGTAATTAAGGTTTGACTTCGTGATTAATCACTAATGGTCCAATCATTAGTTAAATTAAGAGTAGTTATAAGTTGGTAATTATGTAGGTAATAAACCCCTAAGAGGGCACCTACTGATTATCACTCTAACTAGGTCAATTGTCGGGTCAAAGTTAAACTTAAAAAGTCAACAGAAAGCTTAATTTCAAATAAACGCATAATTAACAATGTAGAACCCATGCAACCTGTTTTATCACTAATATAACTTGGTAATTAATGTAAGAACACGTCTAAACACGTTCAACCTGACAATTTTCAGTCTAAGCTCGGTTCGGAACCGAAAGTCGCAAAATTTGACTTTTGCTTTGACTTCCAGTTCTGACCCAATGTAGCATGTTTTAGAAATGCCTTAGAGCTTTATTTGGACCAGGTTTCATGTTAGTATAACCCTCTGTGATTATACAACTTGGTTCATTAATTATCCGATTCATATGCATGTTTCCGTTAAATGCTTAAATGTTGACTATTATGCCCATATGACTTTAAAATGTGATTTTTGAAAATGTAAAAGAATAGAAACCTTAGTTACTGATTATTAGACTTCTCCCTAAAATTTGACATCAGTTTGGGGTCTAGATTAGGAGTTATGCTCATTAGCGTAATTAGAAGGCTTTTTATAAATTAAACGACGTAATTAGCATATAGCCTATCTAAACCCAATTTTTAATACCAAACTTTTACCTACTGAGATAAAATAATATTTTGGGATTTTTGAAGATTTTTATTTAATTTTAGGCTGAGCATAACATAGAGTTCTAAGCTTAATTCGATAATTGCCGGTTTTGCCCTTTTGGCCTATAAAATGAGTTTTACAAATTATTTTGATACCAAACCTTTTTCTACTGATCTAATATGATAAATAACATATTTTGAGCCTGCTGGAATAATAAAAATATCAACTTTCCTTTAAAAACCTGGAAATATCTCAAAATCGCATTTTTAAGCGTTTTTTTTAACGCATAGTATGTATCAAAACTATTTTGAACATATAAGGTTTGATGCCTACTGATATTTTCAGTAAAATTTTATATATTAATAGTAAGCAAAAGTTTTAAACTCAGATTTTCAGTATTGACCTTTAAGCCTATGTGAAATTACCAAAATGCCCCTAAGGTGCATAGTTTGGTTTTAAATGATAAATTTCACACATATGTAATACCCTATTGTTATAACTTATTAAATTAAATATTTTTACTGATTATATCAGACCTGTAACTCAGATTATTATTGAAACTCTTTTATAACCTTTAAAATGACCAAAATGCCCCTACGGGGCATAGTTTGAGTTTAAATTCGTTTTGGGCATAATAAAAGATATCTTACTGATGTCACAACATAATTAAGGCATATTAACTTAGGAAGCCTGTATATGGCTCTTATGGTTACCCGTTACGCACCTTTCGCGTTCGGTTCGGTTTATGTAACTAGTTTGCATAAATTAGCCGAAACAGGTCAAACCTTATCATTTTTGTCTCAAAATCCAGAATGTGTTTAGTTTACCCATATTACACAAGTATCCAAACTTGTCGGGTCTAAAACACATTCTATTCCGGTCTTCGCTTAATCGTGCGTTTGAACCGTATCTTCTTTTAAAACTAACCGGTCTAAGTTTAGGCTTAATTAAAGACCCGTTAGGAATCTAATAGGTTATTAAAAACATTTGTTCCAGAATAGGAGACCCGGTAAAAGCTACGTGCACTTGCTGTTTGTGATTAATACTTGCAAAGGTAGATACTTTTAACTTATTTTCCCTTATACGGGCTTGGGGTACGGTATATAAAATACCGCTTGGTCGGGCATTGAATTTTTAATCGTATAAAGGTTAATTTATTGAGATGACCCGTTTAAACTGTTTTGTTTGCTTAAAGCCTTTGGGGGGTTAATGACAATGTCCCGGATATCCTTGGCATCATTCATTGAAATGGCCACGACCTAAGCACGGGGTGTAGGCATACACCTGCCGGTGCGTATATAAAAAGATATAACCGCCTGTTCGAGAATAACTCGCCGCGGGATTATATTATGTGGTGTGTCAATTAATCTTTAACCCGGTATTCAGCCCAGACTACTGAACGTATAACGAACATGTAATTCTCTTACAAGTTTATATATAAATAATTATCCCAAGTTATAAAATGTTTTGTGCTTTATGCATTCAAATCAATTTTTCTAAACCTTTTCAAAATGAGTCAGTTAATTGTATTTACCAGTGTAAACTGACGTATTTTCCCAAAAAGACTAAGTGCAGGTACTAATCGGAATAGACTGGTCTCTCCTAGCATCAAATAGAAGTCTCGCAAGCTTAGATTCCTCTGTTGAACAATATTTTCCTTTTTATTTGATCCGCCTATGGATCTGTTTCAACTATTTTGTGATACTTAATATTACAATTTATTCGGTTGAAATAAATCTATCTTTTGCTTCTGCTGTGCATTTAAAAATTTTGTTTTTTGACTATGATGATATCAACTACGTCACGATACTCCCCACCGGGCCCACCGGTAATACGTGGAAATATCGGGGTGTGACATAAAATTTATTATTTTAACAAATATTCCAAATTATTGATGAATATAATTTAAGTCAAAATATTATTATTTTAACAAATAATTATATACTTTGGAACAATATTTATTACATCAAAAACGTAACTCAAAGATACTAAGTCATAACAATTAAGACTAAAAGCCGAAGCACGACCCATCCGTCTAATAAACCATAGCACGTGTGTAGGTAGTCGTGCGACCGAGGAAAAGCTTTGAGTTACACCAGTTTGCAGGACGCAAGATTGTGAGTTCATGTCCCCCTTTTCTTTTAATTGTTTTCAGTTTTATAATTTCGGGGGTGAAATAAATGTTACAATTGTTTACAAATGATTACATATGGCATGATTAGCTAAGGAATGAACTGTTAGATCATGTGAATGGGTAGGCGTTAACTTAAGACCATTAATCCTTGTATAAGGACCGAGGGGCATGAGTGATATATCTATTTGGGTGTTGCGAGCCCCACCCATGGGTCCGCGAGTTGGCCCGATGTGTTGACTATGTCGTTCCAGTGGGTGGCCCGGTACGAAATACGCAAACGTTTGAGCCTTCCTGCACCATTTCACACATGTTAATGTATTAGCTACACATTAATTGATCTATTCATAGACGCTTTCATACCGATTTACAAAAGGCATACTTACAGATGTTTACAAGATTATTTGAACTCATACAGAAATACATGAACTCAACTCGCTCAACTTTTGTTGATGTTTTCAAAATTACATGTATTTCAGGAAACGAGATGGATCTTGGGCGCATGTGTTGTTTTCAAGACGTAAAGTCTAAGTTTAGATGTCATCCACTTTTGTATTGTAACTTAACTTGAGGATTTTGGTTGAAACTTAAAAGACTTATGTTTATAACTTTTCAAACTTATGAATGGATGAACATCATGTTTTAATCATATAGTTGTTTATTATAATTGAATGCAATGATATTGAACAAGTCATACATCATTACGCTTTCGCAAAAGTCAGGGTGTGACATTAAAACCCATCAACTTCAGCATTTTCTTCACTTTCTTTCTCTATAATCACTATATCATATTGCGATTTTATTCATCAATCAACGATTCAAACACTCAATCAACGTATTCTTCAACTTTTTTTTTGAAGAAACCCAATTCAATTTTACACAATTTTCTCATTTTTTCGTTAATGTTTCAAGCATTCAATTTTCGTCAATCGTTGAAGAAATTATAAGAAATTGGCTTCAATCTATGTAAAAAATCTGAAGAATTTCGTCAATCATTGTGTTTATATGAATTGCGTTTTATGATCTGGGTTTTCAAATTGTGTTTTACGACCTGGGTTTTCAAATTACGTTTTATGATCTGATTTTTTCCATTGTGAATTGCGTTTTACGACCTGGGTTTTACCATTGCGTTTTACGTTCTAGGATTACCATTTTGAATTGCGTTTTACGATATGGGTTTCGAATTGCGTTTTACGATCTGGGTTTTACCAGTGGAAATTGCGTTTTATGATCTGGGTCTTCAAATTGCGTTTTACAATATGGGTTTTACCATTTTGAACTGCGTTTTAAGGACTGGGTTTTACCATTGCCTTTTACGATATGGGTTTTCGAAAAAAAATTAAAGTGTAGCAATCGTATACTAGTTTTAAAGATAAAAACGTTCGTTTTTATGGTGCAATTTTTATAAAAAAAATAATATCGCATGAAAGAATTATAAACATTTTAAAAACGAAAGGAAATTGGAGGAGAGAGAAGCCATTGCCTTGGATGGACTAGACAACACTTACACAAACCCATACGTCTCTTTTTTTTAATTCCACCTATTTAATCTTGGCCATATATTTTAAATCTAATGGATATGATTGTTTCATAGCCTTCTTACTTAAAAAATTTTCCTATTATATCCTACCCTATACATAATATTAAAATATGTATTTAGCTATTAATTTATCAACACGTCATTAACACTTTTCATTTTTATAATATAGATTATGAGGTTGGTTCTGGTACAAACCACATTTATCCTACAAACCGTAAAAACAGATCATAGCACTTAAAAAAGTTAAATTAGCACATACCAAAACAATACATATATAAAAGTAGCACATTTGAATTATATTAGCACATGAAAATTAATCAAGATAATTGATTTTAGCAAATATTTGAATGATATCAAGACTTTTCTTAATCAGCACATTGCAAACAAAAGTAAGATTCAAATAAAGAATTAATTGCTTATTACCATATTTATAGGGAATTCAATATAATTGATATTATTTAAGATATTATTTTATCATTTCTCTATAATTGGTTGGATGTCACGTGACACTTTTTAAATGGTTCTTATAGTTTATATGCAAAATGTGGTTTGTATTTGATCCTACCCTCTAGATTATTATATTCTTTCTCCAGATAATCTAACATGTATATATTTATTTGGTGGGGTAAGGCTTATATTTCAAGTGGAAGATGTAATTTTTTTAATGGCCAACAAAATTAATCCTGAGCATTTTCGGGGCACCTACTGAAACAAACAGAGTACTTTGAGAGTAACTCGAGTCCACCATCAATTTTGGGGAAAACCCGGTAATCCACCCGTCTATAGGCACGACGGTGAAATTACTGGTAAAACTCGTTTGGCTCAAGGATCGAACCCAATTTTCCCTAAATCTCCTATTATTGGCTAACAGTGTCTCATTCTGCACCAAATGAAAGTTGAACATGCATCTGTTACAAGAGAAATAAAAGCACCATTTGATACAGATATGTTTTGCAAGTGAAAGATGCAATAATCGGTGATCATGATAGAAAGTTTGTCAGCCGTCTCAGGGTGATCTATCCATAATATTTGGTAGTGCTCAGTCAACTCAAGCCACCAATTGGATGAGCATGCACTGACTCAGCATTCAGTTGGGTCCCTATAAGTTTCTCCTTTTTTTCCAACGTGTTGCACTTTTTGATCACATCTTATCCAACACATAACCGCCACGTGATCATCAATCTCACCAAGAGAACTTTACAAAATATCTATTTTACTAGAACTTTAAAAGTTTAAGATTCATCCTTAATAACGGCTCTCTTTAGACTTTAATCCAAACAAACAATGTCAAGATCGTCCCACAATCAAAAGTCTCATGGTTCGGTGCTTAAACCACAAGAATCTTGCGGTTCAGAATCTAAGTCGCGAGAATCTTGTGCTCAACTGGATATTTTGACAAGATACAGATGATTGGATTGGCCAACACTCATACAATGACACGTGGGAATGAATGTTTTCATCGTCCTTTTTAACGAAAAAAAACTTTATCATATTGCTTTTTTTTTTGTTTCAAACATGTATTCGCATCTTATATCTAAAAATTTATGTATAGAAACCTCTCATCTCGAGTAATAACTTTAGAAAAGATCTGGCGGAAAATTCTGTTAAATAAATATGTTTGTTTCATCCAATCATTTAGAATCTTAGATCACAAATCTTGCTTAAAGAGGATCGGAATAGTTGAAGGTTGAGAACAAAGGATCAAACGCATAGAAGAATTCTTCGATACAAGAAGTGATGACTATCTAGATATTGTTTTTACCTTACAAGAAAGAGTAAAATCCAACTTATATGGATTGTTAGTCATAGCTATAACAAGAGAGAATCCAATTATCAGTTTTTCACACTTCTTGCTCCTTTCCAGTTTTTAAAATTTGCACCATATTAAATTCAACAAATCATGGTATAATGTTTGATGTATACATTGTAAATTCTAATCATTAAAGATTTAAAGTAGCAACTTGCAACACTTGTCCTTTTTTTCACATAAAAATATCTTTTATATTTTGTTACAAAGTAAAGAAAAAACCTAAAAAATGAATCTAATAAGTATCCACATCAACAAATTTATCAACGTGAATTACTATATCCAATACATCAAGTCCCTAATGGTGGCCCTGATGATAAGGTGTCATTTTCCAAACTAGAATCTAATAAATAGAAATGTCCTGAGATGTTCGTCTATTGGTCAAATGGTCTGTCCTTCCTAGTGGAGACGCATGCTCGATTTCCGTTTGGGTCATTTTCGACAGACATCTGGGTGAAGGGACAAATCCGGGCTTTAATCTTGGGTTCGAACCTGATGGGGCACGAAGATTTACGGATTCCATCTGATTCCCACGCATCAGAGGGTACGGTTTCACAACGGTCAAGGAATCAAACTTAGACATAGCCTCGAGCATTATGAGTTTACACGTAAGTTTCTTCTCCGTTCAAAAAAAGAAGTAAATAGAGATAAATTAGGATTAGACTAGTAGTCTAATAAACATTTAACCACTAATAAAAGTTAAATTAATAGCCAAGTTTAACCATTCTTCAACGCCTCCCCCAAACTCACCTAACCATCATTATATATCCCCTAAACCATCCTCTTCTTCAAACCCTCTCACCTCATTTCAATCTTCTCCCCAAACACCTCCAAAAAAAACCCGATACTTTGATCATAATGGAAATCGCAGAACTTAACCTCATATCCGACTTCGAAGCCGGAATCAAATGCTTACAAAACCCTTCCTTAATCTCCAAACTCCCTCAATTATACAGTTTCTGGACATATGGTGCTCTGATCATTGCAGTTTTCGCTACTTTCACAAACATATTTAACAAAATAAAGATGTTTATACACCACATACGCCTCAAGCTTTTACTCTCCTATCAAAACTCATGCCCCCAGCAAATTTTCGACGACGATGACTTTGACTTTTCCGACGACGGCGGCTCCGACGATACGCCGTCGTCGGTGGCGGAGTCAGATGAGGATATAGAACATTCAGAGGACGATGAACATGGTCGTGTAAACGAAGTGTTTCGAGCTGAAGGTGGTGGTAATTATTGGAATGATGAAGGGCATGATGGTAATTTCACTCTCCGGCGGCGTAACGGGTTTTCTTGGTCGGATTTTTCCGCCGGAAAAAGTGTGGTGCAGTTGTGGGATAGTTTTGGTTTAGGGTTAGATTTTGAAGATGATGAGAATGAAATTGCGATATGGGATTTGGATCGGGAGGTGAAATTGAGCTCCGGGAGGCGCGTGACGGCGGCGCGTGGGGAGGAGACGGTGGTGTGGCGGAGGTGGATGGTGGGAATGGTGGAGTGGGGTTTGGGACGTATGATTCTAGGGTGGATGAGAGGTCTCCGGCGATATATGCCGCGTGGCGGCCACGGCAGCGGAATGTTTGGGTTGATGGTAAGGAGGAGTGAGCGCGTTAGAGTCACGACTTGTGTTGGTCGTCTGTATACAGCTAAGGACCGGGCCAACGTTGGTATAATTGAAACGGCGTCGGACGCGTGTTATTGGAAATAATTGGTGGCTACATATAATATTGTGGTTAGAAATTGAAGTAAATATTATTTGTTTATCGTAAAATTAGGATATATTCATTTGGAATTCATTTTTTTTTCCGTTTTTTCATTTTAAATTAATAACTAAGTAAACTCTCAATTAATTTTTTATTTGACTTATATTCATTTGGAATTCATTTTTTTCCGTTTTTCTCATTTTAAATTAATAAATAAGTAAACTCTCAATTAATTTTTTATTTGACTTATATTCATTTGGAATTCATCTTTTTCCGTTTTTTCATTTTAAATTAATAAATAAGTAAACTCTCAAATAATTTTTTATTTGACTTATAAATAACTTATTATAAATAACTAGATATGCACCATGCGGCAGGTTTTATATAACGAAATGATTTAAACGAATTTCAATAATCAAGACAGACAAGTGACAACCATTATTTGAAGGTTTCTTTACCACCACGCATTTGGTGGAAGCGTAAAACTCTGTCAAATAGGACATATATAGTAACAATGAATACCAACGTCATCACATTCACAATACGTCACAATCATCAGCACATTTAATTGCATTTTCTTACATTGAGTATCGCATAATCTAATCTGGTTGTTAACATCTTTTTAAGCTTCATTACGTGAGCGTAATGTATTTCTTGAAATTCGTTATGTAGCTTATCAACAGTGAATGCCTTTCTAAATTTGTTAAAGACGTATGATAAGATATGACATCCTCATATAAGGGTGTTTTTCATAGCCCGTGTGGATTAGAAGCATTTATCATTGGAGTTATGGTATCGGATTATTCGACTACAACACGAACATTAGGATTCTCATAAGTCATCTTTTGTGCGTGATAAAATATCTTTGAAACGACATATTCGTCTGCCTTCTCATCCTGATTGGTTCGTAAATGACAATGATGCACAACCCATTTCATTTTACAACATTTTAAACCCCAACAATAATCCCATAAAGGACTATTATCTTTTTGCATCCAATTTGAACTCCATTCTTGAATAACGCCATAGCCTTCCCATGGAAAAACAAAAGGTGAAAAAATCAAATATAAACAATATTTAATCATCCACAAACAAAAAACATTTGAAATGTAACAACTCATAATTCTGCCATTACTACAACGAAATGTGCCAAGCTTTGCAACAAAATAGGAAAGTAACAAAATCAACAACACACAATATATTGTGGTTTATAATAGCAAAACATACGTTCCGAATAATTAACATCTCACTCACACCCGCATTCAGATAGCAAAACCCAAAAGCATTCCAAAGGTAACAAATCATAATTCTGCCATGGCTGCAACAAAGTTTGGCAAGCCTTTTGGACAAAACAACAAAAATCAACAACACACAATATATTGTGGTTTACAATAGTAAACCATAGGATCAAAATAATTAACATATAAATCATAGCCTCATTCAAAAAGGAAAACCCAATAGCATTGCAAAGGTAACAACTCAGAATTGTGTAATGGTTGAAACAAACGTTGCCACGTCTTATGACAAAAAACCATCGCAGCTGTTATAGATATGCAATAGGCAAACCGAAGTATGTGCGTCTGCTAATCATCACCAACCATTTGGGTCTCTCAGATTGAAGCCAATGCCATCTTCATAAAGACCTAAAACCACAATCACTAAGTCACAAATACCAAATCCCATGATCACATCATAAATTTAATCATCACAGCCAAACATCACAACATGCAAGATAATTCTCGGATGAGAAGAGCCTCATCGTCATCGAAGAAAGAAACCACAAAAGGCAACGTATAAATGGTTAACTGAAAGCTGAAAACCATAAAAGTTTAACCGGAAAAAACAATCAGACAATGCACATAACCACAAAAATATGGTTCTTAAACATCTTGACTCTCACCAATAAAATCATGTCAACAAATCTGGACAGAAACGTGACAATAAATATTTTGGTAGTCTTCATTCATGTATCATCTACAATTCTATATACTTATATGTGCCCTTAGATTATCATAAAACATCATGTTTGACTTTGAAATTTTCTTAATTTGAATAGGCCAATTATGTGTTAATGACTTAATGTCTAAATTATAAGAAAAAAAATGCCTTTTTATGCGATATCTTCTTTATTAAAATGTAAAATAAATGTGTATTGGATGCTAAAATCGACAAAGTGTACAATAAATAATAACTTAAGATGTTTCAAATGTAAAATGTGAACACTATACCAAATCGGTGCAATTATTATTTCAATCATGCACCCTTGAAAGATGTTGACGTCTGTAAAATAAACAAATATACAAATACGATTTAAGTTATGTTGAAAATAAAATATGTTTATGTTTTTTCTTCACAAAAACTATATCTTTAATTATGTATTGTACACAAAAATGTTCATTCTTATTTTTAAAATATCTTGAATAATTATAACAAATGTATTATCATTTTATTATTGTAAAATAATAAAATCGGTTGCATTATTCGAGTTTTACTATTTTCTATATCAATCATATATGTTAGAAGTTTTTAAAAAATGGAGTAAGACCACTCGTAGTGGGGCATTATTTTTGAAAAAAAGCCAAAAAAAACGCCCCCCACCCCATTACATAGGGCATTATGGGGCATTATTTTTCAAAAAAAATGGGTTAGGCGTGTTTATAAAAACGCCACTTTTGGATTGTGATGGGTTGACTGATTTTTGACTGGCCAATGAGAAATTAATTTGGTTTTTTTTTTTTTTTTGTTTAATGATTGGAAGGGCATTATTTGGGCATTATTCCCACTACGCCACTTTTGCAATAACGCCCCATGCTGACTGGACTGCCACGTGTCGGATAATGCCCCATGGTGAGGGCATTATTTTTCTTAACCACTACACATGGTCTAAGCAAAGGTGTCAAACATTATTATTAAATATAAATATTGTCCCTTGCAAAATAGGGATGGATCTTGGCTTTTCTCTTTCTTTTAGTGAATTGGACTTATGATTGGACAGCTAGAAATTTTAATTTAAACAAATGAAAGTTCATGTTTCACATCATGTTAGGTTTAGTTGGAGAGAATTTCATTAGTTATCTAAAAAAACACTAAAAATATAAAACTTCCCGATTGATGTTAAAAAACTCGTTAAGGAGTGCGCAACCAATTTCTATTAAATAGAGTTGATTGGTGAAGGTTATTACATTTCTGTAAAAAAATTACTTGAAAACTGAAGTTGCGTTAAACCAAAACAATTTGAGTTATAGGCATTCAGGTTCATGGATCAAGTTTCGGTTAAACTAAATTATTAATCTTGATTTCAAACAAGATAAACAAATCGAATAACTTAATTAAAGAAGTTAAGGGTAATATGAGTCGCTATGGTTTACATGAACACATGTTGAGTTCCTAAACTCTAAGATAGCGTTTGGTATAAATAAATAGAAAATGGAATGGAATTGATCATTCTGATGGAATGAAAAGAAACATGTTTGGTTATCATTTGGTAATAGAATGGAGCATTTCAAATGAATGCAATTCATTTCAGGGGCGCAGCTTAAGAGGGGCCGGGGGCGCCCGATCTCCCGAACTTTTCGCTCAGTAGTGTTATATATGTAGTTTTCGTATAGAAATTTTTGGGTATATACGTTTTCGACCCCCCCCCCCCCCAGCGTCTCCATTGTCAAGCTTCGCCACTGACTCCTTCCAAATATAACAATTTCCATTACTTGATAAAATGGTGTTTTTTTTTTCTCATTCCTTCAAGGAATGGAAAGAAATATATTATTATTATTATTATTATTATTATATTTATATCATTAGTATTAATACTAATATTACTATATATCAAAATTTTATTATTAAGTTTTTTACTATTAATATATTATTATTATTATTATTAATGAGGCAATTATATTTTTGTCGTTTTTAATACAAATGTGTTTTGTTACTTCGTCTTTTTTTTGTTTATCAAATTGTAAAATGTAATAATTTATTTTATTCACATATGAGTAACCAAACATCACAATGGAATGGAATGATTCTTTCCATTACGTTGTCTATTCCATTACCTCGTCCATTTCATTCCGTGGTTGCATTTTTATGCATTCCGAGTCTCTGACAACAATGCCTACGGACAGCCCACTATGCTACATGTGGAGATGGAGAGCGTGTTTAGGGTGTATGTTTACGGTTACTGAACCCATATGATCCAGATTTATTGTTTGTACCATGAACCAGGTCTCAATCAATTGAAGCAGCTGCTCGTTGAATCATCGATGATAATTAAGGCACTACATTTGACCCTGATTATGGACCTCGTGCCATCCCATGCAGTTTTGTGCTAGAAGTAGGACTACCATAAATAAACTCTTCTTGTACATTGGACCTTGTTGCCATGATGAGACTATTGTAAGTACCTGATAAAGAAAAAAATATTTAAACATGAATGCAAACAAAACCCAAATCAAATAGATAAATAAGACATTAAAATGTCCATATGATCTCATACTTATACCATTTTGACGATTCCGAAGAAGAAGAAGAAGAAAATGATGTTGATTAAGACATTGTTAGTAAATTGAGAAGAAATTAGGGCTTGAATCGATTTATGCAGACTTGGAAGAAGAAGATATAAGGAACTTACACAATGCATCCCTGAGTTCAATTTTGACATTTAACCACACATCTAACAATTAACAAATGGTGGGTAACGACAGGGACTCAGAATACATGAAAATGCAACCACATGGGCTCAAGAGGTCAGTTTTAAAGTTTAGAGACTCAACTTGTGTTTTCATGTAAACCACAGGGACTCAAATTGCACTTAATTCTAATTAAAATTTTGGTTGTACATATTACTCGATCCAATAACCGTTGACCCAAATCCATTTGGTTTGGATTGTTTTTCATGTATAAGTGATAGAGCTATATAATAAACACGCTAAACTTTTTGGAAAAAATAAAATAAACTTAATTTCTTAATTAATAAATTTAAAAATAGAAAATAATAATTCGTAGTTTTCTACCATTTTACCTAATAATATAATTTTGGAGTTCTACTCTTTCGGATAAAAAAATCATTGGCCTAATCGCAGCTGACAACATCACCAATTCACCACTCCCAATACCATTTCATCATCTCTATGTAACAATCACGACTTGTAACCATCATGGAGACCTTCAGGTTGATCGCCGATACATCTCCTTCAACAATCATAAATTTCAAATGCATTCAAGGGTTCATATTGATTTACTATATAGTAGATCATTTCATTACTAATTTAGACTTTTATATTGGTTCTTGGCATGTTATTGAAGTATTATTGGAATTTTATGCCGTATTGTAACACCCCGAAAACGGATTTGGTAATCAAACTCCGTTAATACTAAAAGACGGGTAACGTACCGTTAATAGTAAAAATAACCCGGTAAATATTTGGATTTAAATAAGAAATCCTAATATTTTATACGAACGAATCAAAGTTTTAAGGAATTAAGTTTATAAGAGCCTGAGTTAACGGGACTTAAAATAAAACTGGTTATAACTCCCGAAACCCACTAAATAACTAGGAATATCAACCTAGTTAGTCTAGTGTTTTAAAAATAATGAGGAACTTGATGTAGTAACCTTTATAAACCTGGGTAAAGTTGAGGGACTAAAATGGTTAAAGTGAGAAAATGGGTTTTTTTTATTAATTAAAATTAAAAACACCAAAACACACACCTTTGTGTGTGTTCTGGTCGTACAAACCACAGGAGTCAAGAAGAGCTCTCAAGCTCAAACCCTAAAACACATAAATTCATCAAATTGAAGGAGCAAATCAAGCCCGAATCGAAATCCAAGCATAGATTAATGATCACTATTGCAAGGAGATCATAAGGTATGTAAGATTTGACAAAAATTCTCTACTTGAAATTCTCATGAATTTAGAGAACTTGAAATCTGATGATGCATGTATGAATTGTAGATGAATTAGGAACATTAAAATGTCTAGGAGTAAACCTAGACAAGTACATGTTGAAATTATGCTAATTCTAGTGAAATCCATGGTCACCATTGTAGGTGACTAGTGGGTTATGTAGAACTTGATAAACACTAGGAAATTTGGGGTTGTTCTAGTGTAATTCGACATATGTAAAGTTATTTCAGAATTGTAAAGGCAAATAATTGTGTTAGATAGTTGATTGATGAAAATTCGGGTTATATGGCAAGTTATGAGCTTGTTAATGAATTATGTAAAGTTATACCCGTTAGGTGTTCGCTAAAATGCCTAAATGAAAAAAATAAATGTTGAAAATCGGACAAAAACGCATGTTTGATGGATATGGCAAATTGTGCGTTAAGACTTATAAAAAGGGTTCTAAACGGATTGTGAATTGAACTCTCTAGGCGAGGAATCCGGATCGTCAAGTGGACAAGCCGGTGGAAATACGCGT
The DNA here is from genome assembly GCA_030545235.1 of Helianthus tuberosus. Classification (NCBI taxonomy): domain Eukaryota; kingdom Viridiplantae; phylum Streptophyta; class Magnoliopsida; order Asterales; family Asteraceae; genus Helianthus; species Helianthus tuberosus. The sequence goes on along the minus strand of CM060452.1, from coordinate 175,896,875 downwards.
TTGAAAAGGATGCTTAAAAGGTACGTAACTACGATTCCGTTACGTTATGCTTGATTTTGTATTTTCGCTAGTAGACTTTAAATTAGCATAATACATGGAATTGGAAATTTGTTGAAGTGACGAAGATCATTAGGTAAATAAACGGGTCAAAAGGTGAAATTATCACCCTTTGACAATATCGACTAATGGTTTGTCGAGTTACATGTTTATAGGAATAAATATCAAATGGATACGCACATCGCTATTGCTTAGCGGCTAATAAGTCAAGGTATTGAAACGGGTCAAAATATTGATCCGAGCCAGGTATGTATAATGATTCAACTCATCATGTAGAATTTGGAGTTCTATAAGAGTTAGACAAGGTTAAAATATAGATATTCGGTTATCTTTTAGGTAAGCCGAATAAATTGAGTTATGATTATAATGTTTTAGAAGCACATGGGTTTACAAACAAGAACTATGGTTAAAAGGTCGGATTTTTAGTCAAACAAGTATTTAAAAGTTCCTTGTAATAATAAGAAGGATGAAAATTTTCCAAATTGCCCTTATAGGCTAATTTGAACAATCGACCCTTAAAAAGGGGTTCGGAAACGAGTTTTATGATTAAATAGATGCTTAGAATAAGAAAAGATAGTGAAAGATGTAAATTCTTGGGTCGAATGACTTTATATGAGTCTTTGACGTAAAACAATAATCCGAGGGGTAAAACTAGGGATTTATAGATATCCACATTTAATCCACCACACGTATAGTTGTGGTGGAAGATTACTTGATAAGAAATGTAGGAATATGAATGCTAGAAATGAATGAAAGCGATTTTAAGCTTTAAAGCGCTTAAATACCCTTAATGTGTCAAAATAAGCACTTGAGCGTAAACGGGTTCTAACTAAGTAAGAAACCCATGATTTATGATTAATTTGATAGGAGATATTGAAATTATGATTCTCATGAGTTTATAGATCAAGTAAACATGTTTGTTTGTTAAAATCGCAAACGGGTCAAAATTTGGTAAAAAAGGTAATAAGCCGAAGACTTAAAAGTCTTAAATTTTGTTAATCTGGATGTTGGATTTTAACTCCATGTGATGGAGGATTAAATTACAAACACGTAGGAAGAAACGGTAGGTCAAACGGACAAGCGGATTGAAAGATACGAAAGTTTTCGTGTCAAAAACAGCAAAAATGGGAGTTCTGATACAGGGGCCACCGTAACTTACGGTGCCCACCGTAAGTTACGGTGGAGCTGAAAGCTTTACGGTAGCTTCCTACTGATTTACGGTAGGGGCACTTTATACCAGGGGCCACCGTAACTTACGGTGCCACCGTAAGTTACGGTGGAGGTCAGTTTTATATCCTTGTTTTTGGAATCAAGACATCCATGTTGGAATTTCTCGATTTCCTTGTTTAATTCGATTATTCGACTCAATCATCCTTATTGTACTAATTATTTTATTATCAAAACTAACTTTTAAGTTGGTTTTGATCACAGGTGAATGTCAAGAGTCCCGGATGAAGATCAAGCATCGAGCAAGAACCGAACACACGTTATACGAAGCTTCCGCAATGCTGTTGCGTCGTTATTCTAAAACGATGAATTAAATTACTCTATGTTGTTTTGCTTTCAAGTTTAGAAAAGTTTTAACAACCCCGTATTTTCCTTGTAATTGTGGTTGTAATCATATGATTATGGACGTAAATTATACGAAAAACGTAAAATAATAACAGGGTGTTACACGTATAGACTTAATATAATTTTCTATAATGCATCATGTTCTCTTATTTGTATTATGTAGTTATTTATGTGAAAAATACTGCTACGAAAAGATAAAAATAGAAAACAGCTTTGCTTTTTATAAATTCACTAATACTTGAATCTATCATTAGACGCTTCACTAAGGTACCATTTTGTTAAGATATTGTATGGGCCGTATGGCTGGCTTTACGGAAACGCAACAAATCCATAAATCTTCTTATTAAAGCTATGAAAATTCAATGATTAATAAGAGGAAATCTCAATTTGACACCTTACTAAATCGGGAAATAATTAGTTATTAAACCTTCAATTATACATGATCAATTTTTTATTTCATGGAGAATACTTATTTAACTAAATATATTTTATTGTTTGCTAAGCCACTTTTGAGTTACTCGAGATTGATTTGCTAGAAGCTCGAATTTAGTTAAACTAAAACGAACTTGAGCCTAAACTGAGTTTAAAAATAAACTTGTTTAATAAACAACCCCGATGATGGAATTAAATGTCACAATCTTTCGTAAAAAGGTATGACAATTACATATAATTGCTGCAATTACATATAATTGTTGCAGTTACATATAATTGTTGCAATTACATACGTAGTAGGAACTCCAGAGTGTTGTTACTGAGCAGTACTTGTTCCTATCGTCATACATTTTGCTACCACGACTAAAATTTGCTACCTAAGCTTAATTTGTAACCGATAAACAACGTTCTTGTCACTGAACTAATTGCTATATATCGATGATATTGCTACCGATTATCAGTAAAACTTAAAAAAGCCATTTTTTATGCAACTTCTCTTTAATCCATGAAAATCATTTGCATTTCCAATGAAGCATCATGAATTAAAACTAGGGCTGTAAACGAACCGAACGTTCAACGAACAGTTCGTGAACCGTTCGGCGGGAAGTTCGTTTATGTTCGTTCGATTAGCTTAACGAACGAACACGAACAAAAAATTTCGTTCGGTTAGCTTAGCGAACGAACATGAACACAGGTCTCATTCGTTCGACTGCGTTCGTGAACGTTCGGTAATATGTTCGGTTACGTTCGTTCATGTTCGCTTAGCGAACGAACACGAACACAGGTCTCGTTCATTCGACTGAGTTCATGAACGTTTTTTAATATGTTCGGTTACGTTCGTTCATGTATGTTTGTTTACGTTCGTTCGTGTTTATTTTATTATATTTTAAAAAATAATAAATAATAAACCATTTATCTCAACATATTAAAAACTTGAATCCCTATTTTTTTCTAAGTTTGCTAAAATATTGACATTCTAAGACATTTTTTGGGATATTTATGTATAAGTTAGTTAAACTTGATTCATCGTGTCCGGTGGAGTAGTAGATTTCTTGTGTTTTGATTTATCATTCAATGGTTGTATTTAACTACTTATATCCATTGTTTAATGATAACAATGTGTTTCTTTTTAATTTCAAGTTAAATGTTCGTTTGTGTTCGTTTTTATTTGCTTGCGTCCGTTTGTGTTTGAGACCAGTGTTCACGAACTGTTCGTGAACAACAGAATTTCCTTAACGAACGAACACGAACATAAACTTATGTTCGATATGCGTCTGTGAACAGTTCGCGAACATATTAATTTCATTAACGAACGAACACGAACATGGCCTTGTTCGTGTTCGTTCGGTTCGTTTACAACCCTAATCAAAACAAAATGTGATGACCGGAGCCCGCTAAGGGACCACTCTTCGACCCCTGTCAGGACGCTACTTTCTTGGAACCCCTCGTAGTTTATATGCTTCGCTCTTAAAAACCATTGAAGTTCCACAGTGCTCAAAATCACAATACTCTTGATTGAGTGTGTAGTTCATACTTCATAACTCATACCAATGTTTATTATTATTTATTTATCATACGGTCTTTAAAGTAATTATTGGTTACTCAAGTATCTTGAAAGTAAAATCACCATGGACATTTATGCTACATAAGATTTTTAATTATAAAAGATGTAAAAAAATTATAAACTAGGTTTTTAACCGTGCCGCGCGTTGCGGCGGCAACATCAGTTTGTGACTTCGTTACATGCGATACGATGATGACATTAATGTGCGGTGCCCACACGTGACTTGACATGTTTTTAACTTTGTTATACACATTATGTTAGTGGGATTAACGTGGTTAGACATAGATAAAAAGAGTATAATGTCTCGCACATTGTGGTGTAAAGTCATAAGAGTAATTTAAACAAAAGAATTGAAGTGTTGGAGAAGATAAGGTGTGAAGTTATTAAGTAGAAATAAATCATGGGTCAATGTGTCACTTACCAAAAGATTGGGGTGAATATGTAATGTCTATAAACTTGAGGGTCAAAAAAGAAAACTTAAGACCATGGTTCACCAACAATGGTTTTTAAGTTTATACCAGTTATTTAACCCGCGCATTGCGACGGAGGACACATTGAGAACTTAATCGATATTGACTCGGTTTGTTACGGGACTGGTAAGGTACCGGTACGGTACCACCAATCGCTACAGCAACCGAATCAACACGTGTTCAGTTCGTTAGCTTTTAAAATTTGATATTTCTTCATATCAAGGAACATTATATTCATCAATTACAAAGTTATTTAGTTAACTAATAAAAAAAACTCTTATAACTTAGTGGTATGGTATTCGACTCACTACAAAAGTAATGTCAATTCAAATACTTGCAAGTGTAAAGTTAGGTGAAATTTTGATGTAAAAAATACTGGTTAAGTATTAAGAAAATATAAAATAGAAAACCTAAATATAAAATAAAACTTCAAGTTAAATAATAATAAAATGTAATTAATTGTAAAAAAAACAAATATGAACCGACCTATATGTAAGTCATGATCCATACGTAAATAAGCTTATGTTATTGTTTTGGATTAGAATGAAAAATATATTTTGGGTAAGTTAAGAGATTAGTTGTAACAATAGTAACAGAAGAAAAGAACAGTAAATGAAAAAGAAAAAAGTAAAAGAAAAAAGGAAAGAACAATGGTTAAAGAAAAAAGGGGTGAAATAGGGGTCGAACCCCTGATCTTTAGTTCAAAATTGTCACAACCAACCACCAGACCAAATTAGAGTATTGACTTCTGTAACGCCGAACAATTTTATATATAAAAGAAGGCGGTGGCTGTGATGTGACAGTCACCGACCTTCTTCTTTAAGATTATACTAATGCACACAACGTACCATAATAATACAGTTTCTTCAAAACAAAAGGCTCTTTTTACAAAGGAATGGATAAAGATTTTCTCAAGTAACGACTCAATTCAAATATACCCCAAAAGTGGAAAAAACTATGATGCTCAACTAAAACAGGGGTGGTAAGAACTACCGAATATATAATGGTTCACAATTGTCACGCTCGTGTTATTCTTTTGAAGGAATATGAACATGTATAGACCAAGTTGTTCTTTTTTTTTTCTTTTACACAAAGCTCCGGCTTCACTATAAAACTTCTTATGAAATTAAGTTCACATAGCCTAAAGTTGCAACTTGACATGCGGCTTCACTATAAAACTTCTTTTTTTTTCTTATGTCAAAATTAGCAATTACCTGAGAGACATGACAGCTGCAGCCAATGAAACTCCAGAGATGGAATTAAAGTTGGGTAGATGCGAAAGAACAAAATGAACAGAGGCAAAGATCATAATAAAAAAGGTAAGTTTAATATGTTTGCAGGGGTCTATGCAAACTAATTTATGAAATTTCTGTAATGATTTTCCTCCAGTGACCATATAATTATATAAACAATGCACACACCAACTTCTACAACCAACTGTTGTGGAACCACAATGTATAGACCCAGTTTCTCACCAAAATCATGCTGCCCGAGCTCGTGGCATCGGTTGAACCGTTTTCCAGGCACCATTTCGTGCATTTTAACCATTTGCCATAATGTGTAGAGAGTTACGACCCATGATATCACGAAAACCGCAACACCAGGACCCCATCCCAGTTCAGACATTGCGTAAGGGAGGCTGAGAACACCCGCTCCATACATCGCGCTAATTGTTTTTACTAAACCGTTAAATTACGGAATCAACATTAAATTTAACTGCATAAATGTAACGATTTTTATTGTTCCACTTGAATTCATTATTTAAGGTGGTTGATTTGGGGTTTAGTTTTCGTTTTAAACTTGAATTACAACTAAACAGTATTAGTATTAGTAAGTGAATATCTGGGTTGAACATAAATAGAATAATATTTAAAAATTCAATAAAAAAATGACGGACTAAACATGTGTTGATATAGAGTGTATTTTGTGGTTTTATCCCCTTTACGACTTCACTTAAATTTAAGTAAATAACCAACACATGTAACTGACATTCAAATACAAAAGGCAACCATTTTTGCATGAAGCTCATTCACTTATAAACTGACATAAGAGCAACACATATGAAATCCAACAACTGAAAACACACATCAATTTGCAAATAAGAAGCAGAAAAAAAAACCCAAAGACAATAACCAAAGAACAATCCCTAGGCCATGAATTAAAAGGAATGTGCAAAACATAACTAACCTAAACATCAAATTAAAGCTCCTGGCTAGTCATACCTTACTCTAGAAAAGATGGAGAAAATGTTGCGGCCGTTTGCGATGCCTGCAGAAGATTTCCCACCTGCAACAATCCCACAAAGGTTGTCGAGTTACTTTAAAAGTGCAGGAGTTTTGGAGCGACTGTTAAAGAAAAATTAGGGTTCAACCGTTCAATAGCTCAGTGAGAACAGAGGAAGAAAAAGAGAGATCTTGAAGAAAAGGGTAGGTGGCAAATGGCAACACACATGTGTATTTTAAGAGATTAAGAGAGAAAGGTTTGGTGGCAAACCCACCGATCTTTCTCTTTAATATTATATAAATGTACAATAAATAATAAATAATAAACAAGCAAAGCTCGTGTTTGAAACCTACTCATAAGCTCGAACACATGTAAAACAAACAAACAAGCTGAGCTCGAGCCAAATTAAAGCCAGGCTCGATTCGACTCGACTCGTTTACAACAATGTTTGCTTGGAAGCATTCAAAATTCGAAGTATGCAAACAAGTCTGATTTTAGTTTTAACTCAAACATGGGTTTGACTTTTAGTAATTAAATTTTATTTTGATTCGTACTATTTGTTTATTTTTCGTGTGTGTAATTTTTGTTTATAAGTCGGTAGATTAGAAACCCATGTATTACATGGGTTGAATAAATCTAACATGTTAAAACTATTAGTTTCTATGAAGATTTTGTATGTTCTACGTTGTCGGTAATTTGTTAAATAAAAAATAATAATGATCTAAAAATTATAAATAAAAAATAATAAAGATATTATAAAATTATTTTTTCAGATAAATATAATTGAAATCTTATGGTACGTGGGTTAAGATGTGGGACTATTGGCTAGCGGATGTTGTTGGATTTTATATTAGGTACGTGGGTGTAGATGCGGGACTCTTGGCTAGCAGATGTTGTTGATTTAAAATCAGATATTGTTGGATTTAATATTGAGAAAAATGCCCGGATAGTCCCTGTGGTTTCGCCTTTTTTCACCTATAGTCCCCAACTTTCTAAAACTACCTGAATAGTCCCCAAGTTTTCAATTTTTGTTCCCGGATAGTCCCTGGGTCTAACTTCAGTTTGTTTTCCCTGTTAAGTGGGTGTGAAATGACCAAAATACCCTTTCCTTAAAAGGCCAAACCACATGGACTATCCGGGCATCTTCTTCATTTTTATTTATAAAACTCCACCACCACACTTCATCTTCAACCTCCACCCACCATCACCCTCCTCCACCCTCCACCATCACCGCCACAGTCACGCCGCCTTACTCCCCTGCTTCTCCGGTCGGTACAATCGGAAGACGAAACCACAGTAATCTCAACGATAAGCATCTCCAACCTCACGAAAATATATTTTTCTGTTAAAAATGAAGAAGATGCCCGTATAGTCCCTGTGGTTTGGTCTTTTAAGGAAAGGGTATTTTGGTCATTTCACACCCACTTAACAGGGAAAACAAACTAAAGTTAGACCCAGTGACTATCCGGGAACAAAAATTGAAAACTTGGGGACTATTCAGGTAGTTTTAGAAAGTTGGAGACTATAGGTGAAAAAAGGCGAAACCACAGGGACTATCCGGGCATTTTTCTCTTTTATATTAGTTTGAAAATGTTTTTAACTGAGCCTTTCCGTTGCGTATATTTTGAGAAGATAATTAATCTTTTAAGTTGTTCCGTGTGATGATGTCCTGCTGTAAGGTGTCGGATTTTGAGGCTTTACTAAATAATAATAACAAAAATTATATTACAATAGTAGTATTAATAATAATAAAATAGTTTTTAACGATAAACAATGAAAATCAGACTTTAGATTATATCCATCACACATTCAAAATTATTTCCATTCCGTTGTCTATTCTATTACCTCGTTCATTCCATTCCGTGGTTGCATTTTTATGCATTCCGAGTCTCTGACAACAATGCCTACGGACAGCCCACTATGCTACATGTGGAGATGGAGAGCGTGTTTAGGGTGTATGTTTACGGTTACTGAACCCATATGATCCAGATTTATTGTTTGTACCATGAGCCAGGTCTCAATCAATTGAAGCAGCTGCTCGTTGAATCATCGATGATAATTAAGGCACTACATTTGACCCTGATTATGGACCTCGTGCCATCCCATGCAGTTTTGTGCTAGAAGTAGGACTACCAGATATAAACTCTTCTTGTACATTGGACCTTGTTGCCATGACGAGACTATTGTAAGTACATGATAAAGAAAAAAGTATTTAAACATGAATGCAAACAAAACCCAAA